>JAPPVO010000024.1:138277013-138639513 GCA_030407325.1 Camellia japonica
ATTAAAAGCCTGAATGATTTGGGAAATCAAAATTGATAATGAAAATAAGTTTAATTAAATAATTGGAGCCTTTTAGGAGTTCGATTAAAAATCTAATTCAGATCGATAAATCTAATTATATTTAATTGGGCTATAGTAAAAGTCAAATTTGATTGATTAAATTATGTAGGATTTGTGATTGGTTATAATAAATTTAATCATGGGCCAACCAAGATTTAATAAGATTAAATGATGCTTAATTAAATTAGAATGTAATTCATGTACTCAATTATTCCTACTCTATTATTTTGATGGAGCCCAATTGGGAGAGTTCTAGAAGAATTGAGAAAGTGGTGTGTGTGTGGGTGTATGCACCGTATAATTCCCTGCTAGAGCCTATCCAACTATTTGACACTCCTATCCAATTCCTTATATTCTGAAAAAGAGAGAAACAAGAGAGAGAGGAAGAAAACCGTAGGAAGAAAAGAACTCAAGCTCTGTGTTGAAATTGAAGGAAAAGCTTAGGAGACTCAACAAATTAAAGGTCTGGGTAAGAAAGTTTACGCTTGACTCTTATAGATTAATCATTTAGCAATTGAAATCAAGTGGTAATTGTGTTTAATTTCATAACATAAGAAAAGGATGTAGAAGATTTGAGTTAAGTTTAGTAACTAAGAAATTGATGTTGTGATTTAATATTTGGGTTTGATCTTCTTCATCTTTCACATATTTTGAGTTTATCCTTACATGCATTGTGAATTTTCAAGATTTTAGAATTTAATTCATAATTTAAAGTTTATGAGCTTGAGATTAAGTTATGATATAAATCAAGAAGTCAAATTATAAATTGATTGGAGGTGGATTTTGAGAAGATTCAAAATAAGGATTTGAGGATTAATTATAATTTCATAGAAATTAGATTTGTATGTTAAATCAAGTTGGGTTGAAAAGCTTGAGTATGATTCTTTTAATTTGTTAAATTTGGGTTCAATTAGAGAATTATTCTTGGATTAAGTCCTATATTATATGAATTTGAATCTTATGGTTGCATGCATGTAATTTAGAGAAATTAAAGAATTAATTCATGAACATTTGAGCTTAATTTTGAATGAAAAGGATTTTGATGTAGATGGTTTGATTTTGATTATGTTTTCACCATGCAAATATTTTTCTAGGAGTTTTATAATTTTAATTTCATAATTTAAGGAGGTAGAAAACAGTTAGAAATCAATTTTATGGGATTAGAAGGAAATTGATAAGGAAATGATGATTTGGAGCTAAAGTCAAGTTTATGAGAGTTAAGTTAGAAATTAATTATCTTTGGCTTGATTTTGTAGAATCACCCTATAATACTTGAGATTTGAAATTAAATTCATGGAATTAGGATGAAACTGGGTTTTAAATATAAAATAAGTTACATGCATCATGAATTAAGAAAGCTATGAAATTAGTCTCATGGATTAAGTAAGAAATTAAGTAGACTCATGGTTATGGAAATTAATTGGAAAATTTATAAGAATATAAAACTAGTAATTTTGATGTCAATTTCATACATGTAAATAATTTTCTAAGGAATTTATGACTTTAATTTCATGCTTGGAGGGAAAGTAGAAAGAACTTGAAATCAATTTTATGTAACTAAAAAGGAAGAGGAGAAATTGAGGCCATGTTAAATTTATGAAGTTCAATCTAGAGATTAATCACTTTGGATTTGGAATTTGGCTTGATATGGAGAAAATGAATTCAAACTAAAGTTGGCAATTGGGGCATGATTTTTGAATAAATGATTTTTGAATAAATGATTTAGCAATTTATGACTTTAATAAATGGTTCTCCATGTTTGTATACTAAAGTACCTGTTTTGAAGCTTTGAGTACCAAATTTGAACTTTAATTGCAATTTTGGAATTTCAGAATTTTCATTGTCCGCTCGAGCGTAGGAAGTCCCGCTCGAGCGTGAAAATCGACCTCCCAGTAGTTTTCAAATTTTACAGTCCGCTCAAGCGGCCAAAGTGGCGCTCGAGCGGAGACCTATTTTCAGCACATTTTGGAAAGTTGTATTTAGTTTATATTTTTATTCTCATCTCTTTTCAAAGCATTCTAAACATGGTTTATGACTCAATAAAGATTAATAAGCTACTAATCAACATAGATTAGTTAGTTAAAGATTGAACCATTGATCTTGTGGTAATTGTTTAAGAAGCCAAGTAAATGATCAATCTATTTGGAAAAGAGGAATTTAGTAATGAAAGAATATGTGAAATAAGAACCCGGTTTATTTAAATGAGAAAAAATAAACGTGGTAGAACTTCGGACTATAAAGACTAGAAAGGACAAGTTTAATCAAGGGAATAATATTGTGTTTCAATGTGTATATGTTATGTGATTGTGTAGGTCACGCGCCATTGTCTGCCTGATTTATCTGATATGCCCAGTCTGTCTGATTTGCTTCTGCAGCATCTGTGAGTAATAACTCTGTAAAGTTATGTTTAACTTTAAGTATTTTCTGACTGATATGATATGATCTGTTTTCTGAAATGCTACTTTATGATTTATGAATGAATGTCCAATTTTCTGAAATGTATTGTAGCACCCTTAGTTCACGTGGCCCTCGCCCGGGGGTAACAATACCGCGGCCAATCTGCACGTGGCCCTCGCCCAGGGGTAACAATACCGCGGCCAATCTGCATGTGGCCCTTGCCTGGGGGTAACAATACCATGGCTACTTGCGCACAAGATACGGACCTTTACGGTCGTTGGTACCAACTCTGTCTGTGGTCTCTAGACCAATCTGATCTGATAGCTAATGGGTGTACCACGTATGATCTTATGCAAAATCTGAATATGAATATGAGTATGAATCTGAATCTGTTTCTGATTTGAAATCTGAATATGCATAAGACTCTGTTTCTGATAAGATTGTGTTTCTGATATAAACTCTGATTTCTAACTCTGTGATGGACATCATTCATTAAAACCCCTTTACTTTGTTATTATTCACTGGGCTTTAGCTCACTCTATTATTTATATATGTAGGTGATCAGGCCCGTGACCAGGCTTAGAGGCATCTTCTTAGAATCTGTTTTTGTCAGCCAACCTGTGTGCCTCCCGTGGAGGTTCCAGATATGTCAAGTGTTTATCGCTATGTGATTTAAGGTTCAAGTTTTGTTTTCGAGTTTGGTTGAACAAGTCTTGTGTATCTTATAAATAGGGTTAAGTCCCTTTTAATCTAATGTGTACATATATGACGACTTAGAGATAATGTCTACATATGTATATAAAAAGTTTAAAATTTTTCTGTCTCATATAAGTCTGCACAGCTCAATGGACGTTGTATATTGTTACTTGCTTCTGCTATCCCCTTATATTATGTTAATCTGTTACAGAGGCCTTCGGTAATCCCAGGATTACTGGCCGGTTACAATGCTAAACTCATAGGGGCGGGTTTGGGTCGTGACATTCACTCTACGCAAACCAGTTCCTTAAGAAATTTGAATTCGAGGTGTTGGCACTCCAAAATCACCATACAGCGTCAGTTTGGAACGAAACTTGGCACACACAACTGCCTATTCACGAGAAAACTTGTAGGAGAAGACGGGACTCCAATCGGGTTCCCGGTTTGTGAGTTAGAGCCGGATTTCACTCTAGGCAAACTTGTTCCTTAAGAAATTTGAATTCGAGGTGTTGACGCCCCAAAATCATGAAACGACATCGGTTTGGCACGAAACTTGGCACACAAGATTGCCTAGGCACGAGAAACTTGTGGGAGAAGACGGGACTCCAATCGGGTTCCCGGTTTGGGAGTTAGAGCTAGATTTTGCTCTAGGGAAACTAGTTCCTTAAGAAACTTGAATTCGAGGTGCCCAAAATCACCAAAGAGGGTCGAATTGGCACGGAACTTAGCACATTCGACCGCCTAGGCAGGAGAGACTAGTGGGAGAAGATGGGGCTTGAATTGTGTTCCCAGTTTGGGAGTTAGAGCCTGATTCTGGTCTAGGCAAACAAGTTCCTTAAGAAATTTGAATTCGATGTGTTGATGACACAAAATCACCAAACGGCGACGGTTTGAGACGAAACTTGGCACACACGACCGCCTAGGAAGGAGAGATTTTTGGGAGAAGATGAGACTCCAATCTGGTTCCCGGTTTGGGAGTTAGAGCCGGATTTCACTCTAGGCAAACTAGTTCCTTAAGAAGCTTGAATTCGAGGTGTTGACGCCCCAAAATTAGCAAACGGCGTGGGTTTGGGACGAAAGCAGGCACACCGCCTAGGCAAAAGAAACTTGTGAGAGAAGACGGGACTCCAATCGGGTTCCCGGCTTGGGTGTTAGATCTGGATTTTGCTCTAGGCAAACTAGTTCCTTAGGAAACATGAATTCAATGTGTTGATGCCCCAAAATCACCAAACAGGGTACGATTAGCATGAACTTAACACACATGACCGCCTAGGCACGAGGGACTTGTGGGAGAAGACGGGATTCCAATTGGGTTTCCAGTTTTGGAGTTAGAGTCGGATTTCTGTCTACGCAAACTAGTTCCTTTACAAATTTGAATTCGAGTTGTTGATGTCCCAAAATCGCCGAACGGCGTCGTTGTGGCACGAAACTTGGCACACACGACCGCTTAGGCACGAGAGACTTATGGGAAAAGACGGGGCTCGAATCGGGTTCCCTGTTTGGGAGTTAGAGCCGGATTTCATTCTAGGCAAACTATTTCCTTAAGAAATTTGAATTCAAGGTGTTGACGCCCCAAAATCGCCAAACGACGTCGGTTTAACATGAAACTTGGCAGACACGACTGCTTAGGCATGAGAAACTTGTGGGAGAAGGCGAGACTCCAACCAAGTTCCTGGTTTGGGAGTTAGGGCCGCATTTCACTCTAGGCAAACTGGTTCCTTATGGAATTCGAATTCGAGGTGTTGACGCCCCAAAATCACCAAACGGTGTCGATTTGGCACGAAACTTGGCACACACGACCGCCTAGGCACGAGAGATTTGTGGGAGAAGACAAGACTCCAACCAGGTTCCCGATTTGGGAGTTAGAGCCAGATTTCACTCTAGGCAAACTAGTTCCTTAAGAAACTTGAATTCGAGGTTTGAACGCCCCAAAATTACCAAACGGGGTCGGATTGGTATGAAACTTGGCACAGACAACCACCTAGGCAGGAGAGACTTGTGGGAGAAGACGAGGCTCGAATCTGGTTCCCGGTTTGGGAGATAAAGTCGGATTCTCGTCTAGGCAAACTAGTTCTTTAAGAAATTTGAATTCGAGGTGTCCGTCCTTCTCCGGTTTTTAGTCTTTTGTCTGAGGAACTAATTAGGATAGGCAAATAATCGTTTCATTTGCTTAAGTGGCCAAGTTTAACTCAAACTATTCTTACTTAGCCTCCAAGAATGATAATTTTTGGGTAAGTAAGTAATTACTGAGTAATTGTATCTTAACGATATTAGTTTAACTTAAGCACCTCATTTAAGGTTTTCTAAATCACTTAAGTGTTCAATTCTGAAGTCCAAAAGGTTGAATTTGAATTCCCCATAATTTTCATCCCATTTCCCTTTCTTCTATCTTTCACTTCTAGTTCTGAAGAAGAGAGTTTCTCTCTAACTCTCTATGTTCTTCTCCATCCTTCTTTCTTTTGTGCGAGGAAGTAATTTTTGCCAAGTTTATCTAGAACTAATCTTGCTCCGCCTCTAGCAAAGAGAATTTACTGAGTAATTATAGCTTAACGCACCTCATTAAATTTTTTTTTTCTAAACCACCTAAGTGTTCAATTCTCAATCCCAAATGGATGAATTTGAATTCCCTTTAATTTCCAAACTATTTGCCATTCTTTTCTCTAACTTTCTCCTCTAGCTGTCAAGAAGAAAGTTTTTTTCTAACTCTCTCCGTCTTTCTTCATCTTTCTCTCTTTTGTTCTAGGAACTAATTAGCTTGGGCAACCAACAGTTTCATTTGCTTTAGTGGCCAGGTTTAACTCAAACTAATCTTGTTTCGCCTCCACGAAAAAATAATTTACTGAGTAATTGTTGGTAAACGATATTAGTTTAACTTATGCACCTCACTGAAGGTTTTGTAAATCACTTAAGTGTTCAATTCTCAAGTTCAAGACGTTGAAATTGAATTCTCTTTCATTTTCATCCAATTTTCTGTTCTTTTCTCCAACTTTCACTTCTAGATCTCAAGAAAAAAGTTTCTCTCTAACTGTCTCCGTCCTTCTCCATCTTTTAGTCTTTCGTCTGAGGAACTAATTAGGATAGGAAACTAATCGTTCCATTTGCTTAAATGGCCAAGTTTAACTCAAACTAATCTTACTTAGCCTCCAAGAAAGATAATTTACTGAGTAATTGTATCTTAACGATATTAGTTTAACTTAAGCACCTCATTTAAGGTTTTCTAAATCACTTAATGTTCAATTCTGACTTCCAAAAGGTCGAATTTGAATTCCCCATAATTTTCATCCCATTTCCCCTTCTTCTATCTTTTTCTTCTAGTTCTTAATAAGAAAGTTTCTCTCTAACACTCTCTGTGCTTCTCAATCCTTCTTTCTTTTGTGTGAGGAAGTAATGAGCTTGGGCAACTATTAGTTTCATTAGCTTAAGTGGCCAAGTTTATCTAGAACTAATCTTGCCCCGCCTTCGCGAAAAAGAATTTACTGAGTAATTATAGCTTAATGCACCTCAATTAATGTTTTTTTTTTTTCTCTAAATCACCTAAGTGTTCAATTCTCAATTCCAGAAGGATGAATTTGAATTCCCTTTAATTTCCAAACAATTTGCCTTTCTTTTCTCTAAGTTTGTCTTCTAGCTGTCAAGAAGAAAGTTTTTTTCTAACTCTCTCAGTCTTTCTTCATCTTTCTCTTTTGTTCTAAGAACTAATTAGCTTAGGCAACTAATAGTTTCATTTTCTTAAGTGGCCAAGTTTAACTCAAACTAATGTTGTTTCGCCTCCAACAAAAAAGAAATTACTGAGTAATTGTTGCTAAATGATATTAGTTTAACTTAAGAATCTCACTGAAGGTTTTGTAAATCACCTAAGTGTTCAATTCTCAAGTTCAGAAAGATGAAATTGAATTCGCGTCCATTTTCATCCAATTTTATGTTCTTCTCCCTAACTTTCATTTCTAGATCTCAAGAAAAAAAGTTTCTCTCTAACTGTCTCCATCCTTCTCCGTCTTTTTGTGTTTTGTCCGAGAAACTAATTAGGATAGGCAACTAATCGTTTCATTTGCTTAAGTGGCCAAGTTTAACTCAAACTAATCTTACTTAGCCTCCAAGAAAGATAATTTATTGAGTAACTGTATCTTAACCATATTAGTTTAACTTAAACATCTCATTTAAGGTTTTCTAAATCACTTAAGTGTTCTATTCTGAAGTCCCAAAGGTTCAATCTGAATTCCCCAAAATTTTCATCCCATTTCCCTTTCTCTTCTAATTCTGAATAAGAAAGTTTCTCTCTAACTCTCTCTGTGCTTCTCCATCCTTCTTTCTTTTGTGCGAGGAAGTAATTGGGTTTGGCAACTATTAGTTTAATTAGCTTTAGTGGCCAAGTTTATCAAGAACTAATCTTGCTCCGCCTCCAGGGAGGAGAATTTACTGAGTAATTATAGCTTAACGCACCTCATTTAATGTTTTTTTTTTTTTTTTCTAAATCACCTAAGTGTTCAATTCTGATTTCCAAAAGGATGAATTTGAATTCCCTTTAATTTCCAAACTATTTGCCTTTTTTTTTTGGGTGAATATTTGCCTTTTTTTTCACTAACTTTCTCTTTTAGTTGTCAAGAAGAAGGTTTTTTTTCTAACTCTCTCTGTCTTTCTTCATCTTTCTCTTTATCTCAATGGTGCGGGTAACATGAGGATGTAATCCCCAAGCCTACATAGGTAAAATTTGCTGGATAGTGGCTTTGCTGTAATTGATCGGACTAGCAGTACGATTGGGCTCAGCCAATGTATGCTTAAAATCAACTGATGCAAGTTCAGTAAGAATTTGCTCAAAAATATATCTGTATTGGTCAAAGTGCGGTGGAGAATTTTGAGTAGTCAAATACCGCCTTTTAATTTCCCAAGGATCATTCATCCTGTCACACCCCAAACCTGCCCCTAAAAGTTTGGGCATGACCTAACCAGAAACAGACACTTAACCTGCTATATAGAATATCCGGGGCCTGAATGGAAGCGCTAAAAGAATAAAATAACATGCAAAGACATCCATTGAGCCACTACAACTATGCCAGGACCACGGTTTAGAATTAAAACTCATAGTGGACATGCATCTGCGACTAAGTTATATACACATCTACAAGTTAGCCCAGAGATTGGGCATACAACAAAATGTTAGATACAACAACCTTAGTCCGCAAAACATAGGTACAAAATGACAAGGACTAGCAGGCTGTCCTAGTAGGCAAAAAGGGGTTCTCCAAGTGCCTGGTTGTCCTTAGGCTGACATAAGATGCATGATATAGACGCTAGGACGGATCTCCAAGTTGGTTTCCTACAAAATCAGACAAAATGACAGAATGAGGCAAGCTCAGTGAATAATAATACATAAGCAGTTTATTGGCTAAGTTTAACCACAATACATAATAGTGCATTTATTAAATGACGTACAAGAGTAAATCTGATATGGTTTTATTTTCAGATCGTCCTTTATGATTATAGCATAATGGCCTATTAACCCAAAATTAGCAGAATAGCCTTTCGGCCCAGAATAGCCTTTCGGCCCAGATAGCCTTTCGGCACAACAGGTAGCCTTGCGGCACAACAGGTAGCCTTACGGCACAGATAGTCTTTCGACTCAGGTAGCCTTACGGCACAACAGATAGCCTTTCGGCTTAGAATAGACAGAACGGCTTATCAGCCCAGAAGTATATGTATGGATTCAAGGGGTGGCTCGTACGGATTCTAGAGGTGGCTCCCACTAAAGTGTAGCACTTAGTTCCGTACAGCACTTTGCTCCATACTAGAATTTAATCAGTCCCATCATGTCTCAATATAACAAAGCGAATACTACAATGGAATAACCACAGGTGTCATTAAACAGACTAGTCTGCTTCTGTATAACTTGATGATTCACAAATTCGTAATATGGCCCTTGGCCTGAGGAGTTCACATATTCACAATGCACAAGTTCACAACTTTACAATTCCTGTGACGCGTTTCTTAATCACAAGATTTTACACAAAGCGTACATGACTCCACAATCTCTTTCAATGTTTCCATAATTCCATAATATGTCTCATAGAGCACATAACTTCATGTAAACGTAATTCTTATAATAAGGATCATAACATTAATAATAAGTATTAACGGATAGAGGTACATTGAAGTACTATTACTCACAGCGTTGAGACACCATGTTGCTTTCTCCTGGAATACGTCCTGTACATAATCAATGCACATTAGTTCTCTTTTCCTTTCTTAAATCATTTCCTGAACCATTACACTTTGCATGCATTTACAATCATTATAAAGTCATCAGAAAAATATTCTAAAAATACCAGAGGATCAAGCACGCAAAACTAAACAACATTTATTTTTGTCTGAAAATAAGCCTCCCCGCTCGAGCGCCAATTTGGCCGCTCGAGCGGACTGCACAAATTACAAAACTGCTGGAAGGTCGTTTTTCCCGCTCGAGCGGGCTTTCCGACGCTCGAGCGGACCAAGCGAATTCTGAAATTTTGAACTTCGAATTTAGAAACTTCATTCCATTTCTCATGCAATTCCAAATGAATCTAAGACCATATTTCAACCCAACATCACTATATTATGAATTCTACCTTGAACATGACAAATTAAGCAAGATTAGGAACTTAAATAAGCCATCTCTTCCCTAAATTCCACTTTTGGATTCAAGTTCTTCATGTTCTTGAACCATAGCACATGATATCTATATATACATATATATATATACATACATCCATGAAGTGGTGGTATAAAACCAAGGATTGAAGTATAATTTCATATAACACCCAAATTAAGTGTCAAAATAACCAATTGAAGAGAAGCCCTCATAAATGAAACATGAAGCATACATGGATCAAACATAAACATATATTCCAAGCTCTAAATTGTCTTGACAAGAAGATCTTGAACTTACCTTGAATTTAATCCCAAACTTCTACCAATTTGCCCAAATTCCTTGTTGAATCCCTTCTTCCCCAATTCCTCTTCTTCCCTTTCTCTTATTTTCTCCCCCAAAAGGTATTCACGTTTTTTTTTTATCTTAAGTCCAAAACAAGGCTTAGAGATATATACACAATATAGGAGCATATAAGACAAAAATCAATCGCTTTATGATGCCGAAATTGAAATTTCGTAAACGTGCTTAATATTACCTAAAAATTATGCCGATCATAAATATATAATCTATTTCAGCTAATTACACCTTTAAGGCTTCCAATTCCTGTGTCAAAGCTTTTAATTGTAACAGATACGTTTCTTGAGAGACAGATAGACTTCCTTAAACATGGATTTCACTTACATCACTTTAATTTTCTACGGAATTTCACAGTAAACATTTAAACGCTCAATCAAAAATTAAAGAAAAATATATCAGAAAACATGTACGAGGGTCGGGTTATTACACATCCGTTGGATATCTTCGGAATTGATGTAGAGAACAGTTTCGTCTCTAGTGGTATTCTGGAAGTAAGATGTATCAGGAGCAAGGAGGACATCTTTAGCCGAACGACTAGATTCCCCTTTTTTACTGGAATAGGCATAAAGCCCTGGAAATTCTGTATTGTAGGGATTGCCCCTGCCTCGGCCCCTTCTGCCGGAGCCACGGCCTCTATTCTGCATGAGGACCCTGCAAATATTCGTGGGTTAGAAAATCTAGAAGAGAATTAGCTTCTCCTTTGATATATTCAATATCAAAATTAAACACATAAAGTTGGCCCTGCCATGCGGCAAAAAGTTATTTTTGGGCAAGATTTTCAACATCTTTTTTGAAAATTTGCTTAGCTGCAGAACAATCAACACGAATTAAAAAATGTTGATGTAATAAGTCATCCTGGAATTTTAAAACACATTTAACAATTGCTAAACATTCTTTTTTAATTGTTGGATAATTTTTGGCAGCTGGATGCCAAATACCAGAATGAAACCGTAAAAGTTCTTCTTGTTTGCTGTTTGGATTAAATTGTTTAAGTATGCCACCAAAACCAATATTAGAGGCATCAGTTTCAACAATTTTTTTCCAGTCTGGATGTGGTAAAGATAAACAAGGAAGAGTTTTAACTCTAGATTTTATCTTTTGAACAGCTGGACTCCATGGTGGAGGATTTTTGCGAAGCCTGGAATATAAAATTGCTGCATCGGTAGCAAGGTTAGGATAGAAATCATGAATATAATTTAAACTACCCAAAAATCTCTATAATTGAGTTTTATATTTAATTTCATTTGGAAATTTAGATGCAAATTCCATGCTTCTATTAATTGGAATAATAGTGCCATTATGAATGTTATGGCCTAAAAATCGAATGGTTGTCTGAAAAAGCTGCATTTTTGATGCAGATACAACTAACCCATTTCTGATGATAACATGCTTAAATATATTAAGATGTTTCATATGCTGGTCTATTGATGAAGAGAAAATTAAAACATCATCAATATAGCAAATAGAAAATTCTGTATAAGGATTGAAAATATCATTCATAATATGCTGGAATTCAGATGGTGCATTTTTCAAACCAAATGGCATGACATTCCATTCAAAATGCCCAAAGGGTACTGTAAAAGCAGTTTTATATCTGTCTTGTTCAGCGATCCTGACTTCATGTCAAATTTAGAAAATATGACTGCATCCTGGAGTCGATCTAAGAGATCTTTTTTATGAGGAACTGGATACCTTATCCACTGTAAGGCTTCATTAAGAGGTTTATAATTAATAACTAATCTGGGTACACCTCTTTCAATTTATGCATTTTTATTGACATAAAAAGTAGTACAACTCCAAGGAGATCTACTGGACCTAATAATTTTTTTCTGGAGAAGAGTATTAATTTCTGTTTTGCAAAGTTCTAAATACTCTTTTTCATTTGACTTGGTTGAGCGCGAGTAGGAATTTTTCGCTCATCATATCCTGGTTCATAAGGCAAAGAAACTATGTGTTTCTTGCGATCCCAAAAAGCATTAGGAACATCACTACAAATTTCAATTTGAAATTCTTTTTCAAGTGATTTGATTTTTTGTTGAAAAGAAGACTGTTGAAGTCTTTGTTTTGTTGTTAAAAAACTAATTTCCTTTTGAAGAAAATTAATTTGTTTTTCCTTAAAATTAACTAGATCTTTAATTTGATCTAATTCTTTTGTATAAGGTTCTGTAATAAACTCGAAAATAATCGGTTGATTATTTAAGGTTGTATGTATGCCAATTGAATCAATTTTAGAGATTGGCATAAGTAAACATAGGAAAGGAGTTCCAAGAATTATAGCCTGCGAGATGTGCTTAATAAGAACAAAGGAAGTTGGAAGACATAATCCTTGGTTGTATATTAATACTTCTGGAAGTTTATACTGGATGTATAACGAATTACCACTTGCACTTGTAAGTGATTGGGTTGTTTTATTAAAGTATTTAGTAGGAATTAATCCTTCCTGAATACAGTTCATATCAGCACCACTATCAACAAGGGCAATGGCGTCTTTTATGATAAAATCGGGTTTTATCATAAAGGTTATACGAATATACCATTTTTGGAAAGTAACAGTATTCATGAGCATGAGATAATCAGGCTCTTTGGTTTCTGGAATGGTCAGAGATTCAGAAGTAGATTCATTAGTTTTTTCTTTATTCTGAAGTTTACTATTAATCTTCCTAATTTCAGAATTAATAGCAATATTGGAAGTTTGTAAATGTTTAATTTCAACTTTTAAAGTGTTTACTTCCATTTTTAAATCCTGGATAGTTAAAGGTTTTTCTTCAGTGACTGATTGAAGTCGCTGGAAAACTTCTTTCATCCTGTAATGCTGAGGAGGAAGTACTCTTCCTTTTTCTGTTGCTGTAAACATAATTTTAAAAATTTTAATTTCATTTCTGGATTAGAAATTTGATCAGCAAAACTAATCATTTTCTGTTCTTCTTCTGTAAGAACATTGATACTGGGTCCTCCAATATCAAGTCCATTCATCTCAACTATTGCTTTCCAATAGTTGACTTCATCAGAAATTTGGTTAATCTAATTTTTACATTCACAAGTTTCTGGAGAATGATATGATTCTTCATCAGAATCTGAAGAATATAAAGCTGCAATTTCATCTTCATTATCAGAAGAAGTATCTGATTCATCAGAAAACATTCTGAGAATTTGCTGCTGGATATTCTCATCTAATGATGGTTCATTAAGCTTCTGTTGTATTTTAGATCTGCAATGGTTAGCATAATGACCTATCTAACCACATTTATAACATTTAATTGTGGATTTAGATGTCTTTTTTCTAGAATATTTTGATTTTCCTTTAGAAGGTATTTGTTGCTGAAACTGTTGCTTAGCATACTTATGTTTTCTGGATTTCTTAGAATAAGACTTAAAAGGTCTATGGCTTTTATGTCCTTTCTGTTTATGAGGATACTGTATCTTATCAGGATAGGCAAATTGTTTGCAAAATTCACCTAATTCTCTTCTTCCTGTAAGATGTTGATGTTTCATTTGTTGCTGTAGTTTAAGATCATTGCACAAGGCAAGACCTTCATCAGTTATTAAACCTATGAGTTGACCATAGGTATATCTACTGTATGAAATAGCTAATTGGTTATGATGGTCTCTCATTTTCTTTCTAACTCTTTCAGCAAAAAGAGTGGGAAGACCATCAATGAATTTAGCTTTCCAATGATCGAAATTAGCATCATATTTGCGATGTACTTTTTTTTTTTTGGGTGAATAAGGCATAGATAAAAGAAAGACAGAGAATACACAACTACAAGGGGCATGCCCCAGGACCTAACAGAAACTATACATGAGCAGAAAGAGACCACGGAGGCAACTAACCCCACGCAGCAAATCCAAAACTAAAACTAAACAAAGCAAACCAACACCATAGAGAAAACCGCCAGCAGGAGACAAAACGAAAAGCAAAATAACAAACTAACTACAAGATCCAAAATATGTTCATAGGCCACATTTTTTCGAATGAGGGCCATGAACACACCAGCGAGATCAAGTAAACAACCCTGTGAAACTGTAAAGCTGCAAAACCATGCACAACCCACATGGATAGGCCAAACAACGATAGTCCACTGTAAACCGTCTAATAAACGAAACAAACAAAGTTTGAAGAAAATTAAAATAAAGACAACTTTTTCCCAACCGGCGCTTAGAGCAGCCATCACCAAGAACCAACCAGCCCGAATGTCCAACAAGCAGGAAATCTGGGCTACACCACCGCAGCAATCATCAAAGGAGGGCCAGATCCGCCACCCCATGCAACCCAAGAAGAGCTTAAACATTATAATACACCCTGTAAAGACAACCATATATGAGTATTTACAGCATATGTAAAACCATCTAAAGTGAACTACTGTAACAAAGCACTCAATATAGGCACTGTGTTCACTCGGCCCACAATGTAGGAACTCACACCACTCAGATTTTGCTTCCTTAACCTGCATATAAAAAGATACACTATATATGAACATTAGCAGATTTCTGGAACAAAATTCAGAAATAAAACACTCAATATAGGTTCACAAATCACTCGGCCCTCAATATATATTCTCACACCACTCGAAGATTGCTTCCTTAGCCTGCACATAAAAATATATAATATATAGAATCCGTAGCGCAAAGAATTTTCCGGGCTAAATCACTCAACCCAACTGTGAAAGGAACAAATTTATAGACCTCACCACACTCAACCCTCAAATAGCATCAATGAAACCTCATGTAACTCCAAACAGAACCTGCACAAGACCAAACTATTAGCCCACTCTTTTATGCTCACTTCCACTCAACCCTTATATAGAGGAACTCACACCCCTCAGCAGCCCTCCCACATTAGCAACATGGGGCTTCAGCAAGGTCTCTGACAGATTCCATTTAGCAAGAAACCAACTATCACCTGCAGATCTTGGAAAATTCTTTATAGACATCATTCTGTTTCTAACCATCTGAGTAATAGATTTAATAACCACTTCCTCCGGTTTAAACTCTTTATTAAAAATGCGATTATTTCTCTCAATCCAGATGTAGTAAACAGAACATAGCAATGCATTGCTAATGATATTAGCTCTTAAAGAATTACCCTTAACCTCTCTAGATGCAAATGTGATAATGTCAGGCCAGTCGAAATCAGGCCAATTTATGTTACACTTAGCCTCAATAGCCCACCAAACCCTGCTGGCAAAATTGCACTTAAAAAATAGATGAGAATGACTCTCCCCAGGATTGAGGCAGAATGGGCATTGAGAGTGAGGAGCCAAACCAAACATATTAAGCCTATCACCAGTATATAGTCTATTGTGGATAGCCACCCAAACTATAAAACTGACTTTAGGAATCCTATGAGGGCCCCAAATAAGCTTGTGCCAGTTCACTTTGGTAAATCTATGTCTCCAATGGTTCCAAGCAGATTGGATAGAAAATTGACCATTAGGATTAAGTCTCCAAACAAGTTGATCACACTGTGAAGGATCAGGCCTACAACTTTCAGGGGTGGAAGAGATCAACTCTTGGATTTCCCAAGAGTTGGCAATGGGCCACTTCCAAGAATGACCCTCAATGATTTGGCTAACTTTAGCCTCGCAATTAAGGCAAGAGTCATACATAATTCTGTCCCCGTATTTGTTCCATAGAGGACCAAGGGGATGCCAGTTATCATACCAAAGGAAAGTGGATACCACACTACTAACTTTGTGAGTGACCAGAGGGGCCAGCCAATCCCTAAGAGACAGAATCTTCCTCCACACCCAGGAAGGATCACTAGGCATTTTAACTCTCCAAAAGCTCTTCCCCTTAAGTAAATAGGACTTAACCCATTGACACAACATAGACTTCTCACCCCCCGAGAATAAGAACCAAATATGCTTAGCAATGGCAGCTTTATTCCAAATATCTAAGGATTTGAATCCTACACCACCCTCATTTTTAGGAGCACACAAAGACTCCCAAGCAATTTTGGCACTATGAGTTTTAAGCTCACAACCAGACCAAAGAAAAGCTCTCAGAATACTCTCAATCTCCTTTATGATCTTTTTTGGCAATATAAAGAGAGAAGACCAGTACACTTGCATTGAAAACAGGATGGACTGGATAAGTTGGCTTCTACCAGCATAAGATAAAGCTCTATTCGTCCAACACTTCACTCTATTTGTAATCCTTTCCGTGAGGGGAACACAGTCCGAGGCCCTCAGCTTAGTTGTAATAAGGGGAACACCAAGATATTTGACAGGAAGGGTCCCTTGCGATGTACTTTCATCATGAAAACATCTTTATACCATTTGAAATGAGATAAAGATGGACATCTAAGATTCTATAATAATTCTCTATTACGATCTTCAATTCCTGAAACATTTCCTACAAAGTGGAGGATAATACTGTTTACAAGTGTATAAACAGTATCTTGTTCTGTACTTTCTGCTCTAGTGTCTGGATCGGTCTTAATTCTCGTAGAGCTTAATATTTCAGTAGTTTGTTTTATGGTAAGGATATTATCCCACCATCCTTTAAGCAAGCCGGTAAAGCCATTAACTATGAATCGGGCAACTTGATGATCGATATTTTCATTTTGCTTACACACAGTAGGAAACATGAGCATATGATGACATACTTCATAAATTTGATATTCTAAAAGGCCATCAATATTCCATTCATAAATGGTTCTACTGTGGTAAGATTTCTGACTATGAAGAAAGTCTTCTTCATAGAGAATATCCATAGGTGTTGGTCTGGAATAATAATATCGACTAGGAGCTGTATAAGCTTGTCTGGTTACCTCTGTTCCATAATTAACTTTATTTATGGAAGAAGGTTCATTCTGAAGAAAATTAGCCTGAATTTCAGATATCTATTGTAAATCTAAATTCTGATAATTTTCCTCAATTTCCTGAAAAATGATTTCTGGATAACATATTGACTTGTGAGGATTCTCCTATATTAAGACTTTTGATCTTGTTAATAAGAGTATCCATAAATTCTATATTATCCTTTTTAGGTTTTAAATTAAAATTTGTTACTGTAGGAGTAGGCTTAAAAGCTACTGGTTGAATATCTGGAATTTTAGGTTGTTGAAGATGACAGGTGTCCTTGATATGAACAACTGTTTCTTCAATTCTGGTTAGTTGTTTCCCCATAGTTTGACAGAAAAGGTTAGTATAATTATTCTGTTTCATAAGAGGAATAATTTCCTTGACTATCACAGCATTAGTGCTCTTTGCAGAAGGTTCTACAAAAGCAGTAATGACTAAAGGCTGGGTAGTAGAATCACTTGGAAGTAATTCTGATGATTTTACAGGAGGATGGATTGAAGTGATAATATTACCATCGGTAGTAACCCATTGTTTTTGGATATTTTCCAAAACATTTATTTGGGAATTCTGGATTTGACCATTTTCCATAAACCATACTGGAAAAGGTTGGAGTTTTTGGTGTTCGTCTAAAAACTTATAATATTGGATTTTAAATTCTTGTAATTGTTCTGGAGTATGATTAGCAAAATACCATTCTCTGAATTTTGCATATTTTCCTGGTAAAAATCCTGATTCAGGATTTTCCTGTGTTCACTTCCTGGACGAAAATCCATTAAACTTCAAAATTCATATCACTGGCAGTAGGGCTATAAGGTCCTCTGCTACTGGATTCCCTAGGTTCGTAAACACCATGTGGGATTTTATTTGCTGAAAAATGTAAGCCTTGGATTACTGGATCCATGGGATCTATTTGATCTGGATTACTTGGCGATCTAGAGGGCATACCTTGTATGACAGACTCTAGAGGCTCAACTGCAAAATGCCTAGAAGATTTAGGGATGACAGACTCTAGAGGCTCAGCTGCAGAATGCCTGGAAGATTCAGGGAAGTCTACTCGGTAGGGTTCTCTGAAAGAAGGAGTAGATCTAACACTGGTGGTAGACATACTTCTAGAAAGTTGTCTCTGCGGTTTCTGGAAACGAAGATAGACATTTCCTCCATCGGTCTGAATAACATCATCCAAACTTTGTTGGATCATTGGTCTCGGTGGAACAACGTTAGTAATTTTCCATCTTTCTGGAAAGGTTATTTTCTGCCATTCAAGCATTTTTGGCATGGCAACTTGGCTACTGAATAGATTGGTGTCTATCAAAACCGTTTGGCCTGTAGGACTTTGTTTTCTTATATAAGGATTTAAAGTTGTTAAAACTTTAAGGTAAATTCTGGAGATGACTGCATAGGGTGGTGATCCTGGAAGGTATTCATATCTATTTGATAGCACTCTAAGTTCTAAAACTTTAGATAAATTAGCATCTGACAGTGCTATACTAAGATTAGGATAGATATCAAAATATACTGGACCATGTGAGAGACTAGTTTCTATAGCTCCCATGAGTGATGCTCTCCAGTCGAGGCATCTACCATCTTTAAGGGTACACTGGATACTGGTATTTTGACCCAATAAAGTTAAAGGTTTAAAAGCTATCTGGACAAGTCCGATATGGAAATACTTATATTTCTCAAAAAATGGATAAAGATCCTAGATCTGGAGGAGATAGATTATCTCATCGTTATTCTGGACGGGCATAGCATGCTCAAAAGTTTTAATTATTCTTTTACTGGAAAGGTCTAACTTACCTATCTTATAGATGGTATCTGGTTTAACTTTCAGAATTGTCCATCTATCAAGTGCTTCCTTGACATCTTGATAGGCAACAAGCTCTCTAGCTTCTGATGTAGAAGCTTCTGTATTGGCCACTGTATTGGCTACTGTATTAACTTCTTCTATAGGAACAGTACTAATCTGGATATATAGTGACCATATATGTATAATTAAATTAAAATAAAACAAAACTATAACAAACAGTAAACATGGCTCTGATACCAATAATGGTGCTTGACACAAGTTAAAGCTAGCACGTCTGTCAACGGTTTACAAAGTCAAACATCCTATCCGCAATCACTGCTAACGAACTGACTCTACGCGACTTGAGTGACATCCCACTAACCCTAATACTGTTCTAACCATCATTAAGTACAAACCCAAGAATAATATTCATTATAGTTTTGTTTTATTTTATCTTAATCATGTCATATATGGTCTCATGATTTACTATGCTGGAGGGGGAGGCCGAATGGCCGCAGCCAAAAGGCAAATTTGTTCCTGGATTTCTAACTGAGTTTTATTAATTAATCTCTCAGTCTCTTCTAATTGCTGGATAGCCCACGGATCATTAGGCCAAAGGGCTAAAAAGTTTTGAAGAAAATTATTTTTTCTTTCAAAAAGAAAAGCTAATATATCATTTAGTATAACAAGACGATATACAGACATACATGAATCATAAATGCAAAAAGAAGTACTTACAATCAGTATTGCATGCTTTTATTATACTTCAAACGTCAAACTATAGTCTTACACACCTGAGGAGAGGAAGAGAGAGAGAATACAGACTTAAAACGAGAAAAACTAAAAATTGATTCCTTGCCTCAACAAGGGTGAGGGCATCCCTTAAATAGAAAAATAAAATAAACATGATAAGGATGAGGCAGACAGGTGGCGTGTCCTGAATGGTTTGGAGTCGATTATCCTTATCTCCTCGGATTGCCTTGTCAATAAGAGTGTCGGTGGAGGGACAGCTGGATGGCCAATATGATGGCGAACATAAGCATCTCCTTTGGCCAAAAGCTATTTCGTCGCTTTGTGGAGCTGGAAAGTTACTGGATTGATTGAGGACAGAGCATTAATCCGCTGCTTTTCCTTTTCCTTTTTCCTGTTTGTCCTGACTCATCTTTTCTGCGATCAGGCCCGTGAGAGAATCCCAAAAGTCACCAAAGTTGGGATCAGCATCTATAGGATCTTGTGATTCACCTGCCAATACTGTAAATTCATTTTCATCTTCATACGGATCAGTATGACCTCCTTCTTCTGGATCATCCTGACTTGTACTAGATTTCATACTGGTATCATCTTTAGAAAAAGACTGGAGAAATTGTTCTTTCATATAGTCCATACTTTTGATGACTAATTTTGATTCTGAAAGTGCTGGATATTTTTGCCTTAATTCATTTTGAATTTGGACAAAAGGATTCTGGACTGGAGCAGCTGGGATGAGTTTGGGAGTAGTATCCCAGCAAGCCTTTGTGTGCTCTTTAATTTTCTGGAGAAGTTCTTGACGAGGTTTAGCATCGTCCATTTTATTCCACCATTTATAAAAGAAAATCCTTTTTAAATGAGGAATTTTATTCTGGAAATCACATATGAAATCCCATTTCCATATCCATGGTATTCCAAATCTGATAACAAAATAAGCTGTAGATTTGGACATAGAAACATCCTTATTAACTGGAATATGACTATAAGCCACTTGCCATTCATTGAATGCAAGACGAATTGGTTCTGGAAAAGCATCAATCTGCAACCCAAATTTATCCCACCAAACGAGAAACCAGTTTGGGAGATCGTTTTTGAGAATGTCAGGAAGAACACGGAAAAACCAAGAATGGCTCCGTGGGGGATTCATATAGTAAAATGCCTGAGTGAAAGCATCAATATAATCCCAATTACAAAACCTTCAGTGAGGTGCTTAAGTTAAACTAATATCGTTTAGCAACAATTACTCAGTAAATTCTTTTTTCTTGGCGGCGAAACAATATTAGTTTGAGTTAAACTTGGCCACTTAAGCAAATGAAACTATTAGTTGCCTAAGCTAATTAGTTCCTAGAACAAAAGAGAGAAAGATGAAGAAAGACAGAGAGAGTTAGAAAAAAAACCCTCTTCTTGACAACTAGAAGAGAAAGTTAGTGAAAAAAAAGCAAATAGTTTGGAAATTAAAGGGAATTCAAATTCATCCTTTTGGAAATCAGAATTGAACACTTGGGTGATTTAGAAAAAAAAAAAAAACATTAAATGAGGTGCGTTAAGCTATAATTACTCAGTAAATTCTCCTCCCTGGAGGCGGAGCAAGATTAGTTCTTGATAAACTTGGCCACTAAAGCTAATTAAACTAATAGTTGCCAAACCCAATTACTTCCTCGCAAAAAAGAAAGAAGGATGGAGAAGCACAGAGAGAGTTAGAGAGAAACTTTCTTATTCAGAATTAGAAGAGAAAGGGAAACGGGATGAAAATTTTGGGGAATTCAGATTGAACCTTTGGGACTTCAGAATAGAACACTTAAGTGATTTAGAAAACCTTAAATGAGATGTTTAAGTTAAACTAATATGGTTAAGATACAATTACTCAGTAAATTATCTTTCTTGGAGGCTAAGTAAGATTAGTTTGAGTTAAACTTGGCCACTTAAGCAAATGAAACGATTAGTTGCCTATCCTAATTAGTTTCTCGGACAAAACACAAAAAGACGGAGAAGGATGGAGACAGTTAGAGAGAAACTTTTTTTCTTGAGATCTAGAAATGAAAGTTAGGGAGAAGAACATAAAATTGGATGAAAATGGAAGTGAATTCAATTTCATCTTTCTGAACTTGAGAATTGAACACTTAGGTGATTTACAAAACCTTCAATGAGATTCTTAAGTTAAACTAATATCATTTAGCAACAATTACTCAGTAATTTCTTTTTTGTTGGAGGCGAAACAACATTAGTTTGAGTTAAACTTGGCCACTTAAGAAAATGAAACCATTAGTTGCCTAAGCTAATTAGTTCTTAGAACAAAAGAGAAAGATGAAGAAAGACTGAGAGAGTTAGAAAAAAACTTTCTTCTTGATAGCTAGAAGACAAACTTAGAGAAAAGAAAGGCAAATAGTTTGGGAGAAGATGAGACTCCAATCGGGTTCCCGGTTTGGGAGTTAGAGCCGGATTTCAATCTAGATAAACTAGCTCCTTAAGAAACTTGAATTCGAGGTATTGACGGCCCAAAATCACCAAACGGCGTCGGCTTGGCACGAAACTTGGCACACACGACCGCCTGGGCACGAGAAACTTGTAAGAGATGACGGGACTCCAATCGGTTCCAAATTTGGGAGTCAAAGCCGGATTTTGCTCTAGGCAAACTAGTTCCTTTAGAAATTTGAATTCGAGATTCTGACGCCCCAAAATCACCAAATGGCGTCAGTTTGGCACGAAAGTTGGCACACACGACTGCCTAAACACGAGAAACTTGGGGAGATGACGGGGCTCCAATCGGGTTCCCGGTTTGGGAGTTAGAGCTAGATTTCACTCTAGGCAAACTAGTTCCTTAAGAAATTTGAATTCGAGGTGCCCAAAATCACCAAAGAGGGTCGAATGGGCACGAAACTTAGCACACACGACCGCCTAGGCACAAGAAACTTGTGGGAGAAGACGGGACTCCAATCAGGTTCCCGATTTGGGTATTAGATTTGGATTTTGCTCTAGGCAAACTAGTTCCTTAGGAAACTTGAATTCGAGGTGTTGACGCCCCAAAATCACCAAACAGGGTACAATTAGCACGAAACTTAACACACACGACCGCCTAGGCACGAGAGACTTGTGGGAGAAGATGGGATTCCAATCGGGTTTCCGATTTTGGAGTTAGTGTCGGATTTCTGTCTACGCAAACTAGTTCCTTTAGAAATTTGAATTCGAGTTGTTCATGCCCCAAAATCGCCGAATGGCGTCGTTGTGGCACGGAACTTGGCACACACGACCGCCTAAGCACGAGAGACTTGTGGGAAAAGATGGGGCTCGAATCGAGTTCCCGGTTTGGGAGTTAGAGCCAGATTTCGTTCTAGGCAAACTACTTCCTTAAGAAATTTGAATTCGAGGTGTTGACGCCCCAAAATCGCCAAACGGCGTCGGTTTAACACGAAACTCGGCCGGTACGACTGCCTGGGCACGAGAAACTTGTGGGAGAAGACGAGACTCCAACCAAGTTCCGGGTTTGGGAGTTAGGGCCGCATTTCACTCTAGGCAAACTGGTTCCTTATGGAATTCGAATTCGAGGTGTTGACGCCCCAAAATCACCCAAACGGTGTCGATTTGGCACGAAACTTGGCACACACGACGGCCTAGGAACGAGAGACTTGTGGGAGAAAACAGGACTCCAACCAGGTTCCCGATTTGGGAGTTATAGCCGGATTTCACTCTAGGCAAACTAGTTCCTTAAGAAACTCGAATTCGAGGTGTTAACGCCCCAAAATTACCAAACAGGGTCGGATTGGTACGAAACATGGCACAGACAACCACCTAGGCAGGAGAGACTGGTGGGAGAAGACGAGGCTCCAATCTGGTTCCCGGTTTGGGAGATAAGTCGGATTCTCGTCTAGGGAAACTAGTTCTTTAAGAAATTTGAATTCGAGGTGTTAATGACACAAAATCACCAAACGGCGTCGATTTGGGACGACACTTCGCACATACTACCGCCTAGGCATGAGAGACTTGTGGGAGAAGATGGGACTCCAATCGGGTTCCCGGTTTGGGAGTTAGAGCCGGATTTCAATCTAGATAAACTAGTTCCTTAAGAAACTTGAATTCGAGGTGTTGACGGCCCAAAATCACCAAATGGCGTTGGTTTGGCATGAAACTTGGCACACACGACCGCCTGGGCACGAGAAACTTGTGGGAGATGATGGGACTCCAATCGGTTCCAAATTTGGGAGTCAGAGCCGGATTTTGCTCTAGGCAAACTAGTTCCTTTAGAAATTTGAATTCGAGATTTTGACGCCCCAAAATCACCAAACGGCGTCGGTTTGGCACGAAAGTTGGCACACACGACCGCCTAAACACGAGAAACTTGAGGAGAAGACAGGGCTCCAATCGGGTTCCCGGTTTGGGAGTTAGAGCCGGATTTCACTCTAGGCAAACTAGTTCCTTAAGACACTTGAATTCGAGGTGTTAACGCCCAAAATAACCAAACGGCGTCGGTTTGACACGAAACTTGGGACACGGCCACCTAGGCACGAGAAACTTGTAGGAGAAGATGAGACTCCAATTGGGTTCCCGGTTTGGGAGTTATGGCCGGATTTTACTCTAGGCAAACTTGTTCCTTAAGAAACTTGAATTTGAGGTGTTGACTACCCAAAATCACCAAACGGCGTAGGTTTGGCACGAAACTTGGCACACACAACCGCCTAGGCACGAGAAACGTGTGGCAGAAGATGGGACTCCAATCGTGTTCCCGATTTGAGAGTTGAGCCAGATTTTGCTCTGGGCAAACTAGTTCCAAAAGAAACTTGAATTTGAGGTGTTGACGCCCAAAAATCACCACACGGGGTTGGATTAGGACGAAACCTGGCTCACACGACCGCCTAGGCACGAGAGACTTGTGGGAGAAGACAGGGCTCGAATCGGGTTCCCAGTTTGTGAGTTAGAGCTGGATTTCGGTCTAGGCAAACTAGTTCCTTAAAAAATTTGAATTCGAGGTGTTGATTCCCCAAAACGGTGTCGGTTTGGCATGAAACTTGGCACACACGACCGCCTGGGCACAAGAGACTTGTGGGAGAAGACGGAGCTCCAATCGGGTTCTCGGTTTGGGAGTTAGAGTTGGATTTCGGTCCAGGCAAAAGTAGTTTCTTAAGAAATTTGAATTCGAGGTGTTGCCACCCCAAAATCACCAAATTGCGTCGGCTGGCACGAAACTTGGCGCAGACGACCGCCTATGCACGAGAGACTTGTGGGAGAAGACGGGGCTCCTATCGGGTTCTCGGTTTGCGAGTTAGGGCCAGATTTCACTCTAGGCAAACTTGTTCTTGAAGAAAGTTGAATTCGAGGTGTTGACGCCCCAAAATCACTAAACGGGGTTGGATTAGTATGAAACCGTGCACACACGACCACCCAGGCATGAGAGACTTGTGGGAGAAGATGGGGCTCGAATCGGGTTCTCGGTTTGCGAGATAGAGTCTGATTTCAGTCTAGGCAAAAGTAGTTCCTTAAGAAATTTGAATTCAAGGTGTTGATGCCCCAAAATCGCCAAACGGCGTCGGTTCGGCACGAAACTTGGCACTTATGACCGCCTACGCGCGAGAGACCTATGGGAGAAGACGAGACGCCAATCGGGTTCTGTAGACACCCCATTTTTGACCGTCCTCAAGACTTGGACGTCACCGTTTGAACACCCGGTGATCATCCATGTTTGTGTTCGTTTGGAGTTCCCGGAGGTCTCGGCTACGCGCCTTGCCTCAGGATCTCCAAACTCGACTGTTTAGTGTCTGGTTTTGCACCAAACACTTGTGTTTTGCCTTGAAGGGGCAGGGAATGCCTTGTGAGGCATCCCCACACATCACCGGCAGTGGCTAGAGGCCACCGGCCAAGGTTTTGTTGCCACCGGCAATATATATTGCCGGTCGGCACTCTTTGTTGCCGGTCGACAGTGAATTTTGTCAAAATGACACTTTTTGCTAGCCGATCACTGTTCATCTACTTTTGGTAGATATTTTGTGCCAGCTGTGATAGCTGGCACCCACCTTTGGCCCCCTCCATACACGTGTATGGAGGGATTTCACTCTTGCCAAGCTTGTTTTGTAAGCTTTGTAAGAGTGAATATCTATAAGAGGAGACCTCTTCCTCCTCTTCTAGGGTTAGACAACATCTTGAGAGGAGCTTTGGTTTTAGCTTTAGGACATATATCTATCCTATATCTATACCTTCCTCTCTTTGTAGTTTTGTGTGTGTTTTGTCTCACTATTGCACACAAACACATAGTGTTACACCTTTTCTTGGTTCCTTGAAGGATCAAAGGTTGTTCTTGAGGTCTTTAGGTGGTTTTGAGCTTGGAGAACCAGCTGGAGCTTCATTTTTTGAAGAGGTCTACAAGGGTGAGACACTAGTCCCTTTTTACCCCATTTTTGTACACCACTTTTGCCTATCTTAGAACTATTTTTGTGCTTAGTGTATAATACAAAAAAGTTCTGTTTTTAAGCCCTCTTGATTGTTTGTTAAGGGTGTTTTGTGATTTGGAGGGGTTTGATCCCTCTTAAGCCTTGTAAGGCTCCTTTTTGTGATATTTTGTGCAAGTTTCGGGACTTTGGTGTTTGGGCCTCTTCACCACTGAAATCTTGAGGGATTTCAGTGGTGAAGATGGTGCCTTAAAGTCTCAAGAAGGAGAGGGCCACCCCCTCTCCTTGTTGTCCTTGAAAAGGACCAATTTTGGCCTCTTAAGGGAGCATTATTTTTAAAGGTTTGTTGATCATGCCATGGATGTATTTTATGCTTATATTGTCATGATTTAACTTTGTATTAAGTTGGTTTTGGTACACCATGCATGCCTAGCATACCTACCATGTAATGCCTTGTTATTGCCTTAATATGCCTTAGGTTGTTAGCCTTTGTTCTAGCATGTTTTAGGCTAAGCCTTGTGAAGGTTTTGTGTTCATTTTGCCATGTATTAGGTCTGTCCATAGTTGCTTGGGTCGATCTTGGCATGCTTAGTATAGCTCCTTTGTATTTGAGCTTGTATGCTTCAAGTAGGTGAATGTGTAGCATGCATTGCTTGCATTAATTTAGTGGTTTAGAACCATCCTACATGTCATTTCAGTCCCTTTGACATGCTCATATGCTTGCCTTGGACACCTCTTTGATGCTTCAAAAGCTCGTGTTGTATGCTCCATGTTTTGGCCATTATGCATGCTTTTGAATTTGAGCCACTTAGATGCCATCTAAGGGTCCCCTTTGCATGGTCAAGGCCTGCCTTGAACCTATTTTAAGCCTTCGTGGCCTTGTGAGGCTTTGTTGGCTTAGCTATGGTTTAAGCCTCCTTGACTTGTTTCAAGCACTTGGGCCATTTGCATGCTAATGTTTGCTTCATTTGAGTTGGTTTGGCACCACATTCTAGCATGATTTTTCAGAGCTTATGTTGCATGCTAATTGTCCACATTATGCTCTTTTCAAGTGTGCTTGAGAGTTGCTTGTTTAGTGCCTAAGTGTTGGTCCAACTTACTTGCATGTGTGTATGTATGTTTGATCCCAATTCCTTGGTGTTTGGCCACTGTTTTGGGCCTATTTAGAGTTGCCTAATTCATGTTTAAGTCCACCCTTTATTTATCTTGCATGCTTGCTAGCTTGTATGCTTGTTTGCATTGCCATGTTGCATGCCTAGTTAACATGCTTAGGGTTGCATTACATTGGCATGCATGCTCTACCTCTTGACTAAGTCATGATGGAGGTAGAAGCCCCTTGGTTTGGTTGTGTGCATTGCATTTCATTTGACTGAAAGTGCATGCTTGATTCTTTGGGCCATCATGCATGGAAGTGCGTGATTGGTGGTCCGAGAATCGAGGCACATGCCCCTTTGAGTCACAAACATGATAAGGGGCATGATTGGTGCATACATTGCTTGAATTGTATTGCCATGCAAGTTCTGCCCTCTGCTGCTGTGAGTTGCAGGTTCTGCAGGAAATTTTGCTGACCGGCAATATTTAGTGCCGACCGGCAATGTATTGGTGGCCGATAGCCTCATTTCCAGCCGATGATCACATCTTGCTGCCGATGGTAATTCTATTCAGCCGGTGGTGTCCCCCAGTGTCCAGGGAAGCATTCCTGAGACTTTGGCAATCTCCAGAGGGGAATAGCAGGGAAAACAAAGGCAATCCATGCATGGCAGTGCAATTCCGAGCAGGACCCGAGCATGCGTTGCATCAGGCTCTCCTCCCGAGGCGGTTTACTGTTTTTCCTAGTTTAGTTAGTTGTTAACTAATTAGGCAATTTGTAATTATTAATTAGCTTGCGTAGTTGGTTAATTTGTATTATTCTTTTGGTCCCTCCGGGCGAGGGCGAATCTGTAATAAGTGTGGGTGCATGTGCGTGCATGTCTTCCAACCTCCACTTCTTTCTCCCTTTTACTTACCTGCTTTGATGGTTAGTATTAGGGCACGTTTAAATTAGCATATCTCATGCAATGCATGCGTGCATCCATGCATTTGTTTACATGCACCGGGCTCGGTACATCATACAAACTGCATTGTATTTTCAATTCCAAATTGAATACGTGATAGTTGTAGCATTTCACATGCCACTTTAGGGTTTGCCAAGCCCATCCTAATCACATCCTGTATGTGTTGCATTAGCCACTTAACATGAACTAGGACATGCATGTTTGCTAACCAGTTTATTGTTTCGGCATGGAGTACGATGTAAGTATTTATGCTTTAGCATCTCGCATGCGTGTGAATGTTAACATGACAGTATGCTTACCATGCGGCTAAGTGCTTATATGAGATAAAATGTTTGAATGCCTGTGGGTGAAGGTTGGATTGTTTGAGTTGGAAAAACTCGTTGAAATCCGTATTTTAGCCTGCTTGCGAGTAGCAAATTCCAAAGCATTTTCAAAACAAACGGATATGCAATGCTTGTTTCCAAATTAGGCAATCTAGTCTATACTTGTTTGCTGTGCGCATAACATAGTAATTCTAGGCTAATAACCGGAACAAGAACACATAATGTTTTAAAAATCGGATATCATGGTTAGTAGAGGCCGGTCTTCGGACCGGGCGAAAGGGGGTGCTCATAGCTGACCTTCCCCGATCGTACCCAAGCTCCCGAGCCGAAGCAACTTTGGTGATGACGGACACGTGGCCTTTGGCACCGAGTCAGGGTTTCCTAAATTTCCCAAAATAAAATATTTAGGTGGCGACTCTGTATCTGGCAAAGCAGTCCATGTTTGGCACTTCTTTCAAAATCTGTTTTTCTCAAAACGATTTGCCAGAGTTGGACTCTTTGGTTCAGATTAAGAACCGCAACTAACAAAAGGGGAGTCCGAACTGTAGCGAGGTCCCCCGCGGGCTTGTTACAGTTTCTGGCGACTCCACTGGGGATTTTAGAGAGCTTGACTCGAACTCGTGATATCCTGTTTTGATTTCATTTATGTGTCTCTTTGCATTGCATGTGCATTGGTGCGCCTAGGACACCGTGTTTGCCATCTGCCATTCCTGAACGGTTTGCCGGAGACTTGTCTTGTCAAGGCATGACCATAAGGCTGACTGGTTATGGGCTCTGACAGCATGGGAACACAAACCCCGGTTTTACCGGGGCACCCTTTTTGACCATTCGACCTAGTGCATATTCGGAATCCATAGTGACCATTCCAAACTAGGACAGGTTGCTTACCCGATGATAGGTTGTTTGAAACCGCTGTGTGCGTAGTGAAACCCTAGCTCCTGACAAAATAGGACAGGGAAACCCTACCCCAACATAGGGGTGTTTTGGCTCTCCCTTACCTGCTATGTGCTTTTAGAGTGTATCTCCACAGGAATGCGCATGTCAGTTTGCAAGATTGGGTATCCGGCCTGAGGGCACCAATATCAGTGTTGTTGAGAATCAGTTATGTCTGCGGGTATCAGTTCAGTTTTGAACAGTAATTCTAGGGAACAGTGATCAGTAGTAGAGTGCAGTTGTTCGACTACACCCGTGTTTGATCTGTTTGGGGCTGAAATACTGCTTGTTTTCCGTTTCAGGTTCAGAGATTCAGAGAGTTAATCCAGAATAGCTAGTGTCTTCTTCTTGCTGAGGCAGAACTTAGCATGACGCAGAATTCAGAAGAGATCGTGGTCATGATGGCCGCGTTGGATCAAGGAATCACCCTACACAGTGAGACTACTGTCGATATGCCGCATCCACCCAGATCGCCGATTGCGCACCCAGTCTGGGCCCCTCAGCTATATCAGGCTCGTGAGCCTACTACATTTGAACTAATGGGGATGATAGGTGATCTCCAAAGATCCGTGGCGGATCTCGCCTATGGAATGTCAGCTTCGCCGCCAGCTGCACCGTATGCTGGGAGCTTTGTACTCCAGGAGCCCCCGCTGTTAGGCCGAATTGTTATTGAACTTAGTCAACCGGAGATGGCCTCCAGTTATAACAATGACGTGTCAACATCAACCCAAACCCTCAATCAGGCTGAGGCCAGAGGTAAAGACAAGATGAAGGCAGATGCCGATCCTATCGAACAACTGCTGTGGGCAGTAGAGGCTTTGAAAACCGGGAGGATGAACAAGCAACAGATATCTGCAGTTGTGTCGAAAGCTGTGGATGATGCTTTCCCCACTCCGCCTGAGGGCAGTTCCAGTCAGTCAGAGAACCGGGATAGGCCCCGTCATGCCAAAACAGTTCTTCCCGCTCCCAACCCTGCATCCGGGAAGGATCAGAAATCCAAGGCCGCACCCGCCGATCCGTTCGCTAGTGCGTCTAGCAAAAATGCTCAGACTCCAAAGTACCTGCCCCGAGGGCGCAGGGTCTTCCATGCTCTCTACATGTCATTGTCCAAGGCACTTCAGATCCTTGCCGAGAGGGGACACCTTAAACCCCTGGAGCCTCGGCCTCTCCCGAAGAATCTCCCTGCTACTCATGACCCTGCTCAGTACTGTGCGTATCACCAGCAGACGGGTCATGCTACCGACAATTGTTTCCGCCTCCGTCATGAGGTGCAAGATTTGATTGACAACGAGGTTATCCTCCCGCCCACCTCAGCCAAGTCCGTTACTACCCAGCTATTGGATTTTGAGGATACGGATACTGTAAGTATGTGATCAGGGTTGGACCACTTGTGAGCGGCGCCCAGTGTTTTTTTTTTGATGTGGCGTCTAGCACGCATTTTGGAGCATCTGCGAATGCTAGTTTTGTAAAATCTGGCTTGAGTATCGAGTCAGTCTTTGTTTTGTTTTGTTTTGAGTCTGTCTCATTGTCTTGAGTCAGTCCTTTTGCTTACGGGTCTGTCTTGTTGTAGCGAGTCAGTCCCCTTTGTATAGAATGTCAGGTGATTCTGGGGTTGTTGCCTCGAACGCCGTTTTGTGCTTATCCTTTTGTTTTTCCTTTTGAATCTGTCTCGGTTGAGGAGCCAGTCGCAATAAGAGAATCTGAATGAAACAGCTGCGGCTATCACGTTTCCGTACTTGTTGTTGTTTCAGCTAGTTGTGCCAGAGGATGTGAATGGAACGACAATACATACCACCTACTCTCTTGTGCCTTAAACATCGTTGTAATGACCTAAGCTTTTCATAAAAACCCTTTTCGAACACTGCGGTGATAAAAACGAAGAGGAAGGAATTCCTCGGGTTTTGTAAAATTTTGATCATTTTGAGAGAAAGAGAGGCATGCTAAGCTTTTAATGAATGAAATCATGCTTGTCGGCGTGAGTACTGAGAAGGATCCTGGTTCGATCCGGACTGGTTCCACACTATCTTCAGCGCGAGTGATTTGTCGCTTTCTTAAAAACTTTCAAAAACAAAATGTCTTGTGCGGCCTTGCGAAGACCTGTGTGGAATCGCTCTTGAGATTGTGCAGCCTAGGATCACTCTCAGCCTCAAGATTCAACCTATCTGTTTCGAACTTGGAATCATTCATAACATTCAACAGCCAACTGCCATGAAAGACCCGTGTGGCCAGATTTGAAGCAGCCCTCGAGCAAGAGGCACCAAAGTCAGATCAAGAAGATCAGATCCCACCAGGCAAGGCTCGTGAAGCAACCGTGATGGACTTTTCTACAAATCAACACAACCGTCACTCTCCTGGATACAGAGAGGCTTCAATCTCAAAACCATTTGGCATGGGCTTGCTACACTTTTACCCTTTGAGAGGCTCGCTGGGCCGAAAACCCGGAAGGGCGACCCAGGCAAAAGTTAGAGCAAAGAAAAAAAAGAAAAAAAAGAAAAAAAAAATGAGACAAAAAAGAAGCAAAAAAAAAGATAAAAAAGAACAAAAAATAGCAAAAGAAATAAAAAAAAATGAAATGAAAATGCAAAAGAAAAGAATGCAAAGAAAAAAAAAGAAAAGAAAAACATAGCTCGCAAGGTCGAAAACCTGCAACAGGCGCCTTGGCAAAAGTTAGAGCCTAAACAGTGAAGGTTAAAATACCCGAGTGTACCTTAACCGGAACTACATAAGGCTTGATTCCCATGTTTGGGATACGTAGGCAACTTCATCCTGAAGTCCAGCCCCCAACGCTTCCATAGCGTCTCAGTCCATATCATGGTTTTGATCACCGGTGCCTCCTCCGAATCCGATGTCTTGGTTACAGTGGCTGGAACTACGTGATCAACTTCCTCTTGAAATCCAACCACCAACACCTTCCAGGTGATTGTGTCCATATATTGATTCATACCGTCTTCGTCTCCTCCGCGTCCAAGGGTCCGATCGTCATCAACGAGGACTGGCTTACAGCATGCCGCGGCATCATCCAAACAAGGGGCAACTTTCCGTTGCCATACAGTGTCATAAGTTGCCCTGAGATGCCGTCCAAACCAGGGGCAACTTTCCGTTACCTTACCCCCCCTTTAAGCCAGGGGCAATTTTCCATTGTCCCCGATCCGAGGTTGCGCATCCCGATGGTAAGTTCCGTGCTCGTTGAGCATTGATTGTTTGCAAAAATAGTTTTTGAAAATTTTTACTGAGGTTGACTTATTTTCTCAAAAACTATTTTCCAAAATTGGACCATGTTTGGACCCAAAAAGGAAAATTTTCAGTGCTCACAGCTTGACTTGCATGATTTTCAAATAAAAAATCGAACAAGTATGTCAATCCGACTCTCATTTTTTATCAAAACTGTTTTACAAAACAAAAAAATGGTCGAAGTGATGAACTAGGGGCACAGTTGAGTCGAGTGTTCTGTCTCCCCCCTCATCGTCAACGCACTTGCCGGAAAGGCACTCTATCTACCAAAAGAAGTGGCTGCAAGGTAGCTGCATCGGGCGTGAACCCACAACCTCTTGTTTACCCATAAACCACTCTAGGGAGGGATGAAAAATGAGAGAATAAAGAATAGAGAGGAGTAAATCGAGAGAAAAGTAAGAAAAGGTTTTTTTTGAGAAAAAAAAACGAGCCTGAGGGCCGAGTGATGTAAGTATCACAAATCAGAAAGGGTGGGAAGTATACCCGGACGAACTGGCTCCCCGAGATTTGAGGTCTCCCATTTCGTAAACACATCTGTGTGTCGTGTCTTTTGATTTGTCAGTCTCGATTTTAGCTTTGAGTCTTTTCCGAGCATGTTTCGTTATGTTACGACGTGTGCCTTTTGTTTCTTTGTTTGAGTCTGTCTCGCTGTGTTCTGTGGTAGGCTCGATACCCCGGTTGAAAACCTTTCTTTATTTCAAAAAAATCGTTTGTGCTCAAAATGCTATGCCATTCTCTACATTTATGCGAGGCAGGAGAAGGAAAGGCAAAATTTGGGACATTCGAGCGTGTTTCAACTCCAACCATTTCAGTTTAGTGGTCCGTCTTGTCAGATTGGGCTATTTTGTTCAGGGTTTGCTGTGTGCAGAATGAACCGAGTGCTGTATTATGGGCTGTATGCAGATCAATCCCCAGTAGAGTATGGGCTGTATATTCAGTTTGAGTAGTGGTTTGTATGAGTTGTTTGCTGTTAGTTGGTTGGCTATCCGATTATCATAGTGCAAGTGCTCAATTTACAAGTGTTCAATTTTCAGACAACAGATCAATATCATTTACATTTGAGGTGTAATATGATGCAATGCAGTGCAAAGTATGAAATGTGCAGATATAACACTCTTTTAAACAAAAGTTTGTTTCATTTCATTTCATCTTTTCAAGTACATAGTTTTGAAGAAAACAGAAACCTGCCTGCGGCAGTACAAAGTACTCTAACTACTAACAAAAGAGGAAAATGCAAAAAAGAAGAAAAACAGTAAAAATCTGTATCGAATGTCAAAATGGCCCCGGGGCTATCAATCTGTCCTAGTCCTCTTCCTGGACGAAGGTCCAAGAGCATCATCACCAGGAGCACCACCAAGAGCATCACCGTCTGAGCCCGAGTCTGAGTCAGTACCGCCTCCGGTCTCCTCCCCAGATGACCCCGCCTCTGCCTCTGCCTCTGCCTCGGAGTCGGACTCGGACTCATCATCCTCGTCATCAGGAATGGGTGCCCGAGAGCTACTCACAACATGAGTACGCCCTCCCCTGGTACGGGGACGTGTAGTGTCTCCACGCCCTCCTCGAGCAGGAATAGAAGACCCGGCTAGAACACCACCCGCCAGCGGAATCTGGAAGGGAGGCTGAAAGTACATAAGAGACAAATGCATCAGAATACCATGAGCAGTATAGCAGTGCAGAATACAGTGTATGAGTACAGTGTATGGGTGCCGTGAGCAGTATATCAATGCAGAATACAGTGTATGAGTACAGTGTGTGAATGTCGTGAGCAGTGTATCAGTGTATAAGTACAGTGTGTGAATACAGTGTATGAATGCTATGAACAGTTTATCAGGTGTTGTGTCGTGTATCAGATTATATGAAACAGTCTGTGTATGGTTTGTGGCTGTGGTCAGAAGGAACATACCGGAATGCTGTAAAGGGCTAGGAGGTCGAAGGTCCGCTGTAGCATCCCCACCATGAAGGCATTCATCTCCAATGACTGCCGGGTGTACTCGGAGGACGCCTGCAAAAGTATCAGATGCATCAACATTCTATGGAATATCAAATAAACTGAAATGAAATAACAGTACAAGATGCGAAATGAAGCGATAAATACCGGAGGCAAGTCGGGGACACCGACTAACTCGTGATCAGCCGGGGGAGGGGCGAAAAGGATCTGGTAGGTCGCCCCACCCTGCCCTCTGAAAGTCAGTGAAGCAGGCAGAGTAGGCCAACCCGTCCCCCGCCCTCGGTGAACTCCGCCCCTGCCACGGACTCGAGCCCTCCTCGCCGCTCCCGCTCCAGCTCCTGGCGCTGCTGGCCTCTCCCTCCCAGCTCGACGGTCACCGCCCAAGGGTCGCATGATATAGGCCCGGACATACTCGGCATAGTCGCCCTCGTCTCTGTGACGCTCCGCGCCCCAGCCAGCAGTATACTCTCTCAGGTGCTCGAGAAAGAGCCTCTCTGTATGCCTCATGTGTGTAGGAGGCGGACCCGAAACTATCTGCTTTGGTAAACCCAGGGTCTGACGCAAGAAGCGCTCCCCCAAGTACCAAGCCCGACAGACCGGGCCCTCCAAAAGAATCCGTAGACAGGCAATCTCCTCAGCGCTCTCGTAGTGGTCCCTCACTACGGCCGACAACGGGGCCCAAGGCTGCCAGGTGATCTGCGGGTACAAAATGCAGTTTGTTATCTATCTGTCATCGAAAAATACAGTGTTAAAGCGAAGCTTAAACAAACTCTGAAGTTGAACATACCTCCACAGCGGTGATGGTGTCGAAGTAGCGGCGGAAAAAGATAAAGGACTCCCGGGGTCTCTGCACACACCGCACGTCAAAGCGATGAGAAAAGGGGACGTCGAGCGGGATCTCCACATCGGGTACTGGGGCAAGCCTGGGAAAGTAGGCATAAACCCACAACTGCAGAACAGATATTAGTATGACTATCAGATAAAGTAGAATACAGAATAAAACAAAAATGGCAGAGCCGTGTGTTGTGCAGTGTATTGCGCAGAGCTTACGGTGTGTGCAGGGTACAATCAGTGTAAAGCAGAATATATGTGTGTGCCGCGTGTGCAGTAGATAGTCAGTGAGATAGACCGTGCAGCGCACAGAATACAGGAAATGCAGTGTACAGAATACAGAAAATGTAAAGCAGAAAGCAGAAATGTAAAAGGGGAAGAAGATGTACCTCCCAAGCTCGCCAGTATCCGCCGAGAAGCTGTCCGCGGAGGCGGGAAGAAGAGCTCATGTAGCCATACAAAGTGGCCAGACTTGCGCCACCCCAGTCATAGCGGCGGATCCGCCTGACATCCACCAGTGCGCTCAACAAGCATAGAGGCACGGTGTTCGCCCAGTCGGCGAACAGGGTCGTCCCAAGCAGGAACATGATGAAGCCCCGCACATACTGATCTACCTCCCCTGGAGTCATCTGCGCCTCCTCCTCCAAGGCTCGCTGAGTCCGGAACTGAGTCTCGAACCATGAATATCTGACAAACCCTGCTCGAGCAAGGGGAGGCTGAGCGCCGAGCAGGTACAGCTGGGCGGCGTCCCACTCACCCATATCAGTGTCGAAGGGAATCGGATCCCCCCCTACCCCGATGCCAGTAAGCATCGAGAAGTCATAAGGGGTCATCGTCATGTCCCCTGCGACGGAGAAGTGGAAGGAGTTGGTGGTATCCCACCACCTCTCCACTAAAGCAGCAAGCAAGGGCCTGCAGGTAGTAAGCTGGGAGAGCCCCATGCAGAAGATGCTGAAGCCCGCCTTGTCGACGATCTGGAGAACCGCGTCTAGCAACTCTGCATACCAGTCTCGGGCAACGACATTCCCATACCCACGGATGGTATGGAAGTCCCCCTGTAATCAAAAACAGCAATTGCGAAGCAATATTCAAGATACAGTTTTAAGAAGCATACAGATATAGTGCGTGTGTGCGCGTTTTTCAGTATCAAGCAGACATCGAGTGCCAGTGTGCTTACAGTGAACTACAACGTGTGATGCGTCAGTGTGTTTGGGTGGTTCGGTGCAAATTTGGCATGCGTGCGTATTTTCATATTCAAACAGACATCGAGTGCCAGTGTGCTTACAGTGAACTACAACGTGTGATGCGTCAACGTGTGTGGGTGGTTCGGTGCAAATTTGGCATGCGTGCGTATTTTCAAGTTCAGATAAATACCGAGTGCCAGTGTGCTTACAGTGAACTACAACGTGTGATGCGTCAGCATGTTTGAGTGGTTCAGTGCAAATATGGCATGCATGCATATTTTCAGATTCAAACAGGTATCGGGTGCCGGTGTTTGCAGTGAAATACGGTGTGTGCCGTGTGTTGAGTGGTTCAAGGCTAGTGCAGTGTGTGTGCACGTGTGAGTCTTAAACAGATTATCAGTTGCCAGTATATTCGCAATCAACTACAATGTACAGTGCATCAGTGCATTTGAACTAAGCAATTAAAGAACAGAATCAACAATAGCAGTTCAAGTATTCTACATTGCGAAAAATTGAAACCGGGGGAAGTATGTACCTCAGAGGCGCCGTACGACAAGTGTGACTCTGGCTCACGAAGTAGTAGCTCGGGTGCTACGCCCCTCTCGAAGCTCCGGAACTGGCGTAGTCCGTCAGGGAGCATCACGTGAACCGCGGGCCTGTAGGTCTCCGGATCGAACGGCCGGAGGCGGAGTGGCAAAGGCTCGGCCTCGGGGCCCATCTCAAGCTCTGGAGGAGCCCCACCCTCTGGAAGATCATCCGCCATCTCGAAGAAAATGTGAAAATGGTCGGAAGAGGAAAAAACGGGCGACAATACGAAGAGTCAACAAAAAAGTCACCCCCGGGAGGGTGGAAAATGGTCGGAAAAGCCGAGGTGAGGAAAAGTCACGGATATCGAGAAAAACTCGAGAGAAACAAGCCCCGAGTGGCAAAATCAAGAAAGAAACACCGAATTGAAATTTCAATCGGTTCAAAATGTCCGAAACGCAAGGGTGAACGCGAATCGAACAACGAAATCGAGGTTAAAACGCAAGAAAATGAGAGGATCAAAGGACGAAAACACTCTAGAGGAGGAAGAATTTTCGAGCAAAGAGGAAGTGAGAAAATAGGGCTAGAAGCCCTATTTTAAAACACCCGTGGCCAAATACCAAAACTGCCCCGATACAGGAATTTTGTGCCGGTCGGCCACACTCTTTGCCGGTCGGCACTATTTTGTGCCGATGGAATTGTTTGATGGCCGACGGACGGCCGGTGATGTGTTCTGATGGCCGGTGGACATCCGGTGGTCTTCCACAGTGTTTTTTAAGCCTCCTACACCTTTGTTTAGGCCATATGAGTAGTTTTTGGTCTTCATAGCTCAAGAAAGTGCAAGAAAGTGTATCTCCGACGCTCAACCGGCCTCCGTTTTGACCTCAGACCGCGTCTGCTGTGCGTGGCACTCGAATTCGTGCAAGGTGTATCCTTTTGCCTTTTGCAAGATTCAAAAAGTTGCCCTCGTGTGCGTCGTACGCATTCATCGCACTATTTCGGTGCATTGCGTCACGCCGTCGTGCGCCTCACAGTTGCATTGTTATGCACGTACTACATACGTTGTAACACGCACCCCTTGCATTGTCATGCACATCTCTCATGAATGTCATTGCATTTTTATTACAAGCATTGTCATGCAGTTCAATACATACGTCGCCTCACGCATCGTTCACGTTGTCGTGCATCCCCTTACCATTGCATTGTCATGCTTTCCAAAACATGTGCGTTGTTACGCATTTAGGTCCATTTGCATTGTCACGCATTCTAGCACGTCACATGCATTGTCACGCACTTCGAAAGACGTGTGTTGTCACGCACTTAGATTCATTTGCATTGTCATGCATTTCAAAAGGAAAACATGCGTTGTCACGCATTCGAATTCATTCACATTATCATTTGCATTTCATTTCACTTTCCTCTGAGGTATGCGTGCCTCAATTCCTTTGAGGTATGCGTGCCTCAATTCCTTTGAGGCATGCGTGTCTCATTTGCATTGTTTTACCTTCTTATGAGGCATACGTGTCTCATTTGCATTTCATTTTCCATTCCTTGAGGCATGCGTGTCTCATTTGCATCATTTTGCATCCTTGAGGCATGCGTGTCTCATTTGCATCATCTTCCATTCCTTGAGGCATGCGTGTCTCACTTGCATTGGCATGCGTGCCTCATTTCCATTGGCATGCGTGTCTCACTTGCATTGTGCATCGTCATCACGGTCCAGGAGACCTAAAATCCTTGGGAGGTGCAAGACCTTCATTCGCGTTAGCTGAACGCACCGCGCTGTTTTGCGCATCTCATTGCATTTGACATGCATTCCATCACGCGATCTTGTGCATCGCACTGTCTTGTGCACCGCATCTCAATTCATGCATTGCCCCAAATGGGTCTGGCGAGACCTTAAACACGCACGGTCTAGGAGACCTTAAATCCTTGGAAGGTGCAAGACCTTCGGTGCATTGGTGTGCACAATACCGCATTGTCATGCATTGCATTGTAAATACCGCATTGTCATGCATTGCATTGTAAATACCGCGTTGTCATGCATCATCGTAGGTAGTGCATATGTCATGCATTTCAAAAAAAAAACAACAAAAACAACATGCATCATTGTAGATATTGCATACGTCATGCATTTCACTGTAATATAGTGCATTGTCATGCATTTCCACTGTAGATATTGCATTTACATTCCATTGCATATTTGTAGATATTGCATTTTAGTTGCATGCATCCATTGCATCACCTCTATCTACGGCTTACACCTTTCCTTGTTGAGCTTGGTCTGGTATGTGTTCATACTTTTCACGTCAAAACACAGTTCTGCATGTGTACGCTCCTATTCCACGTTGGTATGTTGGTTTGAGGGTTGCGGCACCTTTTCTGTGTTAGACATGGCTTGTACGTCTACATGCCTTTCCTAGGCAAGATACGGTTTTGGCTGCACGCCATATCCATTGTAGATATTACATTGTAGTGTAAGTTTTGCATCCGGCATTAGGATCATTGTTCTTTCCCTAGCGGGTTGTCACCCCACTTATGTCATTCCACCCAATACTCGTTCTTGTGTCTGTCTACATTACTCATAGTTCTGCATGTGTACGCGCCTATTCCACGTTGGTATGTTGGTTTGAGGGTTGCGGCACCTTTTCTATGGTAAACAGACTTGTTACCTCCATCAATCTATTTGACATATGTGTGGTTTCGAACCGCTCATGATTGGATCATGATTCAATTGCTTTGCATGTAGTTTGCATTGTTTCAATTGCATTGCATATCATTTGCATTGTTTATACGTAGTTTTGTATATATTGCATATCATTTTGCATTCGTTCTTGCATTGTCATGCATGTTGCTAACGACATTGTCCCTGTTAAGTTTGTTTTCTTTACAGGCACGATATTGTATGTACGGCTCATTTGAGGCCGGTGCAACCGGACGAACCGGACAGGTATTGTATCCTCCGCGTGAGACATATCGAGGATTGCATAATTCTCTTACATCCTTTCTGCATTGTAGTGTAGTTTGGTGTATGCTATCTTAAAACTGTTGCATGCGTGCTTCGTTACAGCTTTCTTTGCGTGATCATAAGTTATGCTCGGCTTTATGCATTGTCTTGCATTTTGTCCCTGCCTTCGGATGCATATCTTGTTGCATGCTTGTCCAAGTCTTCGGCCTTGTCAAAAATGGGTCGTCTCTGGGCTTTGACATTCACTCCCGCCATTGTTATGACTTTCGAGTTCTGTCAAAGAGGGGCAACTGTAGACACCCCATTTTTGACCGTCCTCAAGACTTGGACGTCACCGTTTGAACACCCGGTGATCATCCATGTTTGTGTTCGTTTGGAGTTCCCGGAGGTCTCGGCTACGCGCCTTGCCTCAGGATCTCCAAACTCGACTGTTTAGTGTCTGGTTTTGCACCAAACACTTGTGTTTTGCCTTGAAGGAGCAGGGAATGCCTTGTGAGGCATCCCCACACATCACCGGCAGTGGCTAGAGGCCACCGGCCAAGGTTTTGTTGCCACCGACAATATATATTGCCGGTCGGCACTCTTTGTTGCCGGTCGGCAGTGAATTTTGTCAAAATGACACTTTTTGCTAGCCGATCACTGTTCATCTACTTTTGGTAGATATTTTGTGCCAGTTGTGATAGCTGGCACCCACCTTTGCCCCCCTCCATACACGTGTATGGAGGGATTTCACTCTTGCCAAGCTTGTTTTGTAAGCTTTGTAAGAGTGAATATCTATAAGAGGAGACCTCTTCCTCCTCTTCTAGGGTTAGACAACATCTTGAGAGGAGCTCTGGTTTTAGCTTTAGGACATATATCTATCCTATATCTATACCTTCCTCTCTTTGTAGTTTTGTGTGTGTTTTGTCTCACTATTGCACACAAACACATAGTGTTACACCTTTTCTTGGTTCCTTGAAGGATCAGAGGTTGTTCTTGAGGTCTTTAGGTGGTTTTGAGCTTGGAGAACCAGCTGGAGCTTCATTTTTTGAAGAGGTCTACAAGGGTGAGACACTAGTCCCTTTTTACCCCATTTTTGTACACCACTTTTTCCTATCTTAGAACTATTTTTGTGCTTAGTGTATAATACAAAAAAGTTCTGTTTTTAAGCCCTCTTGATTGTTTGTTAAGGGTGTTTTGTGATTTGGAGGGGTTTGACCCCTCTTAAGCCTTGTAAGGCTCCTTTTTGTGATATTTTGTGCTAGTTTCGGGACTTTGGTGTTTGGGCCTCTTCACCACTAAAATCTTGAGGGATTTCAGTGGTGAAGATGGTGCCTTAAAGTCTCAAGAAGGAGAGGGCCACCCCCTCTCCTTGTTGTCCTTGAAAAGGACCAATTTTGGCCTCTTAAGGGAGCATTATTTTTAAAGGTTTGTTGATCATGCCATGGCTGTATTTTATGCTTATATTGTCATGATTTAACTTTGTATTAAGTTGGTTTTGGTACACCATGCATGCCTAGCATACCTACCATGTAATGCCTTGTTATTGCCTTAATATGCCTTAGGTTGTTAGCCTTTGTTCTAGCATGTTTTAGGCTAAGCCTTGTGAAGGTTTTGTGTTCATTTTGCCATGTATTAGGTCTGTCCATAGTTGCTTGGGTCGATCTTGGCATGCTTAGTATAGCTCCTTTGTATTTGAGCTTGTATGCTTCAAGTAGGTGAATGTGTAGCATGCATTGCTTGCATTAATTTAGTGGTTTAGAACCATCCTACATGTCATTTCAGTCCCTTTGACATGCTCATATGCTTGCCTTGGACACCTCTTTGATGCTTCAAAAGCTCGTGTTGTATGCTCCATGTTTTGGCCATTATGCATGCTTTTGAATTTGAGCCACTTAGATGCCATCTAAGGGTCCCCTTTGCATGGTCAAGGCCTGCCTTGAACCTGTTTTAAGCCTTCGTGACCTTGTGAGGCTTGGTTGGCTTAGCTATGGTTTAAGCCTCCTTGACTTGTTTCAAGCACTTGGGCCATTTGCATGCTAATGTTTGCTTCATTTGAGTTGGTTTGGCACCACATTCTAGCATGATTTTTCAGAGCTTATGTTGCATGCTAATTGTCCACATTATGCTCTTTTCAAGTGTGCTTGAGAGTTGCTTGTTTAGTGCCTAAGTGTTGGTCCAACTTACTTGCATGTGTGTATGTATGTTTGATCCCAATTCCTTGGTGTTTGGCCACTGTTTTGGGCCTATTTAGAGTTGCCTAATTCATGTTTAAGTCCACCCTTTATTTATCTTGCTTGCTTGCTAGCTTGTATGCTTGTTTGCATTGCCATGTTGCATGCCTAGTTAACATGCTTAGGGTTGCATTACATTGGCATGCATGCTCTACCTCTTGACTAAGTCATGATGGAGGTAGAAGCCCCTTGGTTTGGTTGTGTGCATTGCATTTCATTTGACATGAAAGTGCATGCTTGATTCTTTGGGCCATCATGCATGGAAGTGCGTGATTGGTGGTCCGAGAATCGAGGCACATGCCCCTTTGAGTCACAAACATGATAAGGGGCATGATTGGTGCATACATTGCTTGAATTGTATTGCCATGAAAGTTCTGCCCTCTGCTGCTGTGAGTTGCTAGTTCTGCAGGAACTTTTTGACGACCGGCAATATTTAGTGCCGACCGGCAATGTATTGGTGGCCGATAGCTCATTTCCAGCCGATGATCACATCTTGCTGCCGATGGTAATTCTATTCAGCCGGTGGTGTCCCCCAGTGTCCAGGGAAGCATTCCTGAGACTTTGGCAATCTCCAGAGGGGAATAGCAGGGAAACAGAGGCAATCCATGCATGGCAGTGCAATTCCGAGCAGGACCCGAGCATGCGTTGCATCAGGCTCTCCTCCCGAGGCGGTTTACTGTTTTTCCTAGTTTAGTTAGTTGTTAACTAATTAGGCAATTTGTAATTATTAATTAGCTTGCGTAGTTGGTTAATTTGTATTATTCTTTTGGTCCCGTCGGGCGAGGGCGAATCTGTAATAAGTGTGGGTGCGTGTGCGTGCATGTCTTCCAACCTCCACTTCTTTCTCCCTTTTACTTACCTGCTTTGATGGTTAGTATTAGGGCACGTTTAAATTAGCATATCTCATGCAATGCATGCGTGCATCCATGCATTTTTTTACATGCACCGGGCTCGGTACATCATACAAACTGCATTGTATTTTCAATTCCAAATTGAATACGTGATAGTTGTAGCATTTCACATGCCACTTTAGGGTTTGCCAAGCCCATCCTAATCACATCCTGTATGTGTTGCATTAGCCACTTAACATGAACTAGGACATGCATGTTTGCTAACCAGTTTATTGTTTCGGCATGGAGTACGATGTAAGTATTTATAATTTAGCATCTCGCATGCGTGTGAATGTTAACATGACAGTATGCTTACCATGCGGCTAAGTGCTTATATGAGATAAAATGTTTGAATGCCTGTGGGTGAAGGTTGGATTGTTTGAGTTGGAAAAACTCGTTGAAATCCGTATTTTAGCCTGCTTGCGAGTAGCAAATTCCAAAGCATTTTCAAAACAAACGGATATGCAATGCTTGTTTCCAAATTAGGCAATCTAATCTATACTTGTTTGCTGTGCGCATAACATAGTAATTCTAGGCTAATAACCGGAACAAGAACACATAATGTTTTAAAAATCGGATATCATGGTTAGTAGAGGCCGGTCTTCGGACCGGGCGAAAGGGGGTGCTCATAGCTGACCTTCCCCGATTGTACCCAAGCTCCCGAGCCGAAGCAACTTTGGTGATGACGGACACGTGGCCTTTGGCGCCGAGTCAGGGTTTCCTAAATTTTCCAAAATAAAATATTTAGGTGGCGACTCTGTATCTGGCAAAGCAGTCCATGTTTGGCACTTCTTTCAAAATCTATTTTTCTCAAAACAATTTGCCAGAGTCGGACTCTTTGGTTCAGATTAAGAACCGCAACTAACAAAAGGGGAGTCCGAACTGTAGCGAGGTCCCCCGCGGGCTTGTTACAGGTTCCCGGTTTGAGAGTTAGAGCCTGATTGTAGTCTAGGCAAACTAGTTCCTTAAAAATTTTAATTCGAAGTGTTGACGCCCCAAAATCGCCAAATGGCGTTGGTTTGGCACGAAACTTAGCACACACGATCGAAAAGGCACGAGAGATTTATGGGAGAAGGCGGGGCTCGAATCGGGTTGCCGGTTTGGGAGTTAGAGCTGGATTTCACTCTAGGCAAAATAGTTCCTTAAGAAACTTGAATTCGAGGTGTTAACGCCCAAAATCACCAAACGAGGTCGGATTGGCATGAAACTTGGCACAAACGACCGCCTAGGCACGAGAGACTTATGGGAGAAGACAGGGCTCGAATTGGGTTCCCGGTTTGGGAGTTAGGGCCTGATTCTGGTCAAGGCAAACTAGTTCCTTAAGAAATTTGAATTCGAGGTGTTGATTGCCCCCAAATCACCAAACGGTGTCAGTTTAGGATGAATCTTGGCACATATGATTGCATAGGCATGACAGACTTGTGGGAGGCGACAGGACTCCAATTGGGTTCTCGGTTTGGGAGTTAGAGCCGGATTTCACTCTGGGCAAACCAGTTCTTTAAGAAATTTGAATTCGAAATGTTGGCGCCACAAAATCAACATACAGCGTCGGTTTGGAACGAAACTTGGCACACACAACCGCCTATTCACGAGAAAACTTGTAGGAGAAGACGGGACTCCAATTGGGTTCCCGGTTTGTGAGTTAGAGCCGGATTTCACTCTAGGCAAACTAGTTCCTTAAGAAATTTGAATTCGAGGTGTTGACGCCCCAAAATCATGAAACGTCATCAGTTTGGCACGAAACTTGGCACACAAGACTGCCTAGGCATCAGAAGCTTGTGGGAGAAGTCGAGACTCCAATTGGGTTCCCGGTTTGGGAGTTAGAGCTAGATTTCACTCTAGGCAAACTAGTTCCTTAAGAAACTTGAATTGGAGATGCCCAAAATCACCAAAGAGGGTCGAATTGGCACGGAACTTAGCACACACGACCGCCTAGGCAGGAGAGACTAGTGGGAGAAGACAGGGCCTAAATTGTATTCCCAATTTGGGAGTCAGAGCCTGATTCTGGTCTAGGCAAACAAGTTCCTTAAGAAATTTGAATTCGATGTGTTGATGACACAAAATCACCAAACGGCGACGGTTTGAGACGAAACTTGGCACAAACGACCGCCTAGGAACGAGAGATTTGTGGGAGAAGACGAGACTCCAATCGGGTTCCCGGTTTGGGAGTTAGAGCCGGATTTCACTCCAGGCAAACTAGTTCCTTAAGAAGCTTGAATTCGAGGTGTTGACGCCCCAAAATCACCAAACGGCGTGGGTTTGGCACGAAAGCAGGCACACCGCCTAGGCACAAGAAACTTGTGGGAGAAGACGGGACTCCAATCAGGTTCCCGGTTTGGGTGTTAGATCTGGATTTTGCTCTAGGTAAATTAGTTCCTTAGGAAACTTGAATTTGAGGTGTTGATGCCCCAAAATCACCAAACAGCGTTCGATTAGCACGAAACTTAACACACACGACCGCCTAGGCACGAGAGACTTGTGGGAGAAGACGGGATTCCAATCGGGTTTCCGGTTTTGGAGTTAGAGTCGGATTTCTGTCTACGCAAACTGGTTCCTTTAGAAATTTGAATTCGAGTTGTTGATGCCCCAAAATTGCCAAACGGCGTTGTTGTGCCACGAAACTTGGCACACACGACCGCCTAGGCACGAGAGACTTGTGGGAAAAGACGGGGCTTGAATCGGGTTCCCGGTTTGGGAGTTAGAGCCGGATTTCATTCTAGGCAAACTATTTCCTTAAGAAATTTGAATTTGAGGTGTTGACGCCCCAAAATCGTCAAACGGCGCCGGTTTAACACGAAACTTGGCACACGACCGCCTAGGCACGAGAAACTTGTGGGAGAAGACGAGACTCCAACCAAGTTCCCGGTTTTGGAGTTAGGGCCGCATTTCACTGTAGACAAACTGGTTCCTTATGGAATTCGAATTTGAGGTGTTGACGTCCCAAAATCACCGAACGGTGTCGATTTGGCACGAAACTTGGCACACACGACCGCCTAGGCACGAGAGACTTGTGGGAGAAGACAGGACTCCAACCAGGTTCCCGGTTTGGGAGTTAGAGCCGGATTTCACTCTAGGCAAACTAGTTCCTTAAGAAACTTGAATTCGAGGTGTTAACGCCCCAAAATTACCAAACGGGGTTGGATTGGTACGAAACTTGGCACAGACAACCACCTAGGCAGGAGAGACTGGTGGGAGAAGACGAGGCTCGAATTTGGTTCCTGGTTTGGGAGATAAAGTCGGATTCTCGTCTAGGCAAACTGGTTCTTTAAGAAATTTGAATTCGAGGTGTTAATGACACAAAATCACCAAACGGCGTCGATTTGGGATGACACTTGGCGCATACTTTCGCCTAGGCATGAGAGACTTGTGGGAGAAGATGGGACTCCAATCGGGTTACCGGTTTGGGAGTTAGATCCGGATTTCAATCTAGACAAACTAGTTCCTTAAGAAACTTGAATTCGAGGTGTTGATGCCCCAAAATCACCAAACGACGTTGGTTTGGCACGAAACTTGGCACACACGACCGCCTGGGCACGAGAAACTTGTGGGAGATGACGGGACTCCAATCGGTTCCAAATTTGGGAGTCAGAGCCGGATTTTGCTCCAGGAAAACTAGTTCCTTTAGAAATTTGAATTCGAGATTTTGACGCCCCAAAATCACCAAACGACGTTGGTTTGGCACGAAAGTTGGCACACATGTCACGCCCTAAACTCGCCCCTAGAAGTTTGGGCATGACCACTTCAGTAATGGACACTTAGCCTGTTATATATATATATATGATATGGGGCCTGAACGGAAGCATTAAATATCAAAATTTGACAATAGAAACAAACTCCATTGAGCTACTACTATCATGCCAGGATCATAAACTTTTAAGAGACAAATAAAATCTAAAACATACACCTGAACATCGGTTATATACATATATACAGGCCCAGCCCGGTAATTAGGCATATATCAAAAACATTAGAGAACGAAGTGTTGCACACATGTCAACTTTAGGCCAACAACTAGAGTGCAAAACCAAAGTTCGTCAAAACTTCATGAAAATAAGAGCAGCTTCTCTTAGGCTTGGACATGGAAAGGTTGACCAAAGAGGACAAGCGTCATGGCTTAGGACTGACCACTTGGTTGGTTACCTACAGAAACAGACATAACATAGGGTGAGCCAAGCTTAGTGAATAGTATGATACATAAATGCACAATTTAAACATAATACATAACAATGCATAAATAAATGCGAAGATCATGTAGTTAATCTGTTCCTGTTTTCATTTCAAATGGCCTTAGGCCCCAATCGTGAGTCATAATGGTTTTAAGCCCTTGAACACATTAACATTAAGCTTTTAAACATAATGGCATATAGCCCTTGTATACATGGCATGAATCCCTTGACAGAATGGCATAAAGCCCTTATCAGAATGGTATAAAGCCCTTGAAACATATTGGCATTAAAGCCCTTGAAACATATTGGCATTTAAGCCTTTGAAACATATTGGCATTAAAGCCCTTGAAACATATTGGCATTGAGCCCTTGAAACATATCGGCATTGAGCCCTTGAAACATATAGGCATTTAAGCCCTTGGACATGCATATATGAACCCAAGAGGTGTCTCACACGGACTCTAGAGGTAACTCACAATGTAGCACTTAGTTCCGTGTAGCACTTTGTTTCATTTCATAACAACTTATACAGATGGCTATAAGCCTCATAACTTTCACAGAATGGCTTTCAGCCTCAAAACTTTCACATATGTATGGACTCAAGAGGTGTCTCACATGGACTCTAGCGGTGGCTCACAATGTAGCACTTAGTTCCAAGTAGCACTCTATTCCATAGTAATAATCATTAGGTCTTACAGACCAAACCATACATGTAATGTCATACCCCGAAAATAAATTCATACATATGCATTATGCTTGAATCATAAATAGAAATCAGAATTCATACTTGCTTATACTTGGCACTGTAATAGTGCTAGCAAATCAATAATAAGTATTTTTTTGCTCGTTCCATAAAGGAATCCCCCAACATTGTGAGCTTGTAGCATACTTGGACATGTACATACATAAACTGGTAACATATGTAAACTTGTATCATACTAAACCTTGTAACATACTTAAGCTTGTAACATACTTTAAACTTGTAACATACTTAAACTTGAACAGACTTAAACTTGTAACATATTTAAACTTGAACATACTTAAACTTGTAACATATTTAAACTTGTAACTTAATTATTTAAACCACGGTATTATTACCCCCAGGTAAGGGCCGTATGCTACGGATGTCATGAATACTTTACATTTATGGACAACTGTTCATTAATTCAAAACGTAACATATCAGAACATAGTGCATTTCTTGTTATATCATGTCATTGTAATACACTTAGCAAAGACAGAACAGTTTACATTCTAACGTGGGTTACATAATGATATTAAACCTTTGTTTTCATGTCGTAGATTCTAACCGACCTCGGGTCCATACGTAACAGAACAAGATAATCTTGGACTCATACAGATATCATTGTTCAAGAATGAACATAAGCTCCATTTATTCTTTAAGAAGAACGTAACATGCTGATAAATAACTGAGGGTTAATACTTGTTATTGACAGAACAAAAGGGTTCCAAAGTCATACCGACGTACGCAAATCTTTCCATATTCATAGAAATTCATATTGATTTTCACTTGTCATAAACGTTGATAACACTTACAAAGAACAGAGTGTTAGTGACAATAATTATCAACGATAATAAGATGTACATTTCTGTACTACTACTCACAGTGTTCAGGTGCTTGATCCCCCCCTGTAGCTGACCCTACACAATTCACGTAATTCAAACATAATTCATCATAGTACAACACCATTCAATTCACTATGAGTCAACACAACATAATCCAACAAAGTCAATATCACTTAGTTCATCAACACCATTTGTAATTTAACATAATTCAAAATAAATCTTTGAATTCCATTTCAACATTCCAAAATCGAGTTCATATCATCCATATCATTAATAGATTATTTCCCCAATTTTCTCTTCACATTACAGCATGAATCACAATGTTCATAACATAGTTCATTCGCAAATTTTAAACATAATTTTCAAACATTTCCAAATTCCAATTAAACTTGAACACATATAATTCAATACCTCAATTTCATTACTCTACTTTCAATTTGGGCCAATTCATTAGTTATCATCATTAATCAACCTAGGGTTTCAAGAAAAACCTAGAAATTTCAAGAAAAATCTAAATTTCTTAATCCATTATGTTTTGTTCCAATTTCCTCATTGATTACAAGTCTAAAGTTCATAATCCATCACCTTAAACCAGCAATTACATCCCCGACATTGTAAACCCGAAATCCCCCAATCTCAAGTTGGACATAATATGTTCAAAACTATAGATTTTGTATTTATATACTCAAAATACCACAAATCCATCCATGAATGCAAATATTGAAAGGAAATAAGGACTCCTACCTCAAGATTCAAGCAAGAGAAGCAAGCTTTGAGAAGAATCCTCCATAAATTCAAATTTCAATCGGTTGAAAATGTTGCCCCTTTCTTGTTCTCCACCCTTGATGCAAGATCCATGGTGGATTTGTTGAGAAAAGTGGAGGAAATCAACGTTTTGGGAGCTAGGGTTTCGGACATGGAAGAGGGGAGAAGAAGAGAGGAAAAGAAAATGTAAGAAATGGGCCAAAAATCTCGTTTTTCAGTTGCTGTCCCGCACAGCCTGCACGTGCGGCGCTATTCCCCGCACGTGCGGCTCTGCTTCCAGCACAGATGTGAAAACTTCAAACGGGTATAACTCTCTCATCGGGACTCCGTTCTAGGTCGTTCTTGTGTCCAAATTGAAGCCCCAGAAATAAGCTTTCCAATGCTTCTAACCTCACATTCAAATTCAAAGTGTAGAAAAAGAAAAGGGCAAATGAGTGACGGCTGATCGTAGAATAACTATTTGAATTATATTCTTTGGTCCAATCTTACTTTACCATCATACCACCACCTCAATCAATACCCCAAAATAGATAAAAACATTCTCAATTCCAATAGATATAGTTGAATTAAAACACATTAACCCCTAATTTAATAAGGATGACTTTTGGGGTCATTACAACACACGACCGCCTAAACACGAGAAACTTGGGGAGAAGACGGGGCTCCAATCGGGTTCCCGGTTTGGGAGTTAGAGCTGGATTTCACTCTAGGCAAACTAGTTCCTTAAGACACTTGAATTCGAGGTGTTAACGCCCAAAATAACCAAACGGCATCGGTTTGACACGAAACTAGGGACATGACCACCTAGGCACGAGAAACTTGTGGGAGAATATGAGACTCCAATTGGGTTCCCGGTTTGGGAGTTATAGCCGGATTTCACTCTAGGCAAACTCGTTCCTTAAGAAACTTGAATTCGAAGTGTTGACAACCCAAAAACACCAAACGGCGTCGGTTTGGCACGAAACTTGGCACACACAACCGCCTAGGCACGAGAAACGTGTAGCAGAAGACAGGACTCCAATCGTGTTCCCGATTTGGGAGTTAGAGCCAGATTTTGCTCTGGGTAAACTAGTTCCATAAGAAACTTGAATTCGAGGTGTTGACGCCCCAAAATCACCACACGGGGTTGGATTAGGACGAAACCTGGCTCACACGACCACCTAGGCATGAGAGACTTGTGGGAGAAGACGGGGCTCGAATCGGGTTCCCAGTTTGGGAGTTAGAGCTAGATTTCAGTCTAGGCAAACTAGTTCCTTAAAAAATTTGAATTCGAGGTGTTGATTCCCCAAAACGGTGTCGGTTTGGCATGAAACTTGGCACACACGACCGCCTGGGCACAAGAGACTTGTGGGAGAAGACGGAGCTCCAATCGGGTTCCCGGTTTGGGAGTTAGAGCTGGATTTCGGTCTAGGCAAAAGTAGTTTCTTAAGAAATTTGAATTCGAGGTGTTGCCGCCCCAAAATCACCAAACTGCGTCAGCTAGCACGAAACTTGGCACAGACGACCGCCTATGCATGAGAGACTTGTGGGAGAAGACGGGGCTCCAATCGGGTTCTCAGTTCAGGAGTTAGGGCCAGATTTCACTCTAGGCAAACTTGTTCCTGAAGAAAGTTGAATTCGAGGTGTTGACACTCCAAAATCACTAAACGGGATTGGATTAGTACGAAACCGTGCACACAAGACCGCCTAGGCACGAGAGACTTGTGGGAGAAGATGGGGCTCGAATCGGGTTCTCGGTTTGCGAGTTAGAGTCTGATTTCGGTCTAGGCAAAAGTAGTTCCTTAAGAAATTTGAATTCAAGGTGTTGACGCCCCAAAATCGCAAACGGCATTGGTTTGGCACGAAACTTGGCACTTACGACCGCCTGGGCATGAGAGACCTATAGGAGAAGACGAGACGCCAATCGGGTTCCCGGTTTGAGAGTTAGAGCCTGATTGTAGTGTAGGCAAACTAGTTCCTTAAGAAATTTTAATTCGAAGTGTTGACGCCACAAAATCACCAAACGGCATTGGTTTTGCACGAAACTTAGCACACACTATCGAAAAGGATTTCACTCGAATTGGGTTCCCGATTTGGTAGTTAGAGCCGGATTTCACTCTATGCAAACTAGTTCCTTAAGAAAGTTGAATTCGAGGTGTTAACACCCAAAATCACCAAACGAGGTCGGATTGGCACGAAACTTGGCACAAACGACCGCCTAGGCACGAGAGACTTATGGTAGAAGACGGGGCTCGAATTGGGTTCCCGGTTTGGGAGTTAGAGCTTGATTCTGGTCTAGGCGAACTATTTCCTTAAGAAATTTGAATTCGAGTTGTTGATTGCCCCAAAATCACCAAACGACGTCAGTTTGGGATGAATCTTGGCACATATGACCGCATAGGCACGGCAGACTTGTGGGAGACGATGGGACTCAAATTGGGTTCTCAGTTTGGAAGTTAGAGCTGGATTTCACTCTAGGCAAACCAATTCCTTAAGAAATTTGAATTCAAGGTGTTGGCGCCACAAAATCACCATACAGCATCAGTTTGGAACGAAACTTGGCACACACGACCGCCTATTCACGAGAAAACTTGTAGGAGAAGACGGACTCCAATCGGGTTCCCGGTTTGTGAGTTAGAGCTGGATTTCACTCTAGGCAAACTAGTTCCTTAAGAAATTTGAATTCGAGGTGTTGACGCCCCAAAATCATGAAACGTCATCAGTTTGGCACGAAACTTGGCACACAAGACTGCCTAGGCATCAGAAACTTGTGGGAGAAGTCGAGACTCCAATTGGGTTCCCGGTTTGGGAGTTAGAGCTAGATTTCACTCTAGGCAAACTAGTTCCTTAAGAAACTTGAATTCGAGATGCCCAAAATCACCAAAGAGGGTCGAATTGGCATAGAACTTAGCACACAGGACCGCCTAGACAGGAGAGACTAGTGGGAGAAGACGGGGCCTAAATTGTGTTCCCAATTTGGCAGTTTGAGCCTGATTCTGGTCTGGGAAAACAAGTTCCTTAAGAAATTTGAATTCGATGTGTTGATGACACAAAATCACCAAACGGCGACGGTTTGAGACGAAACTTGGCACACACGACCGCCTAGGAACGAGAGATTTGTGGGAGAAGACAAGACTCCAACCAGGTTCCCGGTTTGGGAGTTAGAGCCAGATTTCACTCTAGGCAAACTAGGTCCTTAAGAAACTTGAATTCGAGGTGTTAACGCCCCAAATTTACCAAATAGGGTCGGATTGGTATGAAACTTGGCACAGACAACCACCTAGGCATGAGAGACTTATGGGAGAAGACGAGGCACCAATCTGGTTCCCGGTTTGGGAGATAAAGTCAGATTCTTGTTTAGGCAAACTAGTTCTTTAAGAAATTTGAATTCCTGGTGTTGATGACACAAAATCACCAAACGGCGTCGATTTGGGATGACAATTGGCACATACTACCGTCTAGGCATGAGAGACTTGTGGGAGAAGATGGGACTCCAATCGGGTTCCCGGTTTGGGAGTTAGAGCCGGATTTCAATCTAGATAAACTAGTTCCTTAAGAAACTTGAATTCGAGGTGTTGACGCCCCAAAATCACCAAACGGCGTCGGCTTGGCGCGAAGCTTGGCACACACGACCTCCTGGGCACGAGAAACTTGTGGGAGATGACGGGACTCCAATTGGTTACAAATTTGGGAGTCAGAGCCGGATTTTGCTCTAGGCAAACTAGTTCCTTTAGAAATTTGAATTCGAGATTTTGACGCCCTAAAATCACCAAACGGCATCGGTTTGGCACGAAAGTTGGCACACATGACCGCCCAAACGCGAGAAACTTGGGGAGAAGACGGGGCTCCAATCGGGTTCCCGGTTTGGGAGTTAGAGCCGAATTTCACCCTAGGCAAACTAGTTCCTTAAGAAACTTGAATTCGAGGTGTTAACACCCAAAATAACCAAACGACGTCGGTTTGAAACGAAACTGTGGACACGAACACCTAGGCACAAGAAACCTGTGGGAGAAGATGAGACTCCAATTGGGTTCCCGGTTTGGGTGTTATAGCCGGATTTCACTCTAGGCAAACTAGTTCCTTAAGAAACTTGAATTCGAGGTGTTGACTACCCAAAATCACCAAACGGCGTCGGTTTGGCACGAAACTTGGCACACACAACCGCCTAGGCACGAGAAACTTGTGGCAGAAGACGGGACTCCAATCGTGTTCCCGATTTGGGAGTTAGAGCCAGATTTTGCTCTTGGCAAACTAGTTCCATAAGAAACTTGAATTCGAGGTGTTGACACCACAAAATCACCACACGGGGTTGGATTAGCACAAAACCAAGCTCACACGACTGCCTAGACATGATAGACTTGTGGGAGAAGATGGGGCTCGAATCGGGTTCCCGGTTTGGGAGTTAGAGCAGGATTTCGGTCCAGGCAAACTAGTTCCTTAAAAAATTTGAATTCGAGGTGTTGATTCCCCAAAATGGTGTCGGTTTGGCATGAAACTTGGCACACACGACCGCCTGGGCACGAGAGACTTGTGGGAGAAGACAGAGCTCCAATCGGGTTCCCGGTTTGGGAGTTAGAGTTAGATTTCGGTCTAGGCAAAAGTGGTTTCTTAAGAAATTTGAATTCGAGGTGTTGTCGCCCCAAAATCATCAAACGGCATTGTTTTGGCACGAAACTTGGCACAGCCGACCGCCTATGCACGAGAAACTTGTGGGAGAAGATGAGACTCCAATTGGGTTCCTGGTTTGGGAGTCATAGCCAGATTTCACTCAAGGCAAACTAGTTCCCTATGAAATTTGAATTCGAGGTGTTCACTACCCAAAATCACCAAACGGCGTCGGTTTGGCACGAAACTTGGCACACACAACCGCCTAGGCACGAGAAACTTGTGGTAGAAGACGGGACTCCAATCGTGTTCCCGATTTGGGAGTTAGAGCCCGATTTTGCTCTTGGCAAACTAGTTCCATAAGAAACTTGAATTCGAGGTGTTGACCGCCCAAAATCACCACACGGGGTTGGATTAGCACGAAACCTGGCTCAGACGACAGCCTAGGCACGAGAGACTTGTGGGAGAAGACGGGGCTCGAATCGGGTTCTCGGTTTGGGAGTTAGAGCTGGATTTTGGTCTAGGCAAACTAGTTCCTTAAAAAATTTGAATTCGAGGTGTTGATTCCCCAAAATCACCAAACAGTGTCAGTTTGGCACGAAACATGGCACACACGACCGCCTGGGCACGAAAGACTTGTGGGAGAAGACGGGGCTCCAATCGGGTTCCCGGTTTGGGAGTTAGAGCCGGATTTCACTCTAGGCAAACTAGTTCCTTAAGAAACTTGAATTCGAGGTGTTAACGCCCCAAAATCACCAAACGGAGTCAGATTGGCATGAAACTTGGCACAAACGACCGCCTAGGCATGGGAGACTTATGGGAGAAGATGGGGCTCGAATCTGGTTCTCGGTTTGGGAGTTAGAGCCTAATTCTGGTCTAGGCAAACTAGTTCCTTAAGAAATTTGAATTCGAAATGTTGATGTCCAAAAATCACCAAACGGTGTCGGTTTGGGATGAATCTTGGCACACATGACCGCATAGGCACGTGAGACTTGGGGGAGACGACATGACTCCAATTGGGTTCCCGGTTTGGGAGTTAGAGCCGGATTTCACTCTAGGCAAACTAGTTCCTTAAAAATTTGAATTCGAGGTGTTGGCAACCCCAAAATCATCAAACAGCATAGGTTTGGAACGAAACTTGGCACAAACAACCGCCTATTCACGAGAAACTTGTGGTAGAAGACGGGCCTCCAATCGGGTTCCCGGTTTGGGAGTTAGAGCCGGATTTCACTCTAGGCAAACTAGTTCCTTAAGAAATTTGAATTTGAGGTGTTGACTCCCCAAAATCATGAAACGGCGTCGGTTTGGCACGAACCTTGGCACACACAACCGCCTAGGCACAAGAAACTAGTGGGAGAAGACGGGACTCCAATCGGGTTCCTGGTTTGGGAGTTAGAGCTAGATTTCACTCTAGGCAAACTAGTCCTTAAGAAACTTAAATTCGAGGTGTTATGGCCCCAAAATCAGCAAACAGGGTCGAATTGGCACGAAACTTAGCACAAACGACTGCCTAGGCAGGAAAGACTGGTGGGAGAAGACGGGGCCCGAATCGGGTTCCTGGTTTGGGAGTTAGAGCCCGTTTCTGGTCTATGTAGACAAGTTATTTGAATTCGATGTGTTGATGACACAAAATCACCAAACGGCGACGGTTTAGGACGAAACTTGGTACACACGACCGCCCATGAACGAGAGATTTGTGGGAGAAGACGAGACTCCAATCGGGTTCCCGGTTTGGGAGTTAGAGCCGGATTTCACTCTAGGCAAACTAGTTCCTTAAGAGGCTTGAATTCGAAGTGTTGACGCCACAAAATCACCAAACGGCGTCGGTTTGGCACGAAAGCAGGAACACACGACCGCCTAGGCACAAGAAACTTGTGGGAGAAGACGGGACTTCAATCAGGTTCCCAGTTTGGGAGTTAGATCCGGATTTTGCTCTAGGCAAACTAGTTCCTTAGGAAACTTGAATTCGAGGTGTTGACGCCCCAAAATCACCAAACAGGGTATGATTAGCACGAAACTTAACACACACGACTGCCTAGGCACGAGAGACTTGTGGGAGACGACGGGACTCCAATTGGGTTCCCGGTTTTGGAGTTAGAGTCGGACTTCTGTCTAGGCAACCTAGTTCCTTTAGAAAATAGAATTTGAGCCGTTGACGCCCCAAAATCGCCAAATGGTGTCGTTGTGGCACGAAACTTGGCACACACGACCACCTAGGCACGAGAGACTTGTGGGAAAAGATGGGGCTCGAATCGGTTTCCCGGTTTGGGAGTTAGAGCTGGATTTCGGTCTAGGCAAACTATTTCCTTAAGAAATTTGAATTCGAGGTGTTGACGCACCAAAATCGCCAAACGGCGTCGGTTTAGCACGAAACTTGGCACACACGACTGCCTAGGCACGAGAGACTTGTGGGAGCAAACGATACTCCAACCAAGTTCCCGGTTTGGGAGTTAGGGCCGCATTTCACTCTAGGCAAACTGGTTCCTTATGAAATTCGAATTTGAGGTGTTCACGCCCCAAAATCACCAAACGACGTTGATTTCGTACGAAACTTGGCACACACGACCGCCTAGGCACGAGAGACTTGTGGGAGAAGACAGAACTCCAACCAGGTTCCCAGTTTGGGAGTTAGAGCTGGATTTCACTCAAGGCAAACTAGTTCCTTAAGAAACTTAAATTCGAGGTGTTAATGCCCCAAAATCACCAAACGGGGTCAGATTGATACGAAACTTGGCACAGATGACCACCTAGGCAGGAGAGACTTGTGGGAGAAGACGAGGCTCGAATCTAGTTCCCGGTTTGGGAGTTAGAGCTACATTTTACAATAGGCAAACTAGTTCCTTAAGAAGCTTGAATTCGAGGTGTTGACGCCCCAAAATAACCAAACGGCGTCGGTTTGGCATGAAAGCAGGCACACACGACCGCCTAGGAACAAGAAACTTGTGGGAGAAGACGGGACTCCAGTTTGGGAGTTAGATCCGGATTTTGCTCTAGGCAAACTAGTTCCTAAGGAAATTTGAATTCGAGGTGTTGACGCCCCAAAATCACCAAACAGGGTACGATTAGGACAAAACTTAACGCACACGACCGCCTAGGCACGAGAGACTTATTGGGGAAGACGGGACTGCAATCGGGTTCCTGGTTTTCGAGTTAGAGCCGGATTTCGGTCTAGGCAAACTATTCCTTTAGAAACTTGAATTCGAGCTGTTGATGCCCCAAAATTGCCAAACGGCGTCGTTGTGGCACGAAACTTGGCACACACGACCGCCTAGGCACGAGAGACTTGTGGGAAAAGACGGGGCTCGAATCGGGTTCCCGATTTGGGAGTTAGAGCCGGATTTCGGCCTAGGCAAACTATTTCCTTAAGAAATTTGAATTCGAGGTGTTGACGCCTTAAAATTAGCAAACGACATCGGTTTTGAACGAAACTGTCACGCCCCAAACCTGCCCCTAGAAGTTTGGGCATGACCTACTTGTAAATAGGCATATAACCTGGGGAATAAATTTATGGGGGCCTTATCGGAAGCATAATATAGATGCAACAAACACCATTGAGCAACTTCTACCGTGCCAGGATCTCATGCATCGTAATATTTCATCAACAAGAGACATAGTAAAAACTAAAGCCTTGACCATTAGTTACATGCACATGAATTACAGTCCCCAGCCCCATGATTGGGTGTACACAAAACAACATGAGAGTTTTACATAACAACCTTAGGTGGCACTAAACGAGTAACTAATATCTTTACAGTTCACCAAAATGTGTGGCTTGGTATAGTGCCTGGATACGTAAGGTTGAGCAAAAGAAGTAGCGCCCTGGACTAGAATTAACCACCTGGGAGGTGACCTACAGAAACAGACAAAGTCGAGAGTGAGCCAAGCTCAATGAATAGTAGTACTTAAATAAAACGTTACTTAACTTAAATGGATAATGTAACAACATAATAGTCTGATTCTGCATCATACTCGTACCAGCTTTAGGCCTATTTTCGTACATAACTTTGGTGGCTTTAAGCCCTTGAAAGTGGCACTATGGCCCTTGACACTTGTTGGCACTATGGCCCTTGGAAGGTGGCACGAAGCCCTTGCAATCATGTTGGCACAGTGGCCCTTGAAAAACGTAGCATTATGCTCTTGAAACTTGTGGCATCATGCCCTTGAAAAATGGCCCGAGGCCCTTGAAAAGGTGGCATAAAGCCCTTGCACATTCTTTGAGTTTACATACTTTAACATTAGCTTTAACCTTAACGTTGATTGAAGCATACATTAAACATTAGCATTAGACATTACATGCTTGGGACGTTTATATAATTGCTTTACATGCCATGGTATATTGACCCAATTGCATACCAACAATATATGACATGTTTTAATAGGGTTGCTTTACTTGGGTCAACGTAATAACGTAAATGCATAACATGTACATAAGTACTACTACTCACAGTGTTGGGATGACGTGCCTGTTCCACCCGTAGTGTGCCCTGCACACATTGAAAACTCACACTTTAGTTTATCTCAATTACATATCAAATTACATTTCATTTCACTTCGTTTCGCTTCATTTCGAATGAATTAATATATATCAAAAAGACATCAAATACATATTCCGACATTATTAGAGGGTCCTGCACGCAAAACGGAGCATCCCGAGTTTTTCAGCATGTGCCGCACGTGCGGCTAGGACTCCCGCACGTGCGGCGGTTGGTCCCGCACGTGCGTCCCGCACGTGCCTTTTAGGCAGAATAGAAGCTCCATTTTTCCTCTTCTCCCGCACGTGCGGCCACAACCCCCGCACGTGCGGCGATTGGCTCCCGCACGTGCGGCGATTCTGCAACTTTTGTCCGAAATTTGCTACAAAATGAGGGTTCTTTTGGGAATGTTAAGAGGCTCTAAATTGAAACTTTTAAATACAAAATCAAGGGTCAAAACATGGAATTAAAGGTGCTTTAAATTACAATCTAACTTGGATTGGACTCATGAACACATTCAATTGATCATTCAAGAATTACAATCTACTTACATAATATCTTTAACCTCACTTTTATCCATCATAACATAAGATACACAAGTATGCTCATATCACTTACATATAACATGACACAAAGCTTCAAACCATGATCACTATGTCAAGTACCAATTTGAGATAGAGAGAGAGACACCTAGATGATTGCTAGGACATTAAAACTTCAACATGCACAAGCAAGAATGCCTTTCCACTTTAGTTCATGCCACAACATGCCATAATGCAAACTTTGATTTCAAATTGAGGAAAAGGAATTAGATTAGGGAATTCCATCTTACCTTAGCTTTGATTCTTTCTATGCTCTCTTGTTCTTGACCTCTCTCTCTTTTCTCCTAGGAAATGTATGAAATCTCAAGTTTTTAAAGCTTAAGGGGCAAGAGTTTATACATATAGATAGATTAAAGCTAATAAGACAAAAACGAATCGTTTAATCATCCCAAATTGAAATTTCACAACGTTGCTTAATATTACCTAAAAATTATGTTGATCGCATATATGAAGTCAAATTCAGGTAATTAAGCTGTTAAAACTTCCAATTCTTACTTTAATGTGTCAGGGGAAACAGATAGTGTTCTTATGTAACAGATAGACAACTAAAGAATTCAATTTGCTTCATGGACCATTATAGTAAACATTTAAAAGTACCAATCGAGGGTTGCAAATATAACAAAAATCATGCACGAGGGTCGGGTTATTACACTCTTCCCCCCTTAGAAAAGTTTGGTCCTCCAAACTTGTTACCTTAGGACCGAAAGAGATGGGGGTATTGACGTTGCATTTCCTCCTCTCTTTCCCATGTTGCGTCGGTTCCGTAATGTTCTTGCCACTCAACTTTTACCATTGGGATTTCCCGGTTTCGTAACTGTTTTACTTGTCAGTCTAAAATGCGAAGTGGCTTTTCTTCGTAAATCAACTTGTCATCCAACTCGATCTGATGATAATCAATAACATGTAACGGATCTGGAAGGTATCTACGAAGCATAGAAACATGAAATACGTTATGCACTTGACTCATATGTGGCAGGAGGGCAACTCGGTAAGCTACTGGACCCACTCTCTCCAGAATCTGAAAGGGACCGATATATCGGGGTGTCAACTTACCCGTCTTTCCGAATCTTGGGTGTCCTTTCATTGGAGTGACCTTCACAAAAACATGACTATCAACGTCAAATTCCAAATCTCTCCGTCGGTTATCCGCATAACTCTTCTGTCTACTTTGAGCTGTTTTCAACCTTTCTCGAATAACTTGAACTTTTTCAGTAGTCAGCTGAACAATTTCAGGTCCTAGCAAAGATTTATCCCCAACTTCAGCCCAACACACGGGAGAACGACATGGTCTGCCGTACAAAGCTTCATAGGGTGCCATGTCTATACTCGAGTGGTAGCTATTGTTATACGTAAATTCTATCAACGGTAGGTGAGTTTCCCAACTTCCTTGAAAACTCAGTACACACATTCGAAGTAGATCTTCCAGGGTTTGGATCGTTCTCTCAGATTGACCATCGGTCTGTGGGTGGAAAGCCGTGCTAAACTTTAAGGTCGTACCCATTACTTCTTGTAAACTTTGCCAAAATCGTGAAACAAACTTAGGATCCCTATCTGACACAATTGACACCGGAATGCCATGAAGCCTCACAATTTCATTCACATAAAGTTCCGCCAATTTATCTGCATTATATTGGGTCTTCACTGGTAGGAAATGAGCAGACTTTGTCAACCGATCCACGATAACCCATATCGAATTCATACCTCGAGGAGTCCGTGGTAACCCCACAACGAAATCCATGGTCAAATGTTCCCACTTCCATTCCGGGATTGGAAGGGGCTGTAACAATCCTGCTGGTCGCTGATGCTCCGCCTTTATTTGCTGACATTGCAAACATCTAGAGACAAATTCTGCGATCTCCTTCTTCATGCTTGGCCACCAAAAATTCTGCTTCAAATCCCGATACATTTTGGTACTCCCTGGATGCATTGAGAATCTTGAAGTATGCGCATCTTCCATTAACCTTTGTTTAATATTTAGCACATTGGGGACACATATTCGGTTTTGGAATTTAAGCACTGAATCTACCAAACTAAATCCCGGTTTTGATTTTGTTCCCAACTCATCACATATCTTCTTTAAAGCCTCATCTTCTACCTGATACAATTTAATTTCCTCAAGTAAGGTTGGTTGGGCCATTACTGCTGCTATTAAAGTTTCTTGTTCATGTAGTACCAAGTCCACTTCCATCTTATCGAATTCAATTGCTAATTCCTTTTGCCCTGAAATTAAACTTGCCAAAGTCCCCATACTTTTCCGACTGAGCGCATCTGCAACCGTGTTGGCTTTACCAGGATGGTAATGAATCTGCAGATCATAATCTTTAAGAAGTTCCAACCACCGTCGCTGCCGCATATTTAACTCCTTTTGAGTAAAAAGGTACTTAAGACTCTTATGGTCGGTATATACCTCGCAAGTAGTGCCATATAAATAATGTCTCCATATCTTCAGAGCAAACACTACAGCTGCCAATTCAAGGTCATGTGTGGGATAATTTTTCTCGTGGGGTTTCAACTGCCGAGAAGCATAAGCGATGACTCTTCCATTTTGCATTAGCACACATCCTAGCCCTTTGTGCGAAGCATCACTGTAAATTACAAATCCCTCTGTACCGGATGGTAAGGCCAAAACTGGTGCTGTTGTCAATCTTGTCTTCAATTCCTGAAAAGCAGATTCTCGCTCCTCTGACCACTCGAAGGCAACTCCCTTTCGCGTCAATTGTGTAAGTGGCACAGCAATTTTAGAAAAGTCTTGAACAAATCTCCGATAATAGCCCGCTAACCCCATAAAACTACGCACCTCAGTCACATTAGTAGGAGTTGGCCAATTTATGATTGCCTCAATCTTGTGTGGGTCAACGGAAACTCCTTCCTTTGTAATGATATGTCCCAAAAATGCCACCTCGAGGAGCCAAAATTCACATTTCTTCAGTTTTGCATACAGTTTCCTTTCCCGAAGGGTTTGAAGGATCAAACGAAGGTGAGTCTCATGAGCTTCTGCATCCTTTGAATAGATGAGGATATCGTCAATAAAGACCACCACAAAGTCATCCAAATAGGGCTTGAAAACACGATTCATAAGATCCATAAAAGCTGCTGGCGCGTTAGTGACTCCGAAGGGCATAACCAAAAACTCATAATGACCGTACCGGGTTCGAAAAGCTGTTTTCTCAACATCCTCAGCTCGTACTTTTAGTTGATGGTACCCTGACCATAAATCGATCTTGGAGAAGACTTGTGCTCCCTGAAGCTGATCAAATAGGTCATCGATTCGCGGCAATGGATACTTGTTCTTGATAGTGACTTTATTAAGTTCCCTGTAGTCGATACAAAGCCGAAGTGTTCCGTCCTTCTTCTTTACAAACAGAACTGGCGCACCCCACGGAGACACACTCGGTCGAACAAATCCTTTGTCTAGTAAATCTTGCAACTGCATTTTTAATTCCTTCATTTCAACTGGCGACATTCTGTATGGAGTCTTCGAAATGGGTTGAGTTCCCGGTGCGACATCAATGGTAAACTCAATTTCACGGTCTATCAACTGCCCTGGTAATTCTTCCGGAAAGACGTCCGGAAATTCACAAACCACTGGAAGTCTGTTGATGTCCCCACTCACCACTTGGCCTTCCAAAACACTGCATAAATACCCTTGACACCCTTTCTGAATCAATTTACACGCCTTTGCTGCCGAAATCAAGTAAGGTGGAGAAGTCACTTCCTGTCCCTGAACCATAGACTCTGGTTGGCCCGGAGGGTGGAAACTGATCTGTTTAGTCAAACAATCGATAGTTGCACCATTGTCGCTTAGCCAATCCATTCCCAGAATGATATCAAAATAGGTCATGTCGAGTGGTAACAGGTTGGCATATACCCGAATATTCCCAAGTTCAAGTTCGCAATTAAGGTAAACTGAAGTACAAAACATAGAGTCTCCCAAAGGTGAAGACACACACAACATATAAGGCAAATTTTCTTCAGGCTTATCTAAGTGTTGTGCAAATAATTTTGACACATAGGAATGAGTAGATCCGGAATCAAATAAGACAGAAGCAGAATGATTATAAGCCATAAATGTACCTGACACCACTGTTGCTGTATTCTGCACATCTCCCGGAACCAATGCAAACACTCTGCCTTGTCTCGCTGTATCTTTACTGTTGCTAGGTTTAACCGGTGTCTTGGTGTTCATAGCTGGTGTAGACCCCGCTGAACTAGTAGCAGCCCTGTTGCCATTTCGTTGATTCCTTTGGGGACAATCCTTGATCAAATGACCCGTTTTACCACAGTGATAACAAGCTCCAGACTTCCATTGGCATATCCCACGATGTCTCTTCCCACATTCCGAACAAGTAGGGATCGTACCCTGATTGGGAGCAAAAATGCTGGACGTCCCTGAATTTTGTTTCTTGTTTGGTGGAGTAATCACTCCCTTTGACCATTGAGTGTTTTGCCTTTTTCCTTTCCACTCGGCAATCCGGTTCTGAGCAGCGAGATTTCCTTCCGCTATAACGGCCCTCTCCAAAACCTCTACATACGTAGGCAACTTTAACATATTGACACGATCTAGAATTGCTCCGCGTAATCCCCCTTCGAATTTCCGTGCCTTTTTGTAATCCGTGTCCACCATGTGCGGTGCAAACCGAGCTAGCTCCGCAAATTGGGCCTCATATTCAGCAACAGTCTTGTTCCCTTGTCTGAGAGTTTCAAATTCAGTCACCTTTTTATCCCGCATACTTTGAGGAAAATATTTATCATAAAACAGCTCCAGAAATCTGTCCCAAGTCAGCCCTGGATGGGTCATTCTCGTGAGCATCCACCACCTACGTGCTTCATCTTCTAGGGTAAAGGCAGCCAATTGCACTTTTTGAGCTTCGGTACAAGGGAAAACTTCAAATAATTTCTCTATGCCCAACACCCAGGCCTCCGCTTTCATCGGTTCTATTCCTCCCTTGAAAACTGGCGGTTTCATCTTTTTAAACTCTTTGGTAAGAGTGATGGTCCGGTCTTCAGCCTGGTAGTCTGGTGCTACTGGTGGAGGTACTGGTGCTGGTGGGGGTTGTTCTTGCGGCTGTTGCTGCTGTTGTTGCTGCTGTTGTTGTCGTAGAGTCTCAGCCATCTCCATAATCATTCTCTCCATCCTATCCAACCGCGCAGATGTAGCATCTTCCGGCTCATCTGTCCTTGTTCTCACCATTATCTACACAATAGGCAATTAAATACAATAAACATAATTCAAACTTGTTAGCATTATCAGAGTACTCTTACTGTTGCCATCAACTGATCTTATACTTTTAGGGTGTCATGCATGATGCTTAAATCTTTTCTAGACGCCCTACAGCTCAATGGATCCGTGTGTGAGATAGCAACTCGTGCTCTGATACCACTTGTCACGCCCCAAACCTGCCCCTAGAAGTTTGGGCATGACCTACTTGTAAATAGGCATATAACCTGGGGAATAAATTTATGGGGCCTTATCGGAAGCATAATATAGATGCAACAAACACCATTGAGCAACTTCTACCATGCCAGGATCTCATGCATCGTAATATTTCATCAACAAGAGACATAGTAAAAACTAAAGCCTTGACCATTAGTTACATGCACATGAATTACAGTCCCCAGCCCCATGATTGGGTGTACACAAAACAACATGAGAGTTTTACATAACAACCTTAGGTGGCACTAAACGAGTAACTAATATCTTTACAGTTCACCAAAATGAGTGGCTTGGTATAGTGCCTGGATACGTAAGGTTGAGCAAAAGAAGTAGCGCCCTGGACTAGAATTAACCACCTGGGAGGTGACCTACAGAAACAGACAAAGTCGAGAGTGAGCCAAGCTCAATGAATAGTAGTACATAAATAAAACGTTACTTAACTTAAATGGATAATGTAACAACATAATAGTCTGATTCTGCATCATACTCGTACCAGCTTTAGGCCTATTTTCGTACATAACTTTGGTGGCTTTAAGCCCTTGAAAGTGGCACTATGGCCCTTGACACTTGTTGGCACTATGGCCCTTGGAAGGTGGCACGAAGCCCTTGCAATCATGTTGGCACAGTGGCCCTTGAAAAACGTAGCATTATGCTCTTGAAACTTGTGGCATCATGCCCTTGAAAAATGGCCCGAGGCCCTTGAAAAGGTGGCATAAAGCCCTTGCACATTCTTTGAGTTTACATACTTTAACATTAGCTTTAACCTTAACGTTGATTGAAGCATACATTAAACATTAGCATTAGACATTACATGCTTGGGACGTTTATATAATTGCTTTACATGCCATGGTATATTGACCCAATTGCATACCAACAATATATGACATGTTTTAATAGGGTTGCTTTACTTGGGTCAACGTAATAACGTAAATGCATAACATGTACATAAGTACTACTACTCACAGTGTTGGGATGACGTGCCTGTTCCACCCGTAGTGTGCCCTGCACACATTGAAAACTCACACTTTAGTTTATCTCAATTACATATCAAATTACATTTCATTTCACTTCGTTTCGCTTCATTTCGAATGAATTAATATATATCAAAAAGACATCAAATACATATTCCGACATTATTAGAGGGTCCTGCACGCAAAACGGAGCATCCCGAGTTTTTCAGCATGTGCCGCACGTGCGGCTAGGACTCCCGCACGTGCGGCGGTTGGTCCCGCACGTGCGTCCCGCACGTGCCTTTTAGGCAGAATAGAAGCTCCATTTTTCCTCTTCTCCCGCACGTGCGGCGATTGGCTCCCGCACGTGCGGCGATTCTGCAACTTTTGTCCGAAATTTGCTACAAAATGAGGGTTCTTTTGGGAATGTTAAGAGGCTCTAAATTGAAACTTTTAAATACAAAATCAAGGGTCAAAACATGGAATTAAAGGTGCTTTAAATTACAATCTAACTTGGATTGGACTCATGAACACATTCAATTGATCATTCAAGAATTACAACCTACTTACATAATATCTTTAACCTCACTTTTATCCATCATAACATAAGATACACAAGTATGCTCATATCACTTACATATAACATGACACAAAGCTTCAAACCATGATCACTATGTCAAGTACCAATTTGAGATAGAGAGAGAGACACCTAGATGATTGCTAGGACATTAAAACTTCAACATGCACAAGCAAGAATGCCTTTCCACTTTAGTTCATGCCACAACATGCCATAATGCAAACTTTGATTTCAAATTGAGGAAAAGGAATTAGATTAGGGAATTCCATCTTACCTTAGCTTTGATTCTTTCTATGCTCTCTTGTTCTTGACCTCTCTCTCTTTTCTCCTAGGAAATGTATGAAATCTCAAGTTTTTAAAGCTTAAGGGGCAAGAGTTTATACATATAGATAGATTAAAGCTAATAAGACAAAAACGAATCGTTTAATCATCCCAAATTGAAATTTCACAACGTTGCTTAATATTACCTAAAAATTATGTTGATCGCATATATGAAGTCAAATTCAGGTAATTAAGCTGTTAAAACTTCCAATTCTTACTTTAATGTGTCAGGGGAAACAGATAGTGTTCTTATGTAACAGATAGACAACTAAAGAATTCAATTTGCTTCATGGACCATTATAGTAAACATTTAAAAGTACCAATCGAGGGTTGCAAATATAACAAAAATCATGCACGAGGGTCGGGTTATTACAGAAACTTGGCACACACGAGCGCCTAGGCACGAGAAACTTATAGCAGAAGACGGGACTCCAATCGGGTTCCCGGTTTGGGAGTTAGAGCCGGATTTCACCCTAGGCAAACTTTTTTTGGGTGAATAGTCTCTAGGCAAACTAGTTCCTTCAGAAACTTGAATTCGAGGTGAAAAACGGCGTCGGTTTGGCATGAAACTTGGCACACACGACCGGCTACGCACGAGAAACGTGTGGGAGAAGGCGAGACTCCAATCGTGTTCCCGATTTGGGAGTTAGAGTGAGATTTAGCTCTAGGCATACTCGTTCCATAAGAAACTTCAATTCGAGGTATTGACGCCCCAAAATCGCCACACGGGGTTGGATTTGCACGAAACTTGGCACATACGACCGCCTAGGCACGAGAGACCTGTGGAGGAAGACGGGGCTCGAATCGGGTTCCCGGTTTGGGAGTTAGAGCTGGATTTCGGTCTAAGCAAACTAGTTCCTTAAGAAATTTAAATTCGAGGTGTTGATTCCCCAAAATCACCAAACGGCGTCAGTTTGGCACGAAACTTTCCACGCATGACTGCCTGGGCACGAGAGACTTGTGGGAGAATATGGGACTCCAATCGGGTTCTTGGTTTGGGAGTTAGAGCCGGATTTCACTCCAGGAAAACTAGTTCCTTAAGAAACTTGAATTCGAGGTGTTAACGCCTTAAAATCACCAAACGACATCGGTTTGGAACGAAACCTGGCACACATGAGCGCCTAGGCCCGAGAAACTTGTGGCAGAAGACGAGACTCCAATCGGGTTCCCGGTTTGGGAGTTAGTGCTAGATTTCACACTACGCAATCTAGTTCGTAAAGGAACTTGAATTCGAGGTGTTGACTACCCAAAATCACCAAATGACATTGGTTTGGCACAAAACTTGGCACACACGACTGCCTAGGCACGAGAAACTTATGGGAGAAGACGTGACTCAAATCGGGTTCCTGATTTGGGAGTTAGAGCCAGATTTTGATCTAGGCAAACTAGTTCCTTAAGAAACTTGAATTCGAGATGTTGACGCCCCAAAATCACCAAACTGGGTTGGATTAGCACGAAACTTGGCACACAGGACCGCCAAGGCACGAGAGACTTGTGGGAGAAGACGGGGCTCGAACCGGGTTCCCGGTGTGGGAGTTAGAGCCAGATTTCGGTCTAGGCATACTAAGTCCTTAAGAAACTTGAATTCGAGGTGTTGATGCCCCAAAATCCCAAAACGTCGTCGGTTTGGCACGAAACTTGGCACACACGAGTGCCTAGGCATGGGAGACTTGTGGGAAAAGACGGGACTCCAATTGGGTTCCCAGTTTGAGAGTTAGAGCCAAATTTCACTCTAGGCAATCTAGTTCCTAAAGAAACTTGAATTCGAGGTGTTGACTACCCAAAAACACCAAACAGAGTCGGTTTGGAACGAAACTTGGCACACACGACTGCCTAGGCATGAGAAACTTGTGGGAGAAGACGTGACTGAAATTGGGTTCTTGATTTGGGAGTTAGAGCTAGATTTTGCTCTAGGTAAACAAGTTCCTTAAGAAACTTGAATTCGAGATGTTGACGCCCCAAAGTCACCAAACGGGGTTGGATTAGCACAAAACTTGGCCCACAGGACCGCCAAGGCACGAAAGACTTGTGGGAGAAGATGGGGCTCGAATCGGGTTCCCGGTTTTGGAGTTAGAGCTGGATTTCGGTCTAGGCATACTATGTCCTTAAGAAATTTGAATTCGAGGTGTTGATGCCCCAAAGTCACAAAACGGCATCGGTTTGGCACGAAACTTGGCACACACGACCGCCTAGGCACGAGAGACTTGTGGGAAAAGACGGGACTCCAATCGGGTTCCCGGTTTGGGAGTTAGAGCCAGACTTTACTCTAGGAAAATTAGTTCCTTAAGAAACTTGAATTCGAGGTGTTGACGCCTTAAAATACCAAACGGCGTCGGTCTGGAACGAAACTTGCACACACGATCGCCTAGGCACGAGACACTTGTGGGAGAAGACGGGACTCCAATCGGGTTCTTGGTTTGGATATTAGAGCTGGATTTTTCTCTAGGCAACCTAGTTCCTTAAGAAACTTGAATTCGAGGTGTTGACGCCTCAAAATTACCAAATGGGGTTGGATAGGACGAAACTTGGCACACACGACCGCCTAGGCACGAGAGACGTTTGGGAGAAGACGGAGCTCAAATCGGGTTCCCGGTTTGGGAGTTAGAGCCTGATTCTGGTCTAGGCAAACTAGTTCCTTAAGAAATTTGAATTCGAGGTGTTGGCCCCCCAAAATCACCAAATGGCATCGGTTTGGGACGAATCTTGGCACAGACGACCGCCTATGCACGAGTGACTTGTGGGAGACGACAGCACTCCAATTGGGTTCCTGGTTTGGGAGTTAGAGCCAGATTTCACTCTAGGCAAACTAGTTTCTTAAGAAACTTGAATTCGACTTGTTGACGCCCCAAAATCACCAAACAGCATCGGTTTGGATCGTAACTTGGCACACACAACCGCCTATTCACGAGAAACTTGTGGGAGAAGACAGGACTCCAATTGGGTTCCCGGTTTGGGAATTAGAGGCGGATTTCACTCTAGGCAAACTAGTTCCTTAAGAAACTTGAATTCGAGCTGTTAACGCCCCAAAATCACCAAATGGGGTCAGATTGGCATGAAAATTGGCACAAACAATGGCCTAGGCACGAGAGACTTATGAGAGATAAAGGGGCTCGACTCGGGTTCCCGATTTGGGAGTTAGGGCCTGACTCTAGTCTAGGCAAATAGTTCCTTAAGAAATTTGAATTCGAGGTGTTGATGCCCCAAAATCACCAACCGGCGTCGGCTTGGGATGAATCTTGGCACACATGACCGCATAGGCATGAGAGACTTGTAGGAGATGACAAGACTCCAATTGGGTTCCTGGTTCGGAAGTTAGAGCCGAATTTCACTCTAGGCAAACTAGTTCCATAAGAAATTTGAATTCGAGGTTTTGGCAACCCCAAAATCACCAAACAGCATCAGTTTGGAACGAGACTTGGCACACACAACCGCCTATTCATGAGAAACTTGTGGGAGGAGATGGCACTCCAATCGGGTTCCCGGTTTGGGAGTTAAAGCTGGATTTCGCTCAGGCAAACTAGTTCCTTAAGAAATTTGAATTCGAGTTGTTAACGCCCCAAAATCATGAACAGCGTTGGTTTGGCACGAAACTTGGCACACACGACCGCTTAGGCACGAGAGACTTGTGGGAGAAGACAGGACTCCAACCAACTTCCCGGTTTGGGAGTTAGGGCCGCATTTCACTGTAGGCAAACTGGTTCCTTATGATATTCAAATACGAGGTGTTGACGCCCCAAAATCACCAAACGGCGTCGATTTGGCACGAAACTTGGCACACACGACCGCCTAGGCAGGAGAGACTAGTGAGAGAAGACGGGGCCCGAATTGGGTTCCTGGTTTGGGAGTTAGAGCTGGATTTCGGTCTAGGCAAACTAGTTCCTTAAGAAATTTGAATTCGAGGTGTTGATTTCCCAAAATCACCAAACGGTGTCGGTTTGGCACAAAACTTGGCACACACGACCGCCTGGGCACGAGAGACTTGTGGGAGAAGACGGAACTCCAATCGGGTTCCCGGTTTGGGAGTTAGAGCCAAATTTCACTTCAGAAAAACTAGTTCCTTAAGAAGCTTGAATTCGAGGTGTTGACGCCTTAAAATCACCAAGCGGCATCAGTTTGGAACGAAACATGGAACACACAAGCGCCTAGGCACAAGAAACTTGTGGCAGAAGACGGGACTCCAATCGGGTTCCCGGTTTCGTAGTTAGAGCCGGATTTCACTCTAGGCAAACTAGTTCCTAAAGAAACTTGAATTCGAGGTGTTGACTACCCAAAATCACCAAACGGCGTCGGTTTGGCACGAAACATGGTACAAATGACCGCCTAGGCATGAGCAACTTATGGGGGAAGACGTGACTCAAATCGGGTTCCTGATTTGGGAGTTGGAGCCGGATTTTGCTCTAGGAAACTAGTTCCTTAATAAACTTGAATTCGAGATGTTGACGCCCCAAAATCACCAAATGGGGATGGATTAGCACGAAACTTGGCACACAAGACCGCCAAGGCACGAGAGACTTGAGGGAGAAGACGGGGCTCGAATCGGGTTCCCGATTTGGGAGTTAGAGCTTTATTTTGATCTAGGTATACTAAGTGCTTAAGAAATTTGAATTCGAGGTGTTGATGCCCCAAAATCACAAAACGGCATCGGTTTGGTACGAAACTTGGCGCACACGACCGCCTAGGCACGAGAGACTTGTGGGAAAAAACGGGACTCCAATCGGGTTCGCTGTTTAGGAGTTAGAGCCGAAATTCACTCTAGGAAAACTAGTTCCTTAAGAAACTTGAATTCGAGGTGTTGACGCCTTAAAATACCAAACGGCGTCAGTTCGGAATGAAACTTGGCACACACGACCGCCTAGGCATGAGAAACTTGTGGGAGAAGAAGGGACTCCAATCGGGTTCCCGGTTTGGCTATTAGAGCCGGATTTTGCTCTAGGCAAACTAGTTCCTTAAGAACCTCGAATTCGAGGTGTTGACGCCTCAAAATTACCAAATGTGGTCGGATTAGGACGAAACTTGGCACACACGACTGCCTAGGCACGAGAGACTTTTGGGAGAAGATGGGGCTCGAATCGGGTTCCCGGTTTGGGATTTAGAGCCGAATTTTAGACTAGGCAAGCTAGTTCCTTAAGAAATTTGAATACGAGGTATTGACGCCCCAAAATGGCCAAAACGGCGTCAGTTTGGCACGTAACTTGGCACAGACAGCCACCTATGCACGAGAGACTTGTGGGAGAAGACGGGGCTTGAATCAGGTTCCTGGTTCGGGAGTTAGAGCTGGATTTCAATCTAGGCAAACTAGTTTCTTAAGAAACTTGAATTCGACTTGTTGACGCCCCAAAATCACCAAACGGCGTCAATTTGGCACGAAACTTGGCACACACGATCGCCTAGGCACAAGAGATTTGTGGGAGAAGACGGGGCTCGAATCGGGTTCCCGGTTTGGGAGTTAGAGCTAGATTTCACTCTAGGCAAACTATTCCTTAAGAAACTTGAATTCGAGGTGTTAACGCTCCAAAATCACCAAATGGGGTCGGATTGGCACGAAACTTGGCACAGACGGCCGAATAAGAACGAGAGACTTATGGGAGAAGACATGGCTCGAATCGGCTTCCCGGTTTGGGAGTTATAGCCTAATTCTGGTCTAGGCAAACTAGTCCCTTAAGAAATTTAAATTCGAGGTGTTGATGCCCCAAAATCACCAAACGGTGTCGGTTTGGGATGTGTCACGCCCCAAACTTGCCCCTAAAAGTTTGGGCATGACCTAAGCAAAAAAGGACACTTCACCTGATTTCATAAAGGGGCCTGACCGGAAGCTGTGATAATAAGTGAAATAACCCAGAAAATATGCCATCCATTGAGCTACTAAGTTATGCCAGGATCATAAACATCTCATAGGACAAGTACATCAAAAGCCAAAATACATTTGAGAGTTAGTTATTTACATGCATATACAACTCCAACCCCGAGGTGAGGTGTATAACAAAAATATTAAGTACATAAGAAGGTAAGCCAATAGCAAAAGTGTAAGCCATCATCTAACAGACTCCACAAAAGTAGGGTTCCGACCCCAAGCTTGGCTGTGCCTAGGCTGACAAAAGTATGACGATGCCGAGTTAAGATCGACCTCCTGGTTGGTTACCTACAGAAACAGGCATAACACAGGGTGAGCTAAGCTCAGTGAACAATAGTACTGGTATGCTTGTAAACATAATTAATGCTGAAATCATGTAATCAGTCTGTCTCTGTATAGCTTGTTGGGACAATGTAATCGGTTCATAATCGTCATAATGTGGCCCCTGGCCTAAGAACTTCACACATTCAGAAAAGAGTCCTTGGGTTCATAATTTACAATTCATCACATAGACCTTTGGTTCTTTTTGATTCACAAGCTCACAATAGCATAAGTTCATATTTCACACATCGGCCCTTGGCCTCATAATTTCATCGTTCACAAATGGCCCTTGGCCACATTGATTCACAATTCACAAATGACCCTTGGTCACATAGTTTCACATTAGGGCTCGTGGCCACATTGATTCACAAATGGCTCTAAGCCACATTGGTTCACAAGTTCACAATTGCCTTGACACATTCCATTAGTCACAAGATTTCACATAAGATGTGTACAACTTCACAACCTTTTGCAATGTTTCCACAATTTCGTATATCATTTCATGCCAACACAAGTTTGATAATGAAGTTCGTAACGTCAAGATATAACGTCAATACATAATATGATAATACTTTCAACAAGGGTCACAACGTCAATAATAATAACTATTGAGTAGAGGTACATTGAAGTACTATTACTCACTGTGTTGTGTCGGTGCACTTCCTCTTGAGGTGTTCCCTACACACATGAAAAATCACATTAGTCCCTTTATCCTTGTTAAATCAACATTCGGTTCACTTACTTTGATTGAATTAACGAACATTCAAACAATATAAATTGCAGGTTTTGACAACATTAGAGGGCCCAACACGCAAAACGGAGCATCCCAACTTTTCTGACTTGAGCCGCAAGTGCGGCTTGGATCTCCCGCACGTGCGGCACACCTCCCGCACGTGCGGCATTGAGGCCCCGCACGTGCCTTTTTTGCAGTGTCCATCGCCCAAATTCACCATTTCTCCACACGTGCGGCCATGACTCCCGCACGTGCGGCTGGGGGTTCCCGCAGGTGCGGCCTTGGGCCCCGCACGTGTGGCAATTCTGCACAAAAAGTCTGAAATTTTTGTACAATTCCCTCCTCTTATAGACATGTTTAGGGCTTCAAAAATCTAACTTTAAATTACCAATATATATCGACTCAAAGCATATGAATACATGTGAACAAGGATCAAATTACATATTTCATTTGAGTAAAAAAAATTCAAATCATGAATCCTTCCCATATTCACAACACCACAATCCCAACACTTAGATACATGATCATAGAGACATCTCACACAAATTATGACAAGAAGGGTTGTGGGTGAAATTTAGACAAACTTTACATACCTTAAGCCCAAATCCTAACCTTCTTGAGGATCTTCTCTCTCTACCCTTCAATTCTTAAGTTTTGAGTTATGAATTTTCTTGGTTTGTCAAATGATCAAGAGCACACATATATATTTCCATAAGAGAGAATAAGACGAAATCAATCGTTTTACACATCCGAAAATTGAAATTTCACAGAAGTGCTTAATATTACCTAAAAATTATGTTGAGTCCAAATATATAGTCAATTTCGACTTATTAAGCCTCTAAGGCCCCCAATTTCTATTTTATCGTTCTAATTAGTAACAGATACATTTCTTCCCTAACAGATAACATTCATTCCATAAGGCTTTAAGTTATAGAACTTAGTTACTTTAACTTAATTTCTTATGCAGTTTCACATTAGGCATGTGACAGCACAAAATAAAAGGGCTAACATATATCACAAGCACATATGAGGGTTGGGTTGTTACAGGATGAATCTTGGCACACATGACCGTATAGGCACGAGAGACTTGTGGGATACGACAAGACTCTAATTGGGTTCCCGGTTTGGGAGTTAGAGCCGGATTTCACTCTAGGCAAACTAGTTCCTTAACAAATTTGAACTCAAGGTGTTGGCAAACCCAAAATCACCAAACAACATCGGTTTGGATCGAAACTCGGCAAACACAACCACCTATTCACGAGAAACTTGTAGGAGAAGACAGGACTCCAATCGGGTTCCCGGTTTGGGAGTTAGAGCCGGATTTCACTCTAGGCAAACTAGTTCCTTTAGAAATTTGAATTCGAGGTGTTGATGCCCCAAAATCACCAAACGGCGTCGGTTTGGGATGAATCTTGGCACACATGACCGTATAGGCACGAGAGACTTGTGGGAGATGACAGGACTCCAATTGGGTTCCCGGTTTAGGAGTTAGAGCCGGATTTCACTCTAGGCAAACTAGTTCCTTAAGAAATTTGAATTCAAGGTGTTGGCAACCCCAAAATCACCAAACAACATCTGTTTGGTTCGAAACTTGGCACACACAACCGCCTATTCACGAGAAACTTGTGGGAGAAGACGGGACTCCAATCGGGTTCCCGATTTGGGAGTTAGAGCCGGATTTCACTCTAGGCAAACTAGTTCCTTAAGAAACTTGAATTCGAGGTGTTAACGACCCAAAATCACTAAACGACGTCGGTTTGGCACGAAAGTTGGCACACACGACCGCTTAGGCACAAGAAACGTGTGGGAGAAGACGGGACTCCAATCAAGTTACCAGTTTGGGAGTTAGATCCGGATTTTTCTCTAGGCAAACTAGTTCCTTAGGAAACTTGAATTCGAGGTGTTGACGCCCCAAAATCACCAAACAGGGTACGATTAGCATGAAACTTAACACACACGACAGCCTAGGCACAAGAGACTTGTGGGAGAAGACGGGACTCCAATCGGGTTCCCAGTTTTGGAGTTAGGGCCAGATTTCTGTCTAGGCAAACTAGTTCCTTTACAAATTTGAATTCGAGCTGTTGACGCCATAAAATCGCCAAACGGCATCGTTGTGGCACGAAACATGGCACACATGACCACCTAGGCACGAGAGACTTGTGGTAAAAGACGGGGCTCAAATCGGGTTCTCGGTTTGGGAGTTAGAGCCGGATTTCGGTCTAGGCAAACTATTTCCTTAAGAAATTTGAATTCGAGGTGTTGGCCCCCCAAAATCGCCAAACGGCGTCGGTTTGGCACGAAACTTGGCACACACGACCGGTTAGGCACGAGTGACTTGTGGGAGAAGACGGGACTCCAACCAGCTTCCCGGTTTGGGAGTTAGGGCTGTATTTCACTCTAGGAAAACTGGTTCCTTATGATATTCGAATACGAGGTGTTGACGCCCCAAAATCACCAAACGGCGTCGATTTGGCACGAAACTTGGCACACACGACCGCCTAGGCACGAGAGACTTGTGGGAGAAGACAGGACTCTAACCAGGATCCTGGTTTGGGAGTTAGAGCTAGATTTCACTCAAGGCAAACTAGTTCCTTAAGAAACTTGAATTCGAGGTGTTAACGCCCCCAAATCACCAAATGGGGTTGGATTGGTACGAAACTTGGCATAGACGACCACCTAGGCAGGAGAGACTTGTGGGAGAAGACGAGGCTTGAATCTGGTTTCCGATTTGGGAGATAGAGCCGGCTTCTCGTCCAGGGAAACTAGTTCCTTAAGAAAATTGAATTTGAGGTGTTGATGACACAAAATCACCAAACGACGTCGATTTGGGACGACACTTGGCACATACTACTGCCTAGGCACGAGAGACTTGTGGGAGAAGACGGGACTCCATTCGGGTTTCCGGTTTGGGAGTTAGAGCCGAATTTTAATGTAGACAAACTAGTTCTTTAAGAAACTTGAATTTGAGGTGTTGGCACCCCAAAATCACCGAATGGCGTCGGTTTTGCACGAAACTTGGCACACACGACCGCCTGGGCACGAGAAACTTATGGGAGATGACGGGACTCCAATCGGGTTCCCGATTTGGGAGTTAGAGCCGCATTTTGCTCTAGGCAAACTAGTTCCTTAAGAAATTTGAATTCGAGATTTTGCCGCTCCAAAATCACCAAATGGCGTCCGTTTGGCACGAAAGTTGGCACACACGACCACTTAAACATGAGAGACTTGGGGAGAAGACGAGGTTCCAATCGTATTCTCAGTTTGGGAGTTAGAGCCGGATTTCACTCCAGGAAAACTAGTTCCTTAGGAAACTTGAATTCGAGGTGTTGACTCCTTAAAATCGGCAAACGTCTTCGGTTTGGAAGGAAACTTGGCACCCTCGAGCACCTAGGCACGAGAAACTTGTGGCAGAAGACCGGGTTCCAGGTTTGGGAGCTAGAGCCGGATTTCACTCTAGGCAATCTAGTTCCTTTAGAAATTTGAATTCGAGGTGTTGATGTCCCAAAATCACCAAACAGCGTCGGTTTGGGATGAATCTTGGCACACATGACCGTATAAGCACGAGAGACTTGTGGGAGACGACAGGACTCCAATTGGGTTTCCGGTTTGGGAGTTTGAGTCAGATTTCACTCTAGGCAAACTAGTTCCTGAAGAAATTTGAATTCGAGGTGTTGGCAACCCCAAAATCACCAAACAGCATCGGTTTGGATCGAAACTTGGCACACACAACTGCCTATTCATGAGAAACTTGTGGGAGAAGACGAGACTCCAATCGGGTTCCCAATTTGGGAGTTAGAGCCAAATTTCACTCTATGAAAACTAGTTCCTTAAGAAACTTGAATTCGAGGTGTTAACGACCCAAAATCACCAAACGACCTCGGTTTGGCATGAAAGCTGGCACACACGACCGCCCAGGCACAAGAAACTTATGGGAGAAGACGGGACTCCAATCAGGTTACCAGTTTGGGAGTTAGATCCGGATTTTGCTCTAGGCAAACTAGTTCCTTAGGAAACTTGAATTCGAGGTGTTGACGCTCCAAAATCACCAAACAGGGTACGATTAGCATGAAACTCAACACACACAACCGCCTAGGCAGGAGAGACTTGTGGGAGAAGACGGGACTCCGACCGGGTTCCCGGTTTTGGAGTTAGAGCCAGATTTGTGTCTAGGGAAACTAGTTCCTTTAGAAATTTAAATTCGAGCTGTTGACGCCCCAAAATCGCCAAACGGCGTCGTTGTGGCACGAAACAGGGCACACACAACCGCCTAGGCACTAGAGTCTTGTGGGAAAAGACGGGGCTCGAATCGGGTTCTCGGTTTGGGAGTTAGAGCCAGATTTTGCTCTAGGCAAACTATTTCCATAAGAAATTTGAATTCGAGGTGTTAGCCCCCCAAAATTGCCAAACAGCGTCGGTTTGGCACGAAACTTGGCACACACGACCGCTTAGGCACGAGAGACTTGTGCGAGAAGACGGGAGTCCAACCAGCTTCCCGGTTTGGGAGTTAGGGTCGCATTTCACTCTAGGCAAACTAGTTCCTTATGATATTCGAATACGAGGTGTTGACGTCCCAAAATCACCAAATGCCGTCGATTTGGCATGAAACTTGGCACACACGACCGCCTAGGCACGAGAGACTTGTGGGAGAAGACAGGACTCCAACCAGATTCCCAGTTTGGGAGTTAGAGTCGGAATTCACTCAAGGCAAACTAGTTCCTTCAGAAACTTGAATTCAAGGTGTTAACCCCCCCAAATCACCAAACGGGGTTGGATTGGTACGAAACTTGGCACAGACGACCACCTAGGCAAGAGAGACTTGTGGGAGAGGACGAGGCTTGAATCTGGTTCCCGGTTTGGGAGATAGAGCCGGATTCTCGTCCAGGGAAACTAGTTTCTTAAGAAAATTGAATTCGAGGTGTTGATGTCACAAAATCACCAAACGACGTCGATTTGGGACGACACTTGGCACATACTACCGCCTAGGCACGAGAGACTTGTGGGAGAAGACGGGACTCCATTCAGGTTTCCGGTTTGGGAGTTAGAGCCGGATTTTAATCTAGACAAACTAGCTCTTTAAGAAACTTGAATTCCAGGTGTTGACGCCCCAAAATCACCGAACGGTGTCGGTTCTGCACGAAGCTTGGCACACACAACCGCCTGGGCACGAGAAACTTATGGGAGATGACGGGACTCCAATCGGGTTCCCGATTTGGTAGTTAGAGCCGGATTTTGCTCTAGGCAAACTAGTTCCTTAAGAAATTTGGATTCAAGATTTTGCCACCCCAAAATCACCAAACGGCGTCGGTTTGGCACGAAAGTTGGCACACACGGCCACCTAAACACGAGAGACTTGGGGAGAAGACGGGGCTCCAATCGGGTTCCCGGTTTGGGAGTTAGAGCCGGATTTCACTCCAGGAAAACTAGTTCCTTAAGAAACTTGAATTCGAGGTGTTGACACCTTAAAATCAGTAAACGTCATCGGTTTGGAAGGAAACTTGGCACCCACGAGCGCCTAGGCACGAGAAACTTGTGGCAGAAGACTGGGTTCCAGGTTTGGGAGTTAGAGCTGGATTTCACTCTAGGCAAACTAGTTCCTTAAGAAACTTAAATTCGAGGGGTTGACTACCCAAACTCACCAAACGGCGTCAGTTTGGCACGAACCTTGGCACACACGACCGCCTAGGCACGAGAAACTTGTGGGAGAAGGCAGGACTCCAATCGGGTTCCCGATTTGGGATTTAGAGCCAGATTTTGCTCTAGGCAAACTAGTTCCATAAGAAACTTGAATTCGAGGTGTTGACGCCCCAAAATCACCACACGGGATTGGATTACTACAAAACTTGGCACACACGACCGCCTACCCACGAGAGACTTGTGAGAGAAGATGGGGCTCGAATCGGGTTCCCGGTTTGGGAGTTAGTGCTGGATTTCGGTCTAGGCAAACTAGTTCCTTAAGAAATTTCAATTCGAGGTGTTGATTCCCCAAAATCACCAAACGGCGTCAGTTTGGCACGAAACTTGCCACAAACGACCGCCTGGGCACGAGAGACTTGTGGGAGAGGACGGGACTCCAATCGGGTTCTCGATTTGGGAGTTAGAGCTGGATTTCACTCCAGGAAAACTTGTTCCTTAAGAAACTTGAATTCGAGGTGTTGACGCCTTAAAATCACCAAACAACATCGGTTTGGAACGAAACTTGGCACACACGAGCGCCTAGGCACGAGAAACTTATGGCAGAAGATGGGACTCCAATCGGTTTCCCGGTTTGGGAGTTAGAGCCGGAATTAACTCTAGGCAATCTAGTTCCAAAAGAAACTTAAATTTGAGGTGTTGACTACCCAAAATACCAAACCGTGTCGGTTTGGCACGAAACTTAGCACACACGACCGCCTAGGCACGAGAAACTTGTGGGAGAAGACGTGACTCAAATCGGGTTCCTGATTTGGGAGTTAGAGCCGGATTTTACTCCAAGAAACTAGTTCCTTAAGAAACTTGAATTCGAGATCTTGACACCCCAAAATCACCAAACGGGGTTGGATTAGCACGAAACTTGGCACATAGGACTGCCAAGGAACGAGAGACTTGTGGGAGAAGACGGGACTCCAATTGGGTTCCCGGTTTGGGAGTGAGAGCTGGATTTCGGTCTAGGCAAACTAGTTCCTTAATAAATTTGAATTCGAGGTGTTGATTCCCCAAAATCACCAAATGGCGTCGGTTTGGCACGAAACTTGCCACAAACGACCGCCTGGGCACGAGAGACTTCTGGGAGAAGACGGGACTCCAATCTGGTTCCTTGTTTGAGAGTTAGTCCCAGATTTCACACCAGGAAAACTAGTTCCTTAAGAAACTTGAATTCGAGGCGTTGACGCCTTAAAATCACCAAACGACATCGGTTTGGAACGAAACTTGGCACACACGAGCATCTAGGCACGAGAAACTTGTGGCAAAAGACGGGACTCCAATGGGGTTCCCGGTTTTGGAGTTAGAGCTGGATTTCACTCTAGGCAATGTAGTTCCTAAAAAAAATTGAATTCGAGGTGTTGACTACCCAGAATCACCAAACGGCGTCGATTTGGCACGAAACTTGGCACACACGACCGTCTGGGCACGAGAAACTTGTGGGAGAAGGCGTGACTCAAATCGGGTTCCTGATTTGGGAGTAAGATCCGGATTTTGCTCTAGGAAACTAGTTCCTTAAGAAACTTGAATTGGAGATGTTGACGCCCCAAAATCACCAAACGGGGTTAGATTAGCACGAAACTTGGCACAGAGGACCGCCAAGGCATGATAGACTTGTGGGAGAAGATGGGGCTCGAATCGGGTTCCCGGTTTGGGAGTTAGAGCTGGATTTCGGTCTAGGCAAACTAGTTCTTTTAGAAATTTGAATTCGAGGTGTTGATTCCCTAAAATCACCAAATGGCGTCGGTTTGGCACGAAACTTGCCACACACGACCGCCTGGGCACGAGAGACTTGGGGGAGAAGACAGGACTCCAATCGGGTTTCCGGTTTGAGAGTTAGAGTCGGATTTCACTCCAGCAAAACTAGTTCCTTAAGAAATTTGAATTCGAGGTGTTGACGCCTTAAAATCACCCAATGGCATCGGTTTAGAACGAAATTTGGCACACACGAGCGCCTAGGCACGAGAAACTTGTGGCAGATGACGGGACTACAATCGGGTTACCAGTTTGGGAGTTAGAGCTGGATTTCACCCTAGGCAATCTAGTTCCTAAAGAAACTTGAATTCGAGGAGTTGACTACCCAAAATCACCAAACGACATCGGTTTGGCACGAAACTTGGCACACACGACTGCCTAGGCACGAGAAACTTGTGGGAGAAGACGTGACTCAAATCGGGTTCCTGATTTGGGAGTTAGAGCTGGATTTTGCTCTAGGCAAACTAGTTCCTTAAGAAACTTGAATTCAAGATGTTGACTCCCCAAAATCACAGGACCGCCAAGGAATGAAGGTTGGCACACAGAGACCGCCAAGACACGAGAGACTTGTGGGAGAAGACGGGGCTCGAATCGGGTTCCCGGTTTGAAAGTTAGAGCTGGATTTCTGTCTCGGCAAACTAAGTCCTTAAGAAATTTGAAGTCGAGGTGTTGATGCCTCAAAATCACAAAACGGTGTCGGTTTGGCACGAAACGTGGCACACACGACCGCCTAGGCATGGGAGACTTGTGGAAAAGACGAGGCTCCAATCGGGTTCCCGGTTTGGGAGTTAGAGCCGGACTTCACTCTAGGAAAACTAGTTCCATAAGAAACTTGAATTCGAGGTGTTGACGCCTTAAAATACCAAAAGGCGTCGGTTTGGAACGAAACTTGGCACACACGACCGCCTAGGCACGAGAGACTTTTGGGAGAAGACGGGCCTCGAATTGGGTTTTCGATATGGGGGTTAGAGCCGGATTTGGGTCTAGGTAAACTAGTTTCTTAAGAAATTTGAATTCAAGGTATTGACGCCCCAAATTGGCCAAATGGCGTCAGTTTGGCACAAAACTTGGCACAAACGACCGCCAATGCACGAGAGACTTGTGGGAGAAGACGGGGCTCAAATCGGGTTCTTGGTTTGGGAGTTAGAGCCGGATTTCGGTCTAGGCAAACTAGTTCTTAAGAAAGTTGAATTCGAGGTGTTAACGCCCCAAAATACGAAACGACGTCGGTTTGGCACAAAACTTGGCACACATGACCGCCTAGGCACAATAAACTTGTGAGAGAAGACGGGACTCCAATCGGGTTCCCGGTTTGGGAGTTAGAGCCGGATTTCACTCTAGGCAAACTAGTTTCTTAAGAAACTTGAATTTGAGTTGTTGACACCCCAAAATCACCAAATGGCATCGGTTCGGCACGAAACTTGACACACACGCCTAGGCACGAGAAACTTGTGGTAGAAGACGTGACTCAAATCGGGTTCCTGATTTGGGAGTTAGAGCCGGATTTTGCTCTAGGCAAACTAGTTCCTTAAGAAACTTTTATTCGAGATGTTGAAGCCCCAAAATCACCAAACGAGGTTGGATTAGAATGAAACTTGGCACACAGGACCGCCAAGTCACGAGAGACTTGTGGAAGAAGACGGGGCTCGAATTGGGTTCCCGGTTTGGGAGTTAGAGTTGGATTTCGGTTTAGGCAAACTATGCCCTTAAGAAATTTGAATTCGAGGTGTTGACCACCCAAAATCACCAAATGGCGTCGGTTTGGTACGAAACTTGGCACACACGACCGCCTAGGCACGAGAGACTTGCTAGAGAAGATGGGGCTCGAATCGGGTTCCTGGTTTGGGAGTTAGAGCTGGATTTCCGTCTAGGCAAACTAAGTCCTTAAGAAATTTGAATTCGGGGTGTTGATGCCCCAAAATCACAAAACGGCGTCGGTTTGGCACGAAACTTGGCACACACGACCGCCTAGACACGAGAGACTTGTGGGAAAAGAAGGGACTCCATTCAGGTTCCCGGTTTGGGAGTTAGAGCCGGACTTCACTCTAGGAAAACTAGTTCCTTGAGAAACTTGAATTTGAGGTGTTTACGCCTTAAAATACCAAACGGCGTCGGTTTGGAACGAAACTTGGCACACACAACCACCAAGGCACGAGAAAATTGTGGGAGAAGATGGGACTCCAATCGGGTTCCCGGTTTGGAAGTTAGAGCCGGATTTTGCTCTAGGCAAGCTAGTTCCTTAAGAAACTTGAATTCGAGGTGTTGACGCCTCAAAATCATCAAATGGGGCTGGATTAGTACGAAACTTGACACACATGACCGCCTAGGCATGAGAAACTTTTAGGAGAACACAAGGCTCGAATCGGGTTCCCGGTTTGGGAGTTAGAGCCGGATTTCGGTCTAGGCAAACTAGTTCCTTAAGAAATTTGAATTCGAGGTATTGATGCCCCAAAATGGCCAAATGACGTTGGTTTGGCACGAAACTTGGCACAGACGACCGCCTACGCACGAGAGACTTGTGGGACCAGACGGGGCTGGAATCGGGTTCCTGGATTGGTAGTTAGAGCTGGATTTCGGTCTAGGCAAAAGTAGTTCCTTAAGAAATTTGAATTCGAGGTGTTGACGCCCCAAAATCACCAAACGACATCGGTTTGGCACGAAACTTGGCACACACGACCGCCTAAACACGAGAGACTTGTTGGAGAAGACGGGGATCCAATCGGGTTCCCGGTTTGAAAGTGAGGGCCCGATTTCCCTATAGGCAAACTAACTCCTTAAGAAACTTGAATTCGAGGTGTTGACACCCCAAAATAGCAAATGGGGTGGGATTAGCACGAAACCCTGCACACACGACCGCCTAGGCACGAGAGACTTGTGGCAGAAGATGGGGCTGGAATTGGGTTCCCGGTTTGGGAGTTAGAGCTAGATTTCAGTCTAGGCAAAAGTAGTTCCTTAAGAAATTTGAATTCGAGGTGTTGACGCCCCAACATCACCAAACGGCGTCGGTTTGGAACGAAACTTGGCACTTACGACTGCCTAGGCACGAGAGACCTGTGGGAGAAGACGGGACGCCAATTGGCTTCCCGGTTTGGGAGTTTAAGCCTGATTGTGGTCTTGGCAAACTAGTTCCTTAAGAAATTTGAATTCAAGTTATTGACGCCCCAAAACCGCCAAATGGCGTTGGTTTGGCACAAAACTTAGCACACACGATCGCCTAGGCACGAGAGATTTGTGGGAGAAGATGGGGCTCGAATCGGGTTCCCGGTTTGGGAGTTAGAGCCGGATATCGGTCTAGGCAAACTTGTTCCTTAAGAAATTTCAATTCGAGATGTTCATGCCCCAAAATCACGAAAACAGGGTCGGATAGGCATGAAACTTGGCACACACGACCGCCTAGGCACGACAGGCTTGTGAGAGAAGACGAGGGCTCGAATCGGGTTCCTGGTTTGGGAGTTAGAGTCGAGTTTCAGACTAGGCAAACTAGTTCCTTAAAAATTTGAATTCGAGGTGTTGACGCCCCAAAATCACCAAACAGCGTTGGTTTGGCATGAAACTTGGCACACACGACTGCCTCGTCACGAGAGATTTGTGAGAGAAGACGGGACTACAATCAGGCTCCCGGTTTGGGAGTTAGAGCCGAATTTCACTCTAGGCAAACTAGTTCCTTAAGAAACTTGAATTCTAGGTGTTAACGACCCAAAATCACCAAACGGGGTCGGATTGGCACGAAACTTGGCACAAACTACCGCTTATGCATGAGAGACTTATGGGAGAAGACGAGGCTCGAACCGGGTTCTCGGTTTGGGAGTTAGAGCCGAATTCTGGTCAAGGCAAACTAGTTCCTTGAGAAATTTGAATTCAAGTTGTTGATGCCCCAAAATCACCAAACGATGTCGATTTGGGATGAATCTTGGCACACATGATCGCCTAGGCATGAGAGACTTGTGGGAGAAGACGAGACTCCAATTTGGTTCCCGGTTTGGGAGTTAGAGCCGGATTTTGGTCTAGGCAAACTAGTTCCTTAAGAAATTTGAATTCGAAGTGTTGACAGCCCAAAATCACCAAACGGGGTTAGATTATCACGAAACTTAGCACAGACGACCGCGTAGGCACGAGAGACTTGTGGGACAAGACGGGGCTCGAATCGTGTTTCTGGTTTGGTAGTTAGAGCTGGATTTCGTTCTAGGCAATCTAGTTCCTTAAGAAATTTGAATTCGAAGTGTTGATGCCCCCAAAATCACCAAACGGCGTGGGTTTGGCACGATACTTGGCACACACGACCGCTCAGGCACGGGAGACTTGTGGGAGAAGACGAGACTCCAATCGAGTTCCCGGTTTGGGAGTTAGAGCCAGATTTCACTCTCGGAAAACTAGTTCCTTGAGAAACTTGAATTCGAGGTGTTGACGACTTAAAATAACCAAATAGCGTCGGTTTGGAACGAAACATGGCACACACGACCACCTAGGCCCGAGAAACTTGTGGGAGAAGACGGGACTCCAATTGGGTTCCCGGTTTGGGAGTTAGAGCCGGATTTTTCTCTAGGCAAACTAGTTCCTTAAGAAACTAGAATTCGAGATGTTGACGCCCCAAAATAACCAAATGGGGTTGGATTAGGACGAAACTTGGCACACACGACAGCCTAGGCACGAGAGACTTATGGAAGAAGACGGGGCTCGAATCGGGTTCCCCGTTTGGGAGTTAGAGCTGGATTTCGGTCTAGGCAAACTAGTTTCCTTATGAAATTTGAATTCAAGGTATTGAAGCCCCAAAATTGCCAAAAGGCGTCGGTTTCGCACGAAACATGGCACGTACGACCGCTTAGGCATGAGACACTTGTGGGAGATGACGGGCCTCGAATCGGATTCCTGGTTTGGGAGTTAGAGTCGGATTTCGGTCTAGGCAAACTAGTTCCTTAAGAAATTTGAATTCGAGGTGTTGACGCCCCAAAATCACCAAACGACATCGGTTTTGCCCGAAACTTGGCACACACGACCGCCTAGGCACGAGAGACTTGTGGTCAAAGCCGGGACTCCAATCAGGTTCCCGGTTTGGGAGTTAGAGCCGGATTTCAATCTAGACAAACTAGTTCCTTAAGAAACTTGAATTCGAGGTGTTGACTCCCAAAAATCAGCAAACGGCGTCTGTTTGGCACGAAACTGGGCACACACGACCGCCTAGGCCCGAGAAACTTGTAGGAGAAGACGGGACTCCAATCGGGTTTCTGGTTTGGGAGTTAGAGCCGGATTTCACTCTAGGCAAACTAGTTCCTTACGGAACTTGAATTCGAGTTGTTGACGACCCAAAATCACCAAACGGAGTCGGATTTGCACGAAATTTGGCACACATGACCGCCTAGACATAAGAGACTTGTGGGAGAAGACAGGGCTCTAATCGGGTTCCTGGTTTCGGAGTTAGAGCCGGATTTCACTCTAGGCAAAAGTAGTTCCTTAAGAAATTTGAATTCGAGGTGTTGACGCCCCAAAATCACCAAACAGCGTCGGTTTGGAACGAAACTTGGCACACACGACTGCCTAGGCACGAGAAACCTGTGGGAGAAGACGAGACTCTAATCAGGTTTCCGGTTTGGATGTTAGAGCTGGATTTTGCTGTTGCCAAACTAGTTCCTTAAGAAACTTGAATACGAGTTGTTGACACATCAAAATCACCAAATGGGGTCGGATTAGGACGAAACTTGGCACACACAACCGCCTAGACACAAGAGACTTTTGGGAGAAGACGAGGCTCGAATTGGCTTCCCGATTTGGGAGTTAGAGCCGGATTTCGTTCTAGGCAAAAGTAGTTCCTTAAGAAATTTGAATTCGAGGTGTTGGCAACCCAAAATCACAAAACGGCGTCGGTTTGGCATGAAACTTGGCACACACAACCACCTAAATACGAGAGACTTGTGGGAGAAGACGGGGCTCCAATTGGGTTCTCGGTTTGGGAGTTAGGGCCAGATTTCACTCTAGGCTAACTAGTTCCTTAAGAAACTTGAATTCGAGGTGTTGATGCCCCAAAATCACAAAACGGGGTTGGATTAGTACGAACCCTTGCACACACGACCGCATAGGCACGAGAGACTTGTGGGAGAAGACGGGGCTCGAATCGGGTTCTTGGTTTGAGAGTTAGAGCCTGATTTCGCTGTAGGCAAAAATAGTTCATTAAGAAATTTGAATTCGGGTTGTTGACGCCTCAAAATTGGCAAACGACATCATTTTGGCACGAAACTTGGCACTTACGACCGTCTAGGCACGAGAGACCTGTGGGAGAAGACGGGACACCAATCGGGTTGCCGGTTTGGGAGTTAGAGCCTGATTGCGTTCTAGGCAAACTAGTACCTTAAGAAATTTGAATTCGAGATGTTGACACCCCAAAATCGCCAAACGGCGTTGGTTTGGCATGAACCTTAGCACACACGATCGCCTAGGCACGTGAGATTTCTGAGAGAAGACGGGGCTCGAATCGGGTTCCCGGTTTGGGAGTTAGAGACTGATTCTGGTCTAGGCAAACATGTTCCTTAAGAAATTTGAATTCGATGTGTTGATGACACAAAATCACCAAATGGCGACGGTTTGGGACGAAACATGGCACACACGACCGCCTAGAAACAGGATACTTGTGGAAGAAGGAGAGACTCCAATCGGGTTCCCGGTTTGGGATTTAGAGCCGGATTTCACTCTAGGCAAACTAGTTCCTTAAGAAGCTTGAATACGGGTTGTTGACGCCCCAAAATCACCAAACGGCGTCGGTTTGGCATGAAACTTGGTACAAATGACCGCCTAGGCAGGAGAGACTAGTGGGAGAAGACGGGGACCGAATCAGGTTCCCAGTTTGGGAGTTAGAGCCTGATTCTGGTCTAGGCAAACATGTTCCTTAAGAAATTTGAATTTGATGTGTTCATGACACAAAATCACCAAGCGGCGAAGGTTTGGGATGAAACTTGGCACACATGACTGCCTAGGAACGAGAGACTTATGGGAGAAGACAAGAATCCAATCAGGTTCCCGGTTTGGGAGTTAGAGCCGGATTTCACTCTAGGCAAACTAGTTCCTTAAGAAGCTTGAATTCGAGGTGTTGACACCCCAAAACCACCAAACGACGTCGGTTTGGCACAAAAGCAGGCACACACAACCACCAAGGCACAAGAAACTTGTGGGAGAAGACGAGACTCCAATCAGGTTCCCGGTTTGGGAGTTAGATCTGGATTTTGCTCTAGGAAAACTAGTTCCTTAGGAAACTTGAATTCGAGGTGTTGACGCCCCAAAATCAACAAACAGGGTACAATTAGCACGAAACTTAACACACACGACCGCCTAGGCACGAGGGACTTCTAGGAGAAGACGAGACTCCAATCGAGTTCCCGATTTTGGAGTTAGAGCCGGATTTCAGTCTAGGCAAACTAGTTCCTTTAGAAATTTGAATTCGAGTTTTTGCCACCCCAAAATCTACAAACGGAGTCGTTGTGGCATGAAACTTGGCACACACGACTGCCTAGGAATGAGAGACATGTGGGAAAAGATGGGGCTCGAATTGGGTTTTCGGTGTGGGAGTTAGAGTCGGATTTCGGTCTAGGCAAACTATTTCCCTAAGAAATTAGAATTCGAGGTGTTGATGCCCCAAATACGCCAAACGGTGTCGGTTTGGCACAAAACTAGGCACACATGACCGCTTAGGCACGAGAGACTTGGGGGAGAAGACGGGACTCCAACCAGCTTCCCGGTTTGAGAGTTAGGGCCGCATTTCACTCTAGGCAAACTGGTTCCTTATGATATTCGAATACGAGGTGTTGACGCCCCAAATCACCAAACGGCGTCGATTTTGCACGAAACTTGGCACACACAACTGCCTAGGCACGAGAAACTTGTGGGAGAAGACAGGACTCCAACCAGGTTCCCGGTTTGGGAGTTAGAGCCGGATTTCACTCTAGGCAAACTAGTTCCTTAAGAAACTTGAATTCAAGGTGTTAATGCCCCAAAATCACCAAACGGGGTCGGATTGGTACGAAACTTGGCACAGACGAGCACCTAGGCTGGAGAGACTTGTGGGAGAAGACGGGGATCAAATCTGGTTCCCGGTTTGGGAGTTAGAGCCGGATTCTCGTCTAGGAAAACTAGTTCCTTAAGAAATTTGAATTCGAGGTGTTGATGACACAAAATCACCAAACGGCGTCGGTTTGGCACGAAACTTGGCACACACGACCGCCTAGGAACGAGAGACTTGTGGGAGAAGATGGGACTCCAATCGGGTTCCCAGTTTGAGAGTTAGAGCCAGATTTCATTCTAGCAAAACTAGTTCCTTAAGAAACTTGAATTCGAGGTGTTGACGCCTTAAAATCACCAAACGTCGTCGGTTTGAATTGAAACTTGGCACAAACGAGCGCCTAGGCACAAGAAACTTGTGGCAAAAGATAGGACTCCAATCGGGTTCCCGGTTTGGGAATTAGAGCCAGATTTCACTCTACGCAAACTAGTTCCTAAAGAAATGCTTGAATCCGAGTTGTTGACTATCGAAAATCACAAAATGGCATTGGTTTAGCACGAAACTTGGCACACCCGACCGCCTAGGCACGAGAAACTTGTGGGAGAAGACGTGACTCAAATCGGGTTCCCAGTTTGGAAGTCAGAGCCGGATTTCAATCTTGACAAACTAGTTCCTTAAGAAACTTGAATTCGAGGTGTTGACGCCCCAAAATAACCAAACGGTGTCGGTTTGGCACGAAACTTGGCACACATGACTGCCTGGGCACGAGTAACTTGTGGGAGATGATGGGACTCCAATCGGGTTCCCGAGTTGGGAGTTAGAGCCGGATTTTGCTCTAGGCAAACTAGTTTCTTAAGAAATTTGAATTCGAGATTTTGACACCTCCAAATCACCAAACAGCGTCGGTTTGGCACAAAAGTTAGCACACACGACCGTCTAAACACGAGAGACTTGTGGGAGAAGACGGGGCTCTAATCGGGTTCCCGGTTTGGGAGTTAGGGCCGGATTTCACTCTAGGCAAACTAGTTCCTTAGGAAACTTGAATTCGAGGTGTTGACGCCGTAAAATCGCCAAACGACGTCAGTTTGGAACGAAACTAGGGACACGACCACCTAGGCACGAAAAACTTGTGGGAGAAGACGAGACTCCAATTGGGTTCCCAATTTGGGAGTTATAGCCAGATTTCACTCTAGGCAAACTAGTTCCTAAGAAACTTGAATTCGAGGTGTTGACTACCCAAAATCACCAAACGGCGTCGGTTTGACACGAAACTTGGCACACACGACCCCCTAGGCACGAGAAACTTGTGGGAGAAGATGAGACTCCAATCGTGTTCCCGATTTGGGAGTTAGGGCCAAATTTTGCTCTAGGCAGACTAGTTCCATAAGAAATTTGAATTCGAGGTGTTGACGCCCCAAAATCACCACCCGGGGTTGGATTAGGACGAAACTTGGCACACATGACCGCCTAGGAATGAGAGACTTGTGGGAGAAGACGGGGCTCTAATCGGGTTCCCGGTTTGGGAGTTAGAGCTGGATTTTTGTCTAGGCAAACTAGTTCCTTAAGAAATTTGAATTCGTGGTGTTGTTTCCCCAAAATCACCAAACGGCATCGGTTTGGCACGAAATTTGGCACACACGACCGCCTGGGCACGAGAGACTTGTGGGAGAAGACGAGACTCCAATCGGGTACCCGGTTTGGGAGTCAGAGCCGGATTTCACTCCAGGAAAACTAGTTCATTAAGAAACTTGAATTCGAGGTGTTGACGCCTTAAAATACCAAACGACGTCGGTTTGGATTGAAATGATGCACACAGGAGTGCCTAGGCACAAGAAACTTGTGGCAGAAGATGGGACTCCAATCGGGTTCCCGATTTGGGAGTTAGAGCCGAATTTCACTCCAGGCAAACTAATTCCTAAAGAAACTTGAATTCGAGGTGCTGACGACCCAAAATCACCAAACGGCGTCAGTTTGGCACGAAACTTGGCACACACGACCGCCTAGGCACGAGAAGCTTGTGGGAGAAGACGTGACTCAAATCGGGTTCCAGATTTGGGAGTTAGAGTCGGATTTTGCTCTAGGCAAACTGGTTCCTTAAGAAACTTGAATTCGAGGTGTTGACGCCCCAAAATCACCAAACGGGGTTGGATTATCACGAAACTTGGCATACAAGACCGCCAAGGCACGAGAGACGTGTGGGAGAAGACGGGGCTCGAATCGGGTTCCAGGTTTGGGAGTTAGTGCTGGATTTCGGACTAGGCAAACTAGTTCTTTAAGTAATTTGAATTCAGATTTTTGATGCCCCCCAAAATCACCAAACGGCGTCGGTTTGGCACGAAACTTGGCACACACAACCGCCTAGTCACGAGAGACTTGTGGGAAAAGATGGGACTCCAATCGGGTTCCCGGTTTGGGAGTTAGAGCCAGACTTCAGTCTAGGAAAACTAGTTCATAAGAAACTTGAATTCGAGGTTTTGAGGCCTTAAAATACCAAACGGCGTCAGTTGGAACAAAACTTGGCACACGCGACCGCCTAGGCACGAGAAACTTGTGGGAGAAGACGGGGCTTGAATCGGGTTCCCGATTTGGGAGTTAGAGCCGGCTTTTGGTCTAGGCAAACTATTCCTTAAGAAATTTGAATTCGAGATATTTTTTTGAATTCGAGATATTGACGCACCAAAATCGCTAAACGGCGTCGGTTTGCCATGAAACTGGGCACAGACGACCGCCTATGCACGAGAGAATTGTGGGAGAAGACATGGCTCGAATCGGGTTCCTGGTTTGGGAGTTAGAGCCAGATTTCGGTCTAGACAAACTAGTTCCTTAAGAAAGTTGAATTCGAGGTGTCAACGCCCCAAAATACCAAATGGCATCGGTTTGGTACAAAGCTTGGCACACATGACCGTCTAGGCACAATAAACTTGTGAGAGAAGACGGGACTCCAATCGGGTTCCCGGTTTGGGAGTTAGAGTCGGATTTCACTCTAGGCAAACTAGTTTATTAAGAAACTTGAATACAAGTTGTTGATGCCCCAAAATCACCAAACGGCGTCGGTTTTGTACGAAATTTGGCACACACGACCGCCTGGGCACGAGAGACTTGTTAGAGAAGACGGGACTCGAATTGAGTTCCCGGTTTGGAAGTTGTAGCCGGATTTCACTCTAGGCAAACTAGTTCCTTTAGAAACTTGAATTCGAGGTGTTGACTACCGAAAATCACCAAACAGCGTCGGTTTGGCACGAAACTTGGCACACACGACCGCCTAGGCACGAGAGACTTGTGGGAAAAGACGGGACTCCAATCTGGTTCCCGGTTTGGGAGTTAGAGCTAGACCTCACTCCAGGAAAACTAGTTCCTTAAGAAACTTGAATTCGAGGTGTTGACCCCTTAAAATACCAAATGACGTCGGTTTGGAACGAAACTTGACACACATGACCACCCAGGCACGAGAAAATTGTGGGAGAAGACGGGGACTCCAATCGGGTTCCTGGTTTGGAAGTTAGAGCCGGATGTTGCCCTAGGCAAACTAGTTCCTTAAGAAACTTGAATTCGAGGTGTTGACACATCAAAATCACCAAATGGGGTCGGATTAGGACGAAACATGGCACACACAACCGCCTAGGCACGATAGACTTTTTGGAGAAGACGGGGCTCAAATCGGGTTCCCGGTTTGGGAGTTAGAGCTAGATTTCGTTCTTGGCAAACTAGTTTCCTTACGAAATTTTAATTCGAGGTATTGAAGCCCCAAAATTGCCAAAAGCCGTCGATTTCACACGAAACTTTGCACGCACGGCCGCCTAGCATGAGAGACTTGTGGGAGATGATGGACCTCGAATCGGGTTCCTGGTCTGGGAGTTAGAGCCGAATTTCGGTCTAGGCAAACTAGTTCCTTAAGAAATTTGAATTCGAGGTGTTGACGCCCCAAAATCACCAAACGACGTTGGTTTTGCACGAAACTTGGCACACACGACCGCCTAGGCACGAGAGACTTGTGGAAGAAGCCGGGACTCCAATTGGGTTCCCGGTTTGGGAGTTAGAGACGGATTTCACTTTAGGCAAACCGGTTCCTTAAGAAACTTGAATTCGAGGTGTTGACTCCCCAAAATTAGCAAACGATGTCTGTTTGGCACGAAACTTGGCACACACGACCGCCTAGGCACCAGAAACTTGTAGGAGAAGACGAGACTCCAATCAGGTTTCTAGTTTGGGAGTTAGAGCTGGTTTTCACTCTAGGCAAACTATTTCCTTAAGAAACTTGAATTCGAGTTGTTAACCCCCCAAAATCACCAAACGGAGTAGGATGAGCACGAAATTTGGCACACATGACTGCCTTGGCACGACAGACTTGTAGGAGAAGACGAGTCTCTAATTGGGTTCCTGGTTTGGGAGTTAGAGCCGGATTTCGGTCTAGGCAAAAGTAGTTCCTTAAGAAATTTGAAATCGAGGTGTTGACCCCCAAAAATCACCAAACAGCATCGGTTTGGAACCAAACTTGGCACACACGACCGCCTAGGCAGGAGAAACTTGTGGGAGAAGACAGGACTCCAATCGGGTTCTCGGTTTGGATGTTAGAGCCGGATTTTGCTCTAGGCAAACTAGTTCCTTAAGAAACTTAAATTCGAGTTGTTGACACCTCAAAATCACAAAATGGGGTCGGATTACGACATAACTTGGCACACACGACCGCCTAGGCACGAGAAACTTATGGGAGAAGACGGGACTCCAATCGGCTTCCCGATTTGGATGTTAGAGCCGGATTTTGCTCTAGGCAAACTAGTTCCTTAAGAAACTTGAATTCGAGTTGTTGACGCCTCAAAATCACCAAATGGGCTCGGATTAGGACGAAACTTGGCACACACGACCGACTAGGCACGAGACACTTTTGGGAGAGGACGGGGCTCGAATCGACTTCCCGATTGGGAGTTAGAGCCGGATTTCTATCTAGGCAAAAGTAGTTCCCTAAGAATTTTAAATTCGAGGTGTTGACGACCAAAACTCACGAAACGGTGTCGGTTTGGCCCGAAACTTGGCACACACGACCGCCTCAATACGAGAGACTTGTGGGAGAGGACGGGGCTCCAATCGGGTTCTCGGTTTGGGAGTTAGGGCCAGATTTCACTCTAGGCTAACTAGTTGCATAAGAAACTTGAATTCGAGGTGTTGACGCCCCAAAATCACAAAACGGGGTTGGATTAGTACGAAACCATGCACACACGACCGCCTAGGCACGATAGACTTGTGGGAGAAGACGGGGCTCAAATCGGGTTCTCAGTTTGGGAGTTAGAGCCTGATTTCGGTCTAGGCAAAAATAGTTCATTAAGAAATTTGAATTCGAGGTGTTGATGCCCCAAAATCGCCAAACGGCGTCGGTTTGGCACGAAACTTGGCACTTACGACCGCCTAAGCACGAGAGACCTGTGGGAGAAGACGGGACACCAATCGGGTTGCCGGTTTGGGAGTTAGAGCCTGATTGCGTTCTAGGCGAACTAGTTCCTTAAGAAATTTGAATTCCAGGTGTTGACGCCCCAAAATCGCCATACGGCGTTGGTTTGGCACGAAACTTGGCACACACGATCTCCTAGGAACAAGAGATTTGTGGGAGAAGACAGGGCTCGAATCGAGTTCATGGTTTGGGAGTTAGAGCCGGATTTCACTCTAGGCAAACTAGTTCCTTAAGAAACTTGGATTCGAGGTGATAACGCCCCAAAATCACCAAACAGAATTGGATTGGCACGAAACTTCGCACAACTGACCACCAAGGCACGATAGACTTCTGGGAGAAGACAGGGCTCAAATCGGGTTCCCGGTTTGGGAGTTAGATCCTGATTCTAGTTTAGGCAAACTAGTTCCTTAAGAAAGTTGAATTTGAGGTGTCAACGCCCCAAAATACCAAACGGCGTCGGTTTGGTACAAAACTTGGCACACATGACCGCCTAGGCACGATAAACTTGTGAGAGAAGACGGGACTCCAATCGGGTTCCCGGTTTGGGAGTTAGAGTCGGATTTCACTCTAGGCAAACTAGTTTATTAAGAAACTTGAATGCAAGTTGTTGACGCCCCAAAATCACCAAACGGCGTCAGTTTGGCACGAAACTTGGCACACACGACCGCCTGGGCACGAGAGACTTATTAGAGAAGACGGGACTCGAATCGGGTTCCCTGTTTGGAAGTTATAGCCGGATTTCACTCTAGGCAAACTAGTTCCTTTAGAAACTTGAATTCGAGGTGTTGGCTACCCAAAATCACCAAACGGCGTCGGTTTGGCACGATACTTGGCACACACGACCGCCTAGGCACGAGAGACTTGTGGGAAAAGACGGGACTCCAATCTGGTTCCCGGTTTGGGAGTTAGAGCTGGACTTCACTCCAGGAAAACTAGTTCCTTAAGAAACTTGAATTTGAGGTGTTGACCCCTTAAAATACCAAACGACGTCGGTTTGGAACGAAACTTGACACACACGACCACCTAGGCATGAGAAAATTGTGGGAGAAGACGGGGACTCCAATCGGGTTCCTGGTTTGGAAGTTAGAGCCGGATGTTGCCCTAGGCAAACTAGTTCCTTAAGAAACTAGAATTCGAGGTGTTGACACATCAAAATCAACAAATGGGGTCGGAGCCTAGGCACGATAGACTTTTCGGAGAAGACGGGGCTCGAATCGAGTTCCCGGTTTGGGAGTTAGAGCTGGATTTCGTTCTTGGCAAACTAGTTTCCTTACGAAATTTTAATTCAAGGTATTGAAGCCCCAAAATTGCCATAAGGCATCGATTTCACACGAAACTTTGCACGCACAGCCGCCAAGCATGAGAGACTTGTGGGAGATGACGGACCTCGAATCGGGTTCCTGGTTTGGGAGTTAGAGCCGAATTTCGGTCTAGGCAAACTAGTTCCTTAAGAAATTTGAATTTGAGATGTTGACGCCCCAAAATCACCAAACGACGTTGGTTTTGCACGAAACTTGGCACATACGACCGCCTAGGCACGAGAGACTTGTGGGAGAAGCCGGGACTCCAATTGGGTTCCCGGTTTGGGAGTTAGAGACGGATTTCACTTTAGGTAAACCGGTTACTTAAGAAACTTGAATTCGAGGTGTTGACTCCCCAAAATCAGTAAACGGTGTCTGTTTGGCACGAAACTTGGCACACACGACCGCCTAGGCACGAGAAACTTGTAGGAGAAGACGAGACTCCAATCAGGTTTCTGGTTTGGGAGTTAGAGCTGGTTTTCACTCTAGGCAAACTAGTTCTTTAAGAAACTTGAATTCGAGTTGTTGACCCCCCAAAATCACCAAACGGAGTAGGATGAGCACAAAATTATGCATACATGGCTGCCTTGGTACGACAGACTTGTAGGAGAAGACGGGTCTCTAATTGGGTTCCTGGTTTGGGAGTTAGAGCCGAATTTCGGTCTAGGCAAAAGTAGTTCCTTAAGAAATTTGAAATCGAGGTGTTGACACCCAAAAATGACCAAACAACATCAGTTTGGAACCAAACTTGGCACACACGACCGCCTAGGCACGAGAAACTTGTGGGAGAAGACGGGACTCCAATCGGGTTCCCGGTTTGGATGTTAGAGCCAGATTTTGCTCTAGGCAAACTAGTTCCTTAAGAAACTTGAATTCGAGTTGTTGACACCTCAAAATCACCAAATGGGGTCGGATTACGACATAACTTGGCACACACGACCGCCTAGGCACGAGAAACTTGTGGGAGAAGACGGGACTCCAATCGGCTTCCCAATTTGGATGTTAGAGCCGGATTTTGCTCTAGGCAAAGTAGTTCCTTAAGTAACTTGAATTCGTGTTGTTGATGCCTCAAAATCACCAAATGGCGTCGGATTAGGAAGAAACTAGGCGCACACGACCGCCTAGGCACGAGAGACTTTTGGGAGAGGACGGGGCTCGAATTGACTTCCTGATTTGGGAGTTAGAGCCGGATTTCTATCTAGGCAAAAGTAGTTCCTTAAGAAATTTAAATTTGAGGTGTTGACGACCGAAAATCACGAAACGACGTCAGTTTGGCACGAAACTTGGCACACACGACCGCCTCAATACGAGAGACTTGTGGCAGAAGACGGGGCTCCAATCGGGTTCTCGGTTTGGGAGTTAGGGCCAGATTTCACTCTAGGCTAACTAGTTCCTTAAGAAACTTGAATTCGAGGTGTTGACGCCCCAAAATCACAAAACGGGGTTGGATTAGTACGAAACCTTGCACACACGACCGCCTAGGCACGACAGACTTGTGGGAGAAGACGGGGCTCGAATCGGGTTCTCAGTTTGGGAGTTAGAGCCTGATTTCGGTCTAGGAAAAAATAGTTCATTAAGAAATTTGAATTCGAGGTGTTGATGCCCCAATATCGCCAAACGGCATCGGTTTGGCATGAAACTTGGCACTTACGACCGCCTAAGCACGAGAGACCTGTGGGAGAAGACGGGACACCAATCGGGTTGCCGGTTTTGGAGTTAGAGCCTGATTGCGTTCTAGGCAAACTAGTTCCTTAAGAAATTTGAATTCGAGGTGTTGACGCCCCAAAATCGCCATACGGCGTTGGTTTGGCACGAAACTTAGCACACACGATCTCCTAGGCACAAGAGATTTGTGGGAGAAGACAGGGCTCGAATCGGGTTCATGGTTTGGGAGTTAGAGCCGGATTTCACTCTAGGCAAACTAGTTCCTTAAGAAACTTGGATTCGAGGTGATAACGCCTCAAAATCACCAAACAGAATTGGATTGGCACGAAACTTTGCACAATCAACCACCTAGGCACGATAGACTTATGGGAGAAGACGGGGCTCAAATCGGGTTCCCGGTTTGGGAGTTAGAGCCTGATTCTAGTCTAGGCAAACTAGTTCCTTAAGAAATTTGAATTCGAGGTGTTTATGCCCCAAAATCGCCAAACGGCGTCGGTTTGGCACGAAACTTGGCACACACGACCGCTTAGGCACGAGAGACTTATGGGAGAAGACGGGACTCCAACCAGGTTCTCGGTTTGGGAGTTAGAGGCGCATTTCACTCTAGGCAAATTAGTTCCTTTAGAAATTTGAATTCGAGCTGTTGACACCCCAAAATTGACAAATGGAGTCGTTGTGGCACGAAACTTGGCAGACACGACCGCCTAGGCACGAGAGATTTGTTGTAAAAGATGGGGCTTGAATCTGGTTTCCGGTTTGGGAGTTAGAGCCGGATTTTAGTCTAGGCAAACTATTTCCTATAGAAATTTGAATTCGAGGTGTTGACGCCCTAAAATCACCAAACGGGGTTTGATTTGTACGAAACTTGGCACAGACGAGCACCTAGGCAGGAGAGACTTGTGGGAGAAGACGGGGCTCGAATCTGGTTCCCGGTTTGGGAGTTAGAGCCAGATTCTCATCTAGGCAAACTAGTTCCTTAACAAATTTGAATTCAAGGTGTTAATGACACAAAATCACCAAATGGCGTCGGTTTGGCACGAAACTTGGCACACACGACCGCCTAGGCATTAGAGACTTATGGGAGAAGACGGGTCTCCAATCGGGTTCCCGGGTTGGGTGTTAGAGCTGGATTTCATTCTAGGAAAACTAGTTCCTTAAGAAACTTGAATTCGAGGTGTTGAGGCCTTAAAGTCACCAAACGGCGTCGGTTTGGAATGAAACTTGGCACACACGAGCGCCTAGGCACGAGAAACTTGTGGCAGAAGACGGGACTCCTTTCGGGTTCCCGATTTGGGAGTTAGAGCCGGATTTCACTCTAGGCAAACTAGTTCCTAAAGAAATTTAAATTCGAGGTGTTGACTACCCAAAATCACCAAACAGCGTCGGTTTTGCACAAAACCTGGTACACCCGACCGCCTATGCACGAGAAACTTGTGGGAGAAGACGTGACTCAAATCGGGTTCTCAGTTTGGGAGTTAGAGCCAGATTTCAATCTAGACAAACTAGTTCCTTAAGAAAGTTGAATTCGAGGTGTTGATGCCCCAAAATCACCAAACGGCGTCGGTTTGGCACGAAAATTGGCACACATGACAGCCTGGGCACGAGAAACATAGGGGAGATGACGGGACTCCAATCGGGTTCCCGAGTTGGGAGTTAGAGCCGGATTTTGCTCTAGGGAAACTAGTTTTTAAGAAATTTGAATTCGAGATTTTGACGCCCCAAAATCACCAAACGACGTCGGTTTGGCACGAAAGTTAGCACACACGACCGCCTAAACATGACAGACTTATGGGAGAAGACTGGGCTCCAATCGGGTTCCCGGTTTAGGAGTTAGAGCCGGATTTCACTCTAAGCAAACTAGTTCCTTAAGAAACTTGAATTCGAGGTGTTGACGCCGCAAAATCACCAAATGCCGTCGGTTTGGCACGAAACTAGGGACAAGACCACCTAGCCACGAGAAACTTGTGGGAGAAGATGAGAATCCAATTGGGTTCCTAGTTTTGGAGTTATAGCCAGATTTCACTCTAGGCAAACTAGTTCCTTAAGAAACTTGAATTCGAGATGTTGACTACCCAAAATCACGAAACGGCGTCGGTTTGGCACGAAACTTGGCACAGACGACCGCCTAGGCACGAGAAACTTGTGGGAGAAGACGGGACTCCAATCGTGTTCCCGATTTGGGAGTTAGAGCCAGATTTTGCTCTAGGCAAACTAGTTCCATAAGAAACTTGAATTCGAGGTGTCGACGCCCCAAAATCACCACACGAGGTTGGATTAGGATGAAACTTGGCACACACGACCACCGAGGAACGAGAGACTTATGAGAGAAGACGAGGCTCGAATCAGGTTCCCGGTTTGGGAGTTAGAGCTAGATTTCGATCTAGGAAACTAGTTCCTTAAGAAATTTGAATTTGAGGTGTTGATTCCCCGAAATCACCAAACGGCGTCAGTTTCGCACGAAACTTGGCACAAACGACCGCCTGGGCACGAGAGACTTGTGGGAGAAGACAGGACTCCAATCGGGTTCCCAGTTTGGGAGTTAGAGCCGGATTTCAATCCAGGAAAACTAGTTCATTAAGAAACTTGAATTCGAGGTGTTGACGCCTTAAAATACCAAACGACGTCGGTTTGGAACGAACCTTGGCACACACGAGCACCTAAGCACAAGAGACTTTTGGGAGAAGACGGGACTCCAATCGGATTCCCGATTTGGGAGTCAGAGTCGGATTTCACTCGAGGAAAACTAGTTCCTTAAGAAATTTCAATTCGAGGTGTTGACGCCTAAAAATCACCAAACAACATCGGTTTGGAACGAAACTTGGCACACATAAGCGGCTAGGCATGAGAAACTTGTGGTAGAAGACGGGACTCCAATCGGGTTCCCGGTTTGGGAGTTAGAGCCGGGTTTCACTCTAGGCAAACTAGTTCCTATAGAAACTTGAATTCGAGGTGTTGACTACTCAAAACACCAAACGGCGTCGGTTTGGCACGAAACTTGACGCACACGACCGCGCAGGCACGAGAAACTTGTGGGAGAAGACGTGACTCAAATCGGGTTCCTGATTTGGGAGTTAGAGCCGGATTTTGCTATAGGCAAACAAGTTCCTTAAGAAACTTGAATTCGAGGTGTTGACGCCCCAAAATCTTCAAACGGGGTTGGATGAGCACGAAACTTGGCACACAAGAACGCCAGGGCACAAGAGACTTGTGGGAGAAGACAGGGCTCGAATTGGGTTCTTGGTTTGGGAGTGAGAGCTGGATTTTGGACTAGGCAAACTAGTTCCTTAAGAAATTTGAATTCGGGGTGTTGATGCCCCAAAATCACCAAACGGCATCTGTTTGGCATGAAACTTGGCACACATGACCACCTAGGCACGAGAGACTTGTCGGAAAAGACGGGACTCCAATCAGGTTCCCGGTTTGGGAGTTAGAGCCGGACTTCACTCCAGGAAAACTAGTTTATTAAGAAACTTGAATTCGAGGTGTTGACGCCTTAAAATACCAAACGACGTCAGTTTTGAACGAAACTTGGCACACACGACCGCCTAAGCACGAGAAACTTGTGGGAGAAGACGGGACTCCAATCAGGTTCCTGGTTTGGATGTTAGAGTCGGATATTGCTCAAGGCAAACTAGTTCCTTAAGAAACTTGAATTCGAGGTGTTGACGCCTCAAAATCACCAAATAGGGTCGGATTAGGACGAAACTTGGCACACACAACCGCCTAGGCACAAGAGACTTTTGGGAGAAGATGGGGCATGAATCGGGTTCCCGGTTTGGGAGTTAGAGCTAGATTTCAGTCTAGGCAAACTAGTTCCTTAAGAAATTTGAATTCGAGGTATTGACGCACCAAAATTGCCAAACGGCGCCGGTTTTGCATGAAACTTGACACAGACGACCACCTATGCATGAGAGACTTATGGGAGAAGACGAGGCACGAATTGGATTCCCGGTTTGGGAGTTAGAGGCGGAATTTGGTCAAGGCAAACTAGTTCCTTAAGAAAGTAAAATTCGAGGTGTTAACGCCCCAAAATCCCAAACGGCGTCGGGTTGCCACAAAACAAGGCACACATGACCGTCTAGGCACGATAAACTTGCGAGGGAAGATGGGACTCTAATCCGGTTCCCGGTTTGGGAGTTAGAGCCGGATTTCACTCTACGTAAACTAGTTTCTTAAGAAACTTGAATTCGAGTTGTTGACGCCCCAAAATCACCAAACGGCGTCGATTTGGCACGAAACTTGGCACACACGACCACCTAGGCACGAGAGACTTGTTAGAGAAGATGAAACTCGAATCGGGTTCCTGGTTTGGAGGTTATAGCCAGATTTCACTCTAGGCAAACTAGTTCCTTAAGAAACTTGAACTCGAGGTGTTGACTACCCAAAATCACCAAACGACGTCGGTTTGGCACGAAACTTGGCACACACGACCGCCTAGGAACGAGAGACTTGTAGGAGAAGACGGGACTCCAATCGGGTTCCTGGTTTGGGAGTTAGAGCCAGACTTCACTCTAGGAAAACTAGTTCCTTAAGGAACTTGAATTCGAGGTGTTGACGCCATAAAATACAAAACGTCGTCGGTTTGGAATGAAAGTTGGCACACACGACCACCTAGGCACGAGAAACTTATGGGAGAAGATGGGACTCCAATTAGGTTCCCAGTTTGGGAGTTAGAGACGGACTTCACTCTAGGAAAACTAGTTCCTTAAAAAATTTGAATTCGAGGTGTTGACGCCATAAAATAACAAATGGCGTCGGTTTGAAACGAAAGTTGGCACACATGACCACCTAGGCACGGGAAATTTATGGGAGAAGACGAGACTCCAATCGGGTTGCCGGTTTGGGAGTAAGAGACGGACTTCACTCTAGGAGAACTAGTTGCTTAAGAAATTTGAATTCGAGGTGTTGACGCCATAAAATACCAAACGACGTCGGTTTGGAACGAAACTTGGCACACATGACCACCTAGGCACAAGAAACTTGTGGGAGAGGACGGGACTCCAATCGGTTTGGAAAACTAGTTCCTTAAGAAACTTGAATTCGAGGTGTTGATGCATCAAAATCACCAAATGGGGTAGGATTAGGATGAAACATGGCACACACGACCGCCTAGGCATGAGAGACTTTTGGGAGAAGACGGGGCTCGAATTGGGTTCCCGGTTTGGGAGTTAGAGCTGGATTTCGGTCTAGGCAAACTAGTTCCTTAAGAAATTTGAATTGAGGTATTGACGCCCCAAAATGGCCAAACGGCGTTGTTTTGACACGAAACTTGGCACAGACGACCGCCTATGCACGAGAGACTTGTGGGAGAAGACGGGGCTCAAATTGCGTTCTTGGTTTGGGAGTTAGAGCCGGATTTTACTCTAGGCAAACTAGTTTCTTATGAAACTTGAATTCGAGTTGTTGACGCCCCAAAATCACCAAACGGCGTCGGTTTGGCACGAAACTTGGCACACACCACCGCCTAGGCACGAGAGACTTGTTAGAAAAGACGGGAGTCGAATCGGGTTCCCGTTTTGGGAGTTAGAGCTGGATTTCACTCCAAGCAAACTAGTTCCTTAAGAAACTTGAATATGAGGTGTTTACTTCCCAAAATCACCAACCGACGTCGGTTTGGCATGAAATATGGCACACACGACCGCCTAGGCACGAGAAACTTGTGGGAGAAGACGGGACTCCAATCAGGTTCCTGATGTGGGAGTTAGAGCCGTATTTTTCTCTAGGCGAACTAGTTCCTTAAGAAACTTGAAATCAAGGTGTTAACGACCGAAAATCACCAAACAAGGATCGATTAGCAGGAAACTTGGAACACACGACCACCTAAGCACGAGAGACTTATGGAACAAGACGGGGCTCGAATTGGGTTCCCAGTTTGGTAGTTAGAGCTGGATTTTGGTCTAGGCAAACTAGTTCCATAAGAAATTTGAATTCGAAGTTTTGATGCCCCAAAATCACCAAACGACGTCGGTTTGGAACGAAACTTGGCACACACGACCGCCTAGGCACGATAAACTTGTGGCAGAAGACGGGACTCCAATCGGGTGCCCGAGTTGGGTGTTAGAGCCGGATTTTGCTCTAGGCAAACTAGTTCCTTAAGAAACTTGATTTCGAGATGTTGACGCCCCAAAATAACCAAATGGGGTCGGATTTGGACGAAACTTGGCACACATGACCGCCTAGGCACGAGAGACTTATGGGAGAAGACAGGGCTCGAATCGGGTTCCCAGTTTGGGAGTTAGAGCCGGATTTCGGTCTAGGCAAACTAGTTTCCTTAAGAAATTTGAATTCGAGGTATTGACACTCCAAAATTGCTAGAAGGCATCGGTTTTACACGAAACTTGGCATACACGACCGCCTAGGCACGAGAGACTTGTAGGAGATGACGGGGCTCGAATCGGGTTCCTAGTTTGGAAGTTAGAGCTGGATTTCAGTCTAGGCAAACTAGTTCCTTAAGAAATTTGAATTCAAGGTGTTGACGCCCCAAAATCACCAAAACGGCGTCGGTTTCGCACAAAACTTGGCACACACGACCGCCTAGGCACGAGAAACTTATGGGAGAAGACGGGACTCCAATCGAGTTCTCAATTTGGGAGTTGGACTCGGATTTTGCTCTAGGCAAACTTGTTCCTTAAGAAACTTGAATTCAAGGTGTTGACGCCCCAAAATCACCAAACGGGGTCCGATTAGCAAGAAACTTGGCACACACGACCGCCTAGGCACGAGAGACTTGTAGGAGAAGACGGGCTCGAATCGGGTTCCGGTTTAGTTGTTAGAGCTGGATTTCGGTCTAGGCAAACTAGTTCCTTAAGAAATTTGAATTCGAAGTTTTGATGAGCCAAAATCACCAAACGGCATCGGTTTGGATCGAAACTTGGCACACAAGACCACCTAGGCACGAGAGACTTTTGGGAGAAGACGGGACTCCAATCAGGTTCCCGATTTGGGAGTCAGAGCCGGATTTCAGTCTAGGAAAACTAGTTCCTTAAGAAACTTCAATTCAAGGTGTTGAGGCCTTAAAATCACCAAACGGCGTCGGTTTGGAACGAAACTCGGCAGACACGACCGTCTAGGCAAGATAAACTTGTGGCAGAAGACCGGGCTCCAATTGGGTTCTCGGTTTGGGAGTTAGAGCCGGATTTTGCTCTAGGCAAACTTGTAATAACCCGATCCTCGAACAAGTTTTCTGATATATGTTCAGTTCTTGTTTTATGCTTTTGAATGATTATTATGAAACCCTATGAGTAATTAAAGTCAAGTAAGTAAATCATATGTTTAAAGATGTCTATCTGTTCAGACAAGATAAGTACCTGTTACATGAGAATATTTAAATCAGAAATTGGAGGCCTTAGTAGCTTAATTATCTGAAATTGATTCCGTATATGTGATCAGCATAATTTTTATGTAATATTAGGCCTTTTTGTAAAAATTCAATTTGGGATGCGTAAACGATTGATTTTTGTCCTTATTCAAATCTTATAAATGTTGATCTATAAGGGCCTTAGTGAACCTTAGACTTAGGAAGCTTCTCATCACATAATCTTTGGGAGAAAAGAAGAAAGGTTAGAGACAAGGAAGAATTGAGAGAGATTAAGGTCTAAGGTAAGCTTAATTTCCATAGTTCAACCCTCTTCTTTAATTTGAAGTTGAAATACCTTGATGTTGCATGATCTAGTGTTGTCATGAAGTTTTGGAGTGCAAATGATGAATAATGGATAGGGTGGCCTCATCACTTGTCTAATTTGAGCCATCTAGGAAGAGATATGTTTTTATCTTCTTTATTCTCAAGGTTGTAATCATTCTTATGAGCATAACTTTGTTTATCTATGTTATGTGTGCATGTGAAGATAGGAAGCTCAAGAAATGGAATTGTGTTCTTGAATTTCAATTCATGGGTAACCAAATTGAGTGGTGTTCATGAGTTAATGTTCGGATATGACATTTGTACAATCAGTTGGCTTATTCCTCCCTTTCATTCGGTTAGGGTTTGTTTCTTTGTTTAGTGTGGCTTTTGTTGTTGTTAGGGCCTGGGGCATGCCCCTTGTAATCGTGTAAATTCTTTGTCTTTTATTTATTTCTTATTCACCCAAAAAAAAAAAAATGCAAGTAGATTGTGTATGTAAAACCTTGAATTACATATTTTTTTGAATCTTAAATTAGCCATAAAAATCTCTAAGTTAAGCCCCTAAAATGTGTACCAAGAGTTGGGAAACTGCAGAATTTCAGACTGGAGAAGATGCAGAATCGCCGCACGTGAGGGAGTCATGGCCGCACGTGCGGGATGGCCGCACGTGCGGGAGAAGACCAGTTTTGGGGCTTTGATTCTGTCTAAAAAGCACGTGCGGGGGCATTTTGCCACACGTGCGGTGTAATACCCCGACCCTCGTACATAATTCTGGTATCCTTTCAGTCCTCTATTCTGTGTCTTTGAATATCTATTGTGAAATTGTATGTGTAAGTATGAAAAATTGCTTGGAACTTAGACAAATGGGTCTCTATCTGTTGAGTTGAAATCTTATCTGTTACACTTAAATTCTTTGAAGCTAAAATTGGGCACCTTAGAGACCTAATTCTCAGAAATTGATTTGATATTTGGAATCTGCATGATTTTTAAGCTCTAATGGGATTTTCTGTGAAATTTTCATTTCAGAATCATAAAGCGATTGATTTTTGTCTTTTATGCTCCTATATATTCTATATATATATCTAAGTCTTGTTTGAGCTTATGGTAAAAAAAAAACGTGAGGCTCTAAGGGAGGAACTAAGAGAGAAAAGAAGAGAGAAACGTGGGTGAAGAATTGGGGGAAACTTGATTCACCAAGGAAGCTAAACAACTTATTGGATTTGTGTGATTTCTTTCAAGGTAACTTAAGTTCTCATGTTGTGATGGTTGAAGATTGAAATATATGTTTGTATTTGGTTCATGATAGATCTATGTTTGATTGTGAGGGTTTTTCATGAATTGGTTACTTCAACACCTTAATTGTGGGATGCATGAATTATACTTCAAATCTTTGGTTTATCTCATCATTCTATGCATCTATGTGTTGTGTTTGAAGAACTTAACTATAGAATGGAATTTAAGGGAGATTAATGATTTGTTGAAGCCTCTAAGTGAGGGTAAATTGCTATAATCAAGGTAGAATCCATGTTATGGTGATGTGAGGTTGAAGTATTGCATTAGATTCATCTTTGGTTGCATGAAAATTGGGATTTGATTGCTAAATTTTGGGTTGGAATCGTGCTGCCCTGAATCTGGGTCGAAGGTCCGCTCGAGCGGAGACAGGTACGCTCGAGCGGGAAAATTTATCTTTCAGTAGTTTGCTCGGAATTACCCTGTCCGCTCGAGCGTAGAAATGTCCGCTCGAGCGTAAAAACCAACCTTCCAGTATTTTTTGATAGCATTGTACTGTGCGCTCGAGCGCACAAATTAGCGCTCGAGCGGAGGACTGTTTTGTGACAAGAAAATGTGTTTGTTCAGTTTTACGTGCCGAACTCTTTGGTACTTTTAGAATAATTTTCTGATGAGTTTATGATAGTTATAAATTCATACGAATTGCGGTAACACATGAATTGACTTCCTAAGAATTTAAAAAGGAAAGAATACTAATTTATCAGTCATGTGGTGTACAGGGCACACTCCAGAAGGAACTAGTACGCCACTACAACACTGTGAGTAATAGTACGCTATATGTACATTTTACTTTCTGTTATAACGCTCTAATCCTTGTAAGTGATTTCACTTCAAATGGAAATACGTGTGAACGTTGAAAAAGCTGCATACAGTGGTGTAACTATGGAATTATTCTGCTCTGTCTATATTACATATTCACTTTCTGTCATCTGTAAGCAACTGGTATTATTTCCTGTTATTACGAGGCAACTATTTTGATGGATCAAATGCACATACTGTTATCCGCAAATTAAGGACATTGATTCATGTTAATAAGCAAGTGAAATGTGGGTACATTATGATACTATAGTATTTATGTACCCTTGGAATTAGTGGATGTTGTTGGCACTTTGTGATAAGTAACTTAAATATGCTAACTCCTCTAAATGATAAAAAGAAACTATGTGTCTCTATATGGCTGAAAGGCTATCTGTGCCGAAAGGCTATCTGTGTGCCGAAAGGCTACCTGTGCCGAAAGGCTATTTGTGTGCCGAAAGGCTATCTGTGTGCCGAAAGGCTATCTGTGTGCCGAAAGGCTACCTGTGCCGAAAGGCTATCTGTGTGCCGAAAGGCGACCTGTGCCGAAAGGCTATCTGTGTGCCGAAAGGCTACCTGTGTGCCGTAAGGCTATCTGGGCTGAAAGGCCAATCTGATAAAGTTGGGCCAATAGGTCAATCTGTTAAAAAATTAGGTAATAGGCCAAGAGCCGTCCGAAGGTAAAACCGTATTACTTTTGTACTTGAGTTGATGCATGTACAGCTACGCATTATGATTTAATTGTTTAAGTACTAATATTCACTGAGCTTGTCTCATTCTGTAATTTTGTCTGATTTCTGTAGGAAGCCAGCTTGGAGATCCGTTCTAGCAATTGCATTTTTGTCAGCATAAGGATAACCAGGCACCTAAAGGAACCCTTGCATGATTGTCTATGTATTTTTGTACCCATATGTGGTTGGTCAAGGTTATTGTACCTAATGTTTTGTATACCTAAAGTCTGAGCTGGGTTTATAGACGTATCTGTAACCTAATTTCATGTACATATTTACTGTAAGTTAAATTTCAAGATGGTCCTGGCATTTTGGTAGTTGCTCAATGGATGTATCCGAATGTTGTTCTAATTTTACTGCTTCCGCACAAGCCCCAAAAATCAATTATTATAGGTCATTCTGTCTGTTTCTGAGTAGGTCATGCCCAAACCTTTTAGGGGCGGGTTAGGGGCGTGACAAGTGGTATCAGAGCACGAGTTGCTATCTCACACACGGATCCATTGAGCTCTAGGATGTCTAGAAAAGCTTTAGGCATCTTGCATGACACCCTGAAAGTATCTGGAAGATTGATAGCAACGTTAAGTATTCTGGTAAGGCTAACAATTGTGAATTATGTCTACTGTATAATGGTTATTGTGCAGATTGTGGCGAGAATAAGGACAAGGATCCTACTTCCGTTGGAAAAAAAAAAATTGTTGGTAGACTGTATAAACAAGCAGGTGGAATTGGATCAACAAAGTTGCCGGTAGAAGTGGGGTAAGAGTTCGAGTTGACTGGTAAGATAATTTATGTGTCCACAATGAAGTACACTTTTATGTTATTGGTTGTTATTGATGGATTGATATAACAACGATTGTGCCTTCTAACACCTGTTCAGCTGAATGGCTCACACATTAAATATGGATTATTCCTACAACTTAATGAGTAAACCAGATAATATATACAATATGTACATTTCGCAGTATAGTCACGTTCACTGTATTATAGCAATGTTCAAACCTGCGGGGTGCTTGTAATTAGACTTTCTGACAAGAATAAGTTTTGCATGACGTTCTGTAATGTGTTGAGAAGGACTGACTGTGATAAGAAGTTAGGTATAGAGAGACTCTTATAATTATGTAAGGAAATAATTGATTATATCCTGTTCCCTACTGATAGTTCATACGAAATAAGGGAATGATGTACATATTAGTTATGTTTGGACATGTGAAGATTGACATTGAATCGATTTGTTCAAGTACTATGACTTCTGATTTTGGAATAAGATGTAAATACTACGAATTTGTGAGCCGACACATTTATTGTCAATGTCTGAGGGACTGAGGGGTTTGTTTACGAAAATTTGAAACCTGTAATATGTTTTGTTATGTATAATCGATAATCCGTGACCAAGATTTCTTATAAAGAATGGTTGGACGACATGAGGAATTTCACCCACATTACATCCTGTTTATATGAGTTCACGGTTTAGGATTGTGAAAGCCTTCAGGTGCGAACCGTTCTGCATGACAATGTGAATTCGAACAGAAACAAATGGAATTGGGAATATGTTATGTTAATGATTTTTGTTTTTAGGTTCGAACGATATTTAATACATGGTTACGAATTGTTTTCCGATATTATTATCTGTTTAGTTTTGATATTATTGACTGTGCTAACTATGAATACGGCATGTTTAATGGGGATTTGCGATTTTGTCAATGCGAAGTTTAGATTCTGTTGTGTTACGTAGGGACCCGAGCTGTTTAAAATTTCGGCATGAAAGCAAAAATTTGACTCATTAAAATGTGAACTATTTATTTTGTTAAGTATACCCTAATGACATGATATGATAAGAAATATCTGATACGTTATGTTTCAAATTTGCTTGTTATACATAATTTGTGATCTGATCCCTGCTTTGTTTATGTCGAACCTGTAATCTGCCCTTGGGGCTTCGTATAAGGAGGAGTCGAATAACATAAGGAACCCCGCCTATAATCCGTGTCTGTCCACATAATACTGACAAAGCAATAGCTAACCACCAAGTAAATTGTTGGTAATGTGATAGGTTACTGTAAGAATCAACATCCTATCTTTAAGAATAAGAAAAACACGTCTGTGATAAAATTTTGGGTGAATATGGCAAATTATCAAGCCAACCCCTATGTTGTATTTGACGGCAATAAGACAAGCTGTTCGGGGTGCCACTGTGAATTTTGACAAGTAAAAAAAAAAATATATATATATATATATATATAAACAAAATAAGTAAACCCTGGAGTGATGATGGAAAAGGAAGAAAAGGGAAGCGACGCACTTAGTTGTAGTAACTGAATAGAAGACTTAAGAAGAGTGGGTGTGGTACTACATCATTATGATTGAGTGCTGCAATACGATCCTAAATATGATTCCTCACTTATCTTTAATTGGCTCTTTTTGTTTGAAACGGCAACTGTCGTAATTCTATTTGTTACTTAGATTTGTATTCATGAAATGTGTCCAAGTTTTATGATGATAAATCTGCATGAAGTTATGTAAATGTTAGTCTAATTGTTGACCGGGGTGTGATTTTCTTTCTAATTTGGCACTTACCAGTAATGTTATCAAAAACTAACAATGTGTATTGGGATTTCTTATTTTTGTTTTGCTGTTGTGCTAACTTTTGTTTTAAAGATGTGTCGTTCTTATAGATTTGTTAAAAACCAATGTACGTAATTCTAAACTACTATAATGGTATGCTTTTGGAATATTTGTGAACATTGAAGACTGTGAGACTAGTGGATATATACTTCAGCGGCTCCTTTGTAACGGCCGAAATAAATTATACATGTTTAGGTAGGGCCCTGCTGGGTGAACTTTGATGTCTGACTGAATTATACACAATCTGACTTGACTCTTACCACGAAAATGAGTGAAAAAAAAAAAAAGTGGTTGGGATTAATGTATGCTACAAAAATATGATTTATGTGACTCATGAGTTGAAGGTAACAATATCTATTATATTCTGTATTTGGAAATTGTATGCTTCTATCCGTGAAAATTTCTTGTATCAAACTTATGGATATGATTCGATATCCTGCCTATTGGCGATTATATGTCTGTAATGCCCTGTTCTGGATTCATGTAATCTTGTCCTGTGATATTTTGTTTTTACGTGCCCACTGCATATTAAGTCGACTGGTTAAATAAAACGGTAAGATATTGATTGTGGCGACACCTTCTGAATGATTACGGTAAGGACCGGAGTAATCTATAAATCATTTGAACTGCAGCGTTATGTGAACCCTTATAAGAAAAGGAGGCACTGAAATGAGATTAAGATTTCTACCTTATTATACGTTGAAACAAGTTTGGAGGACCAAACTTAATTAAGGGGGGGAGAGTGTAATACCCCGACCCTCGTACATAATTCTGGTATCCTTTCAGTCCTCTATTCTGTGTCTTTGAATATCTATTGTGAAATTGTATGTGTAAGTATGAAAAATTGCATGGAACTTAGACAAATGGGTCTCTATCTGTTGAGTTGAAATCTTATCTGTTACACTTAAATTCTTTGAAGCTAAAATTGGGCACCTTAGAGACCTAATTCTCAGAAATTGATTTGATATTTGGAATCTGCATGATTTTTAAGCTCTAATGGGATTTTCTGTGAAATTTTCATTTCAGCATCATAAAGCGATTGATTTTTGTCTTTTATGCTCCTATATATTCTATATATATATCTAAGTCTTGTTTGAGCTTATGGTAAAAAAAAAACGTGAGGCTCTAAGGGAGGAACTAAGAGAGAAAAGAAGAGAGAAACGTGGGTGAAGAATTGGGGGAAACTTGATTCACCAAGGAAGCTAAACAACTTATTGGATTTGTGTGATTTCTTTCAAGGTAACTTAAGTTCTCATGTTGTGATGGTTGAAGATTGAAATATATGTTTGTATTTGGTTCATGATAGATCTATGTTTGATTGTGAGGGTTTTTCATGAATTGGTTACTTCAACACCTTAATTGTGGGATGCATGAATTATACTTCAAATCTTTGGTTTATCTCATCATTCTATGCATCTATGTGTTGTGTTTGAAGAACTTAACTATAGAATGGAATTTAAGGGAGATTAATGATTTGTTGAAGCCTCTAAGTGAGGGTAAATTGCTATAATCAAGGTAGAATCCATGTTATGGTGATGTGAGGTTGAAGTATTGCATTAGATTCATCTTTGGTTGCATGAAAATTGGGATTTGATTGCTAAATTTTGGGTTGGAATCGTGCTGCCCTGAATCTGGGTCGAAGGTCCGCTCGAGCGGAGACAGGTACGCTCGAGCGGGAAAATTTATCTTTCAGTAGTTTGCTCGGAATTACCCTGTCCGCTCGAGCGTAGAAATGTCCGCTCGAGCGTAAAAACCAACCTTCCAGTATTTTTTGATAGCATTGTACTGTGCGCTCGAGCGCACAAATTAGCGCTCGAGCGGAGGACTGTTTTGTGACAAGAAAATGTGTTTGTTCAGTTTTACGTGCCGAACTCTTTGGTACTTTTAGAATAATTTTCTGATGAGTTTATGATAGTTATAAATTCATACGAATTGCGGTAACACATGAATTGACTTCCTAAGAATTTAAAAAGGAAAGAATACTAATTTATCAGTCATGTGGTGTACAGGGCACACTCCAGAAGGAACTAGTACGCCACTACAACACTGTGAGTAATAGTACGCTATATGTACATTTTACTTTCTGTTATAACGCTCTAATCCTTGTAAGTGATTTCACTTCAAATGGAAATACGTGTGAACGTTGAAAAAGCTGCATACAGTGGTGTAACTATGGAATTATTCTGCTCTGTCTATATTACATATTCACTTTCTGTCATCTGTAAGCAACTGGTATTATTTCCTGTTATTACGAGGCAACTATTTTGATGGATCAAATGCACATACTGTTATCCGCAAATTAAGGACATTGATTCATGTTAATAAGCAAGTGAAATGTGGGTACATTATGATACTATAGTATTTATGTACCCTTGGAATTAGTGGATGTTGTTGGCACTTTGTGATAAGTAACTTAAATATGCTAACTCCTCTAAATGATAAAAAGAAACTATGTGTCTCTATATGGCTGAAAGGCTATCTGTGCCGAAAGGCTATCTGTGTGCCGAAAGGCTATCTGTGTGCCGAAAGGCTACCTGTGCCGAAAGGCTATTGTGTGCCGAAAGGCTATCTGTGTGCCGAAAGGCTATCTGTGCCGAAAGGCTATCTGTGTGCCGAAAGGCTATCTGTGTGCCGAAAGGCTACCTGTGCCGAAAGGCTATCTGTGTGCCGAAAGGCGACCTGTGCCGAAAGGCTATCTGTGTGCCGAAAGGCTACCTGTGTGCCGTAAGGCTATCTGGGCTGAAAGGCCAATCTGATAAAGTTGGGCCAATAGGTCAATCTGTTAAAAAATTAGGTAATAGGCCAAGAGCCGTCCGAAGGTAAAACCGTATTACTTTTGTACTTGAGTTGATGCATGTACAGCTACGCATTATGATTTAATTGTTTAAGTACTAATATTCACTGAGCTTGTCTCATTCTGTAATTTTGTCTGATTTCTGTAGGAAGCCAGCTTGGAGATCCGTTCTAGCAATTGCATTTTTGTCAGCATAAGGATAACCAGGCACCTAAAGGAACCCTTGCATGATTGTCTATGTATTTTTGTATCCATATGTGGTTGGTCAAGGTTATTGTACCTAATGTTTTGTATACCTAAAGTCTGAGCTGGGTTTATAGACGTATCTGTAACCTAATTTCATGTACATATTTACTGTAAGTTAAATTTCAAGATGGTCCTGGCATTTTGGTAGTTGCTCAATGGATGTATCCGAATGTTGTTCTAATTTTACTGCTTCCGCACAAGCCCCAAAAATCAATTATTATAGGTCATTCTGTCTGTTTCTGAGTAGGTCATGCCCAAACCTTTTAGGGGCGGGTTAGGGGCGTGACATGCGGGAGGAGGTTTCCGTACGTGCGGGGCTCACAGCCGCACGTGCGGCCCATGCTAAAAAATCCGGATCGCTTCGTTTTGCGTGTAGAACCCTCTAATATTGCCGGAATGTGTATTTGATGTCTTTTTGATATGTATTAATTCATTCGAAATGAAGCGAAACGAAATGTAATTTGATATGAACTAAAGTGTGAGTTTTCAATGTGTGCAGGGCGCACTACGGGCGGAACAAACACGTCATCCCAACACTGTGAGTAGTAGTACCTATGTAATTGTTATGCACTTATGTTGATGTTTTGAGGCACGTAAGGCAACTATGTTAATGTGCCAAGCATGTTATGTATCTATGTTGTTGTTTAAGGTATGTTAAAATATGTTGTTGTTTAAGGTATGTTAAAAGTATGTAAAGAAAGGAAACTATCAAGGGCCATAGTGCCAAGATATTTACAAGGGCTTTATGCCATTCTCAAGGGCCTTGTGCCACTTTCAAGGGCCATAGTGCCAACATGTTTAAAAGGGCTTCATGCCACTTTCAAGGGCTTTAATGCCAACAAGTTTCAAGGGCCATAGTGCCAACATATTTACAAGGGTGTTATGCCACATATCCCAAGGGCTTCGTGCCACCATTTTCAAGGGCTTATAGCCACCAAGTTATGTTACAAGATTAGGCCTAAGGCCATTATGTACGTAATACAGAATCAGACTAATGTATTGATATGTAATCTGTTCAAGTTAAGCAATGTTTTATTTATGTATTACTATTCACTGAGCCCGTCTCACTCTCAGTTATGTCTGTTTCTGTAGGTCTCCCTCCAGGTGGGCAATCCTAGCTCAGGATGCCGCTTCCTTTGGTCAACCTTTACGTGTCCAGGCACTATACCAAGCCACTCATTTTTGGTGAAACTGTGAAGATGTTAGTGGACTTATTGAGTGCCATCTAAGGTTGTTATACATAACTCTCATGTTATTTTTGTATACGCCCAATCATGGGGCTGGGACTGTAAATGTATGTATAAGTAACCGATATTCAGGGATTTAGTTTTAAACTTTGTCTGTTTTTGATGAAGTATATGATGCATGAGATCCTGGCATATTAGAAATAGCTCAATGGTGTATGTTGTATCTATGTTATGTTCGTGTTTCTATGCTTCCGTTAAGGCCCCATAGGTTTGTATACCAGGTTACATGTCCATTTATGAATAGGTCATGCCCAAACTTTTAGGGGCAGGTTTGGGGCGTGACAAGTGGTATCAGAGCACAAGTTTCTATCTCACACACGGATCCATTGAGCTTTAGGGTGTCTAGAAAAGATTTAGGTATCATGCATGACATCCTAAAAGTGTAAGACAAGTTCGATGGCAACATTATGTGTACTCTAATATTGCTAACCATATTAAACTATGTCTATCATATATAATTGACTGTTGTGTAGATTATGGTGAGAACAAGGACAGAAGATGTGGAAGATGCTACCTCAGCACGGCTTGACAGGATGGAGAGGATGATTATGGAAATGGCGGAGACTCTACATCAACAACAACAACAGCCTCAACAACAACCGCCACTGCAACTGGTACCTCCACCAGTAGTACCAGAGTTCCATGCTGAAGATCGAACTATTACTCTCACTAAGGAGTTTAAAAAGATGAAACCACCATCTTTCAAAGGTGGAATAGAACCGATGAAAGCTGAGGCCTGGGTGTTGGGCATAGAGAAATTATTTGAAGTTTTCCCTTGTACCAAAGCTCAAAAAGTGCAATTGGCTACCTTTACCCTTGAAGATGAAGCACGCAGATGGTGGATGCTTACGAGAACAATCCATCCAGGGTTAACATGGGACAGATTTCTGGAGCTGTTTTATGATAAATACTTTCCTCAAAGTATGCGGGATAAAAAGGTGACTGAATTTGAAACTCTCAGACAAGGGAACAAGACTGTTGCTGAATATGAGGCCCAATTTGCGGAGCTAGCCCGGTTTGCACCGCATATGGTGGACACGGACTATAAGAAGGCACAAAAATTTGAAGGGGGATTACGAGGAGCAATTCTGGATCAAGTCAATATGTTAAAGTTGCCTACTTATGTAGATGTGCTGGAGAGGGCTGTTATAGCTGAGGGAAACCTTGCTGCTCAGAACCGGGTTGCCGAGTGGAAAGGAAAAAGGCAAAACAATCAATGGTCAAAGGGAGCGACTACTCCACCAAACAAGAAACAAAATTCAGGGACTTCAAATACTTCTGCTCCTAATCAGAGTACGATTCCTGTTTGTTCGGAATGTGGAAAGAGACATCGTGGGATATGCCAATGGAAGTCTGGAGCCTGTTATCAGTGTGGCAAAACGGGTCATTTGATAAAGGACTGCCCCCAAAGGAATCAACGAAACGGCAACAGGGCTGCTACTAGTTCAGCGGGGTCTACACCAACTACTAACACCAAGGCACCGGTCAAACCTAACAACAACAAAGACACAGCGAGACAAGGCAGAGTGTTTGCATTGGTTCCAGGAGATGTGCAGAATGCAGCAACAGTGGTGTCAGGTACATTTATGGCTCATGGTCATCCTGCGTTTGTCTTATTTGATTCCGGCTCTACTCATTCCTACGTGTCAAAATTGTTTGCACAAAACTTAGATAAAATTGAGGAAAAACTGTCTTATATGTTGTGTGTGTCTTCACCTTTGGGAGACTCTATGCTTTGTACGTCTGTTTACCTTGGTTGTGAACTTGAACTTGGGGATATCCGGGTATATGCCAATCTATTACCACTCGACATCACCTATTTTGATATCATTCTGGGAATGGATTGGTTAGGTGAAAATGGTGCAACTATAGATTGTTTGACTAAACAAATCAGTTTCCACCCTCCGGGTCAATCAGAGTCTATGGTTCAGGGGTAGGAAGTGACTTCTCCACCTTACTTGATTTCCGCGGCAAAGGCGTGTAAATTAATTCAGAAAGGGTGTCAAGGATATTTATGCAGTGTTTTGGAGGGGCAAGTCGTGAATGGGAGTACTGACAGAATTCCAGTTGTTTGCGAATTTCTGGATGTTTTTCCTGAGGAATTGCCAGGGCAGTTGATAGATCGTGAGGTTGAGTTTACCATTGACGTAGCACCGGGAACTCAACCCATTTCGAAGACTCCATATCGAATGTCGCCAGTTGAAATGAAGGAATTGAAAATATAGTTGCAAGATTTATTGGACAAGGGATTCATCCGTCCGAGCGTGTCTCCGTGAGGTGCGCCAGTTTTGTTTGTAAAGAAGAAGGATGGAACACTTCGGCTTTGTATCGATTACCGGGAACTTAATAAAGTCACAATCAAGAACAAGTATCCCTTACCACGAATCGATGACCTATTTGATCAGCTTCAGGGGGCACAAGTCTTTTCCAAGATTGATCTACGGTCTGGATACCATCAATTAAAAGTCAGGGCCGAGGATGTTGAGAAGACAGCTTTTCGAACCCGGTATGGTCATTATGAATTTTTGGTTATGCCCTTCGGAGTCACTAACGCGCCAGCAGCTTTTATGGATTTAATGAACCGTGTTTTCAAGCCCTATTTAGATGAATTTGTGGTGGTCTTTATCGACGATATTCTCATCTACTCAAAGGATGCAGAAGCTCATGAGAATCATCTTCGTTTGATCCTTCAATCCCTCTGGGAAAGGAAATTGTATGCAAAGCTGAAGAAATGTGAATTCTGGCTACTAGAGGTGGCATTTTTGGGGCATATCATCACAAAGGAAGGAGTTTCCGTTGACCCACACAAGATTGAGGCAATCATAAATTGGCCAACTCCTACTAATGTGACTGAGGTGCGTAGTTTTATGGGGTTAGCTGGCTATTACCGGAGATTTGTTCAAGATTTTTCTAAAATTGCTGTGCCACTTACACAACTGACTCGAAAGGGAGTTGCATTCGAATGGTCAGAAGAGCGAGAATCTACCTTTCAGGAATTGAAGACAAGGTTGACAACAGCACCAGTTTTGGCCTTACCATCCAGTACAGAGGGATTTGTAATCTATAGTGATGCTTCGCACAAAGGGCTTGGTTGTGTGCTGATGCAAAATGGAAGAGTTATAGCTTATGCTTCTCACCAACTGAAACCCCATGAGAAGAATTATCCCACGCATGATCTTGAGCTGGCAGCAGTAGTTTTTGCTCTGAAGATATGGAGACACTATTTGTATGGCACTACTTGCGAAGTATATACTGACCATAAGAGTCTTAAGTACCTTTTTACTCAAAAAGAGTTAAATATGCGGCAGTGACGGTGGTTGGAACTTCTTAAAGATTATGATCTGCAGATTCATTACCATCCTGGTAAAGCCAACACAGTTGCAGATGCGCTCAGTCGGAAAAGTATGGGGACTTTGGCAAGTTTAATTACAGGGCAAAAGGAATTGGCAATTGAATTGGATAAGATGGAAGTAGACTTGGTGCTACATGGACAGGAAGCTTTAATGGTAGCAGTGATGGCCCAACCAACCTTACTTGAGGAAATTAGATTGCATTAGATAGAAGATGAAGCTCTAAAGAAGATATGTGATGAGTTAGGAACGAAATCAAAATAGGGATTCAGTTTGGTAGACTCAGTGCTCAAATTTCAAAACCGAATATGTGTCCCCAATGTGTTAAACCTTAAACAAAAACTGATGGAAAACGCATATACCTCAAGGTTCTCAATGCATCCAGGGAGTACCAAAATGTACCGAGATTTGAGGCAAAATTTTTGGTGGCCAAGTATGAAGAAGGAGATTGCAGAATTCGTCTCTAAATGTTTGCAATGCCAGCAAGTAAAAGCAGAGCATCAGCGACCAGCGGGGTTGTTGCAACCCCTTCCCATTCCGGAATGGAAATGGGAGCATTTGACCATGGATTTTGTTGTGGGGTTACCCCGGACTCCTCGAGGTATGAATTCTATATGGGTCATTGTTGATCGATTAACTAAGTCCGCTCATTTCCTACCAGTAAAAACTCAGTATAATGCAGATAAATTAGCAGTACTCTATGTGAATGAAATTGTGAGGCTTCATGGTGTTCCGGTCTCAATTGTGTCAGATAGGGATCCTAAGTTTGTTTCTAGATTTTGGCAGAGTTTACAAGAGGCAATGGGTACAGAATTAAAGTTTAGCACGGCTTTCCACCCTCAGACCGACAGTCAGTCCGAGAGAACGATTCAAACCCTAGAAGATATGCTCCGAATGTGCGTGCTGGATTTTCAAGAAAGTTGGGAAACTCACCTGCCATTGATAGAATTTGCCTACAATAATAGCTACCACTCAAGTATCGACATGGCACCCTATGAAGCTTTGTATGGAAGACCATGTCGTTCTCCTGTATGTTGGGCGAAAGTTGGAGATAAATCCCTACTAGGGCCTGAAATTGTTCGATTGACAACTGAAAAAGTTCAAGTAATTCGGGAAAGGTTGAAAACTGCTCAAAGTAGACAGAAGAGTTATGCGGACAACCGAAGGAGGGATTTGGAATTTGAAGTTAATAGTCATGTTTTTGTGAAAGTCACTCCAACGAAAGGACACTCAAGATTCGGAAAGAAGGGTAAGTTGACACCCCGATATGTCGGTCCCTTTTAGATTCTGGAGAGAGTGGGTCTGGTAGCTTACCGAATTGCCCTTCCGCCACATATGAGTCAAGTACATAATGTATTCCACATTTCCATGCTTCGCGGCTATATTTCGGATCCGTCCCACGTCATTGATTATCACCAAATTGAACTAGATGACAAGTTAACTTATGAGGAAAAACCAATCCATATTTTGGACCGACAAGTGAAACAATTACGAAATCGAGAAATTCCAATGGTGAAAGTGGAATGGCAAGAACATTACGGAACCGAAGCGACTTGGAAAAGAGCGGAGGAAATGCAACATCAGTATCCGCAATTGTTTCTACCCTAAGGTAAAACAAGTTTGAGGGACCAAACTTATTTAAGGGGGGGACAGTGTAATAACCCGACCCTCGAACAAGTTTTCTGATATATGTTCAGTTCTTGTTTTATGCTTTTGAATGATTATTATGAAACCCTATGAGTAATTAAAGTCAAGTAAGTAAATCATATGTTTAAAGATGTCTATCTGTTCAGACAAGATAAGTACCTGTTACATGAGAATGTTTAAATCAGAAAGTGGAGGCCTTAGTAGCTTAATTATCCGAAATTGATTTCGTATATGTGATCAGCATAATTTTTATGTAATATTAGGCCTTTCTGTAAAAATTCAATTTGGGATGCGTAAACGATTGATTTTTGTCCTTATTCAAATCTTATAAATGCTGATCTATAAGGGCCTTAGTGAACCTTAGACTTAGGAAGCTTCTCATCACATAATCTTTGGGAGAAAAGAAGAAAGGTTAGAGACAAGGAAGAATTGAGAGAGATTAAGGTCTAAGGTAAGCTTAATTTCCATAGTTCAACCCTCTTCTTTAATTTGAAGTTGAAATACCTTGATGTTGCATGATCTAGTGTTGTCATGAAGTTTTGGAGTGCAAATGATGAATAATGGATAGGGTGGCCTCATCACTTGTCTAATTTGAGCCATCTAGGAAGAGATATGTTTTTATCTTCTTTATTCTCAAGGTTGTAATCATTCTTATGAGCATAACTTTGTTTATCTATGTTATGTGTGCATGTGAAGATAGGAAGCTCAAGAAATGGAATTGTGTTCTTGAATTTCAATTCATGGGTAACCAAATTGAGTGGTGTTCATGAGTTAATGCAAGTAGATTGTGTATGTAAAACCTTGAATTACATGTTTTTTTGAATCTTAAATTAGCCATAAAAAGCTCTAAGTTAAGCCCCTAAAATGTGTACCAAGAGTTGGGAAATTGCAGAATTTCGGACTGGAGAAAATGCAGAATCGCCGCACGTGCGGGAGTCATGGCCGCACGTGCGGGAGCCAATCGCCGCACGTGCGGGAGAAGACTAGTTTTGGGGCTTTGATTCTGTCTAAAAAGCACGTGCGGGGGCATTTTGCCGCACGTGTGGGAGGAGGTTGCCGCACGTGCGGGGCTCACAGCTGCACGTGTGGCCCATGCTGAAAAATCCGGATCTCTCCGTTTTGCGTGTAGAACCCTCTAATATTGCCAGAATGTGTATTTGATGTCTTTTTGATATGTATTAATTCATTTGAAATGAAGCGAAATGAAGCGAAACGAAATGTAATTTGATATGAACTAAAGTGTGAGTTTTCAATGTGTGCAGGGCACACTACGGGCGGAACAAACACGTCATCCCAACACTGTGAGTAGTAGTACCTATGTAATTGTTATGCACTTATGTTGATGTTTTGAGGCACATAAGGCAACTATGTTAATGTGCCAAGCATGTTATGTATCTATGTTGTTGTTTAAGGTATGTTAAAAGTATGTAAAGAAAGGAAACTATCAAGGGCCATAGTGCCAAGATATTTACAAGGGCTTTATGCCATTCTCAAGGGCCTTGTGCCACTTTCAAGGGCCATAGTGCCAACATGTTTAAAAGGGCTTCATGCCACTTTCAAGGGCTTTAATGCCAACAAGTTTCAAGGGCCATAGTGCCAACATATTTACAAGGGTGTTATGCCACATATCCCAAGGGCTTCGTGCCACCATTTTCAAGGGCTTATAGCCACCAAGTTATGTTACAAGATTAGGCCTAAGGCCATTATGTACGTAATACAGAATCAGACTAATGTATTGATATGTAATCTGTTCAAGTTAAGCAATGTTTTATTTATGTATTACTATTCACTGAGCCCGTCTCACTCTCAGTTATGTCTGTTTCTGTAGGTCTCCATCCAGGTGGGCAATCCTAGCTCAGGATGCCGCTTCCTTTGGTCAACCTTTACGTGTCCAGGCACTATACCAAGCCACTCATTTTTGGTGAAACTGTGAAGATGTTAGTGGACTTATTGAGTGCCATCTAAGGTTGTTATACATAACTCTCATGTTGTTTTTGTATACGCCCAATCATGGGGCTGGTACTGTAAATGTATGTGTAAGTAACCGATATTCAGGGATTTAGTTTTAAACTTTGTCTGTTTTTGATGAAGTATATGATGCATGAGATCCTGGCATATTAGAAATAGCTCAATGGTGTATGTTGTATCTATGTTATGTTCGTGTTTCTATGCTTCCGTTAAGGCCCCATATGTTTGTATACCAGGTTACATGTCCATTTATGAATAGGTCATGCCCAAACTTTTAGGGGCAGGTTTGGGGCGTGACAAACTAGTTCCTTAAGAAACTTGAATTCGAGATATTGACGCCCCAAAAGCACCATATGGAGTCGGATTAGGACGAAACTAGGCACACACGACCGCCTAAGCACGAGAGACTTGTGGGGGAAGACAAGGCTCGAATCAGGTTCCCAGTTTGGGAGTTGGAGCCAGATTTTGGTCTAGGCAAACTAGTTTCCTTAAGAAATTTGAATTCGAGGTATTGACGCCCAAAATTGCCAAAAGGCGTCGGTTTCACACGAAACTTGGCAAACATGACCGCCTAGGTACGAGAGAATTGTGGGAGATGACGGGGCTCGAATCGGGTTCCTGGTTTGGAAGTTAGAGCCGGTTTTCAGTCTAGGCAAACTAGTTCCTTAAGAAATTTGAATTCGAGGTGTTGACGTCCCAAAATCAATAAACGGTGCTGTTTTGGCACGAAACTTGTCACACACGACTGCCTAGGCACGAGAGACTTGTCGGAGAAGACGGGACTCCAATCGGGTTCCCGGTTTGGGAGTTAGAGCCGGATTTCACTCTAGGCAAACTAGTTCCCTAGGAAACTTGAATTCGAGGTGTTGACGTCCCAAAATCAGCAAACGGCGTCTGTTTCCCATGAAACTTGGCACACACGACCGCCTAGGCACGAGAAACTTGTAGAAGAAGACAGGACTCCAATCGGGTTCCCGGTTTGGGAGTTAGAGCCGGATTTCTCTCTGAGCAAACAAGTTCCTTACGAAACTTGAATTCGAATTGTTACGGCACAGAATCACCAAACGGTGTCGGATTAGCACGAAATTTGGCCCACACGACTGCCTATGCACGAGAGACTTGTGGGAGAAGACAGGGCTCGAATCGGGTTCCTGGATTGGTAGTTAGAGCCGGATTTCGGTCTAGGCAAAAGTAGTTCCTTAAGAAATTTGAATTCGAGGTGTTGACTCCCCAAAATCACCAAACGACATCGGTTTGGCACGAAACTTGGCACACACGACCGCCTAAGCTCGAGAGACATGTTGGAGAAGATGGGGCTCTAATCGGGTTCCCTATTTGAAGTTGAGGGCCACATTTCACTATAGGCAAACTAACTCCTTGAGAAACTTGAATTCGAGGTGTTGACGCCCCAAAATCACCAAACGGGGTGGGATTCGCACGAAACCCTGCACACATGACCGCCTAGGCACGAGAGACTTGTGACAGAAGACGGGGCTGGAATCGGGTTCCCGGTTTGGGAGTTAGAGCCGGATTTCAGTCTAGGCAAAAGTAGTTCCTTAAGAAATTTGAATTCGAGGTGTTGACGCCCCAAAATCACCGAACGGCGTCAGTTTGGAACGAAACTTGGCACTTACGACCGCCTAGGCACGAGAGACCTGTGGGAGAAGACGGGACTCCAATCGGGTTCCCGGTTTGGAAGTTCAAGCCTGATTGTGGTCTAGGCAAACTAGTTCCTTAAGAAATTTGAATTCAAGGTATTGACGCCCCAAAATCACCAAACGGCGTTGGTTTGGCGCGAAACTTAGCACACACGATCGCCTAGGCACGAGAGATTTGTGGGAGAAGATGGGGCTCGAATCAGGTTCCCAGTTTGGGAGTTAGAGCCAAATATTTTTCTAGGCAAACTTGTCCCTTAAGAAATTTGAATTCGAGATGTTCATGCCCCAAAATCACGAAACGGGGTCGGATTGGCATGAAACTTGGCATACACGACCGTCTCAGCACGAGAGGCTTGTGGGAGAAGACAGGGCTCGAATTGGGTTCCTGGTTTGGGAGTTAGAGCCAAGTTTCGGACTAGGCAAACTAGTTCCTTAAGAAATTTGAATTTGAGGTGTTGACGCCCCAAAATCACCAAATGTCATCTGTTTGGCACGAAACTTGGCACACACGACCGCCTAGGCACGAGAGACTTGTGAGAGAAGACAGGACTACAATCAGGTTCCCGGTTTGGGAGTTAGAGCCGGATTTCACTCTAGGCAAACTAGTTCCTTAAGAAACTTGAATTCTAGGTGTTAATGACCCAAAATCAACAAATGGTGTCGGATTTGCACGAAACTTGGCACAAATGACCGCATATACACGAGAGACTTATGAAAAAAGATGGGGCTCGAATCGGGTTCCCGGTTTGGGAGTTAGAGCCGGATTCTGGTCCAGGCAAACTAGTTCCTTGAGAAATTTGTATTCGAGGTGTTGATGCCCCAAAATCACCAAACAGCGTCGGTTTGGGATGAATCTTGGCACACATGACCGCCTAGGCATGAGAGACATATAGGAGAAGACGGGACTCCAATTTGGTTCCCGGTTTGGGTGTTAGAGCCGGATTTCGATATTGGCAAACTAGTTCCTTAAGAAATTTGAATTCGATGTGTTGATGGCCCAAAATCACCACACGGGGTTACATTAGCACGAAACTTGGCACAGATGACCGCCTAGGCACGAGAGACTTGTGGGACAAGACGGGGCTCGAATCAGGTTCCCGGTTTGGTAGTTAGAGCTGGATTTTGGTCTAGGCAATCTAGTTCGTTAAGAAATTTGAATTCGAAGTGTTGATGCCTGAAAATCACCACACGGCGTGGGTTTGGCACGATACTTGGCACACATGACCGCTTTGGCACGAGAGACTTGTGAGAGAAGACAGGACTCCAATTGGGTTCCCGATTTGGGAGTTAGAGTCGGATTTCACTCTAGGAAAACTAGTTCCTTAAGAAACTTGAATTCTAGGTGTTAACGCCTTAAAATCCCAAAACGGCGTCGGTTTGGAACGAAACTTGGCACACACGACTGCCTAGGCCCAAGAAACTTGTGGGAGAAGACAACACTCCAATCGGGTTCCCGGTTTGGGAGTTAGAGCCGGATTTTGCTCTAGGCAAACTAGCTCCTTAAGAAACTTGAATTCGAGATGTTGACACCCCAAAATAACCAAATTGGGTCAAATTAGGACGAAACTTGGCACACACGACCGCCTAGGCATGAGAGAGCTGTGGAAGAAGACGGGGCTTGAATCGGGTTCCCGGTTTGGGAGTTAGAGTCGAATTTCGGCCTAGGCAAGCTAGTTTCCTTATGAAATTTGAATTCGAGGTATTGAAGCCCCAAAACTGCCAAAAGGCGTCGGTTTTGCACGAAACTTGGTACGCACGACCGCCTAGGCAAGAGAGACTTGTGGGAGATGACGGGCCTCGAATCGGGTTCCTGGTTTGGGAATTAGAGCCGAATTTTGATCTAGGCAAACTAGTTCCCTAAGAAATATGAATTGAAGGCGTTGACGTCCCAAAATCACCAAACGGCTTCGGTTTGGGACGACACTTGGCACACACGACCAGCTATGCACGAGAGACTTGTGGGAGAAGACGGGACTCGAATCGGGTTCCCAGTTTGGGAGTTAGAGCTGGATTTCACTCTAGGAAAACTAGTTCCTTAAGAAACTTGAATTCGAGGTGTCGACGTCGCAAAATCACCAAACGGCGTCGGTTCGGCACGAAACTAGGGACACGACCACCTAGCCATGAGACCCCCAAAATCAACAACCAGCGTCGGTTCAGAACGAAACTTGGCACACACGACCGCCTAGGCACGAGAAACTTGTGGGAGAAGACAGGACTCCAATCGGGTTCCCGGTTTGGATGTTTGAGCTGGATTTCGGTCTAGGCAAAAGTAGTTCCTTAAGAAATTTGAATTCGAGGTGTTGACGACCCAAAATCACCAAACGGCATTGGTTTGGCACGAAACTTGGCACACAGGACCGCCTAAATACGAGAGACTTGTGGGAGAAGACGGGGCTCCAATCGGTTTCTCGGTTTGGGAGTTAGGGCCAGATTTCACTCTAGGCAAACTAGTTCTTTAAGAAACTTGAATTCGAGGTGTTGGCACCCCAAAATCACTAAACGGGGTTGGATTAGAACAAAACCTTGCACACACAACTGCCTAGGCACGAGAGACTTGTGGGAGAAGATGGGGCTTGAATCAGTTCTTGGTTTGTGAGTTAGAGCCTGATTTCGGTCCGGGCAAAAGTAGTTCCTTAAGAAATTTGAATTCGAGGTGTTGATGCCCCAAAATCGCCAAACGGCGTCAGTTTGGCACGAAACTTGGCACTTACGAACACCTAGGGACGAGAGACCTGTGGGAGAAAACGGGACGACAATCAGGTTCCCGATTTGGAAGTTAGAGCCTGATTACGGTCTAGCCAAACTAGTTCCTTAAGAAATTTGAATTCGAGGTGTTGATGACCCAAAATTACCAAACAGCGTTGGTTTGGCATGAAACTTAGCACACACGATCGCCTAGGCACGAGAGATTTGTGGGAGAAGACGGGACTCGAATCGGGTTCCCGGTTTGGGAGTTAGAGCTAGATTTCAATCTAGGCAAACTAGTTCCTTGAGAAACTTGAATTCGAGGTGTTAACGCTCCAAAATCACCAAACGAGGTCGGATGGGCACGAAACTTGGCACAAACGACCACCTAGGCAGGAGAAGGCGGGGCTAGAATCGAGTTCCCGGTTTGGGAGTTAGAGCTTGATTCTGTTCTAGACAAACTAGTTCCTTAAGAAATTTAAATTCGAGGTGTTGGCGCCACAAAATCACCAAACAGCGTCGGCTTGGAATGAAACTTGGCACACACGACCGCCTATTCACGAGAAACTTGTGGGAGAGGACGGTACTCCAATCGGGTTCCCGGTTTGGGAGATAGAGCCAGATTTCACTCTAGGCAAACTAGTTTTTTAAGAAATTTGAATTCGAGGTGTTGGCGCCCCAAAATCATGAAACGGCGTCGGTTTGACACGAAACTTGGCACACACGACCGCCTAGGCACGAGAAACTTGTGGGCGAAGACGGGTCTCCAATCGGGTTCCCGGTTTGGGAATTAGAGCTAGATTTCACTCTAGGCAAACTAGTTTCCTTAAGAAACTTGAATTCGAGGTGTTACCGCCCCAAAATCACCAAATAGGGTCGAATTGGCACGAAACTTAGCACACACAACCGCCTAGGTAGGAGAGACTAGTGGGAGAAGACGAGGCCCGAATCGGGTTCCCGGTTTAGGAGTTAGAACCTGATTCTGGTTTAGGCAAACAAGTTCCTTAAGAAATTTGAATTCGATGTGTTGATGACACAAAATCACCAAAAGGTGACGGTTTGGGACGAAACTTGGCACATACGACCGCCTAGGAACGAGAGACTTGTGGGAGAAGACAGGACTCCAACCAGGTTCCCAGTTTGTGAGTTAGAGTCGGATTTCACTCTAGGCAAACTAGTTCCCTAAGAAGCTTGAATTCGGGGTGTTGACGCCCCAAAATCACCAAACGGGGTTATATTTGTACGAAACTTGGCACAGACAACCACCTAGGCCGGAGAGATTTGTGGGAGAAGACGGGGCTCGAATCTGGTTCCCGGTTTGGGAGTTCGAGCTGGATTCTCGTCTAGGCAAACTAGTTCCTTCAGAAAACTGAATTCGAGGTGTTGATGACACAAAATCACCAAACGGCGTCGGTTTGGCACGAAACTTGGTACACACGACCGCCTAGGCACAAGAGACTTGTGGGAGAAAACGGGACTCCAATCGGGTTCCCAGTTTGGGAGTTAGAGCCGGATTTCATTCTAGGAAAACTAGTTCCTTAAGAAACTTGAATTTGAGGTGTTGACGCCTTAAAATCACCAAACGGCGTCGGTTTGGAAGGAAACTTGGCACACACGAGCGCCTAGGCACGAGAAACTTGTGGCAGAAGATGGGACTCCAATTGGGTTCATGGTTTGGGAGTTAGAGCCGGATTTCACTCTAGGCAAACTAGTTCCTAAAGAAACTTGAATTCGAGGTGTTGACTACCCAAAATCACTGAACGGCGCGGTTTAGCATGAAACTTGGCACAACCAACCGCCTAGGCACGAGAAACTTGTGGGAGAAGACGTGACTCAAATCGGGTTTTCAGTTTGGGAGTTAGAGCCAGATTTCAATCTACACAAACTAGTTCCTTAAGAAACATGAATTCAAGGTGTTGACTCCCCAAAATCACAAAACGGCGTCGGTTTGGCACGAAACTTGGCACACACGACCGCCTGGGCACGAGAAACTTGTGGGAGATGACGGGACTCCAATCGGGTTCCCGAGTTGGGAGTTAGAGCCGGATTTTGCTCTAGGCAAACTAGTTTCTTAGGAAATTTAAATTCAAGATTTTGACGTCCGAAAATCACCAAACGGCGTCCGTTTGGCACAAAAGTTGGCACACATGACCGCCTAAACATGAGAGACTTGTGGGAGAAGACGGGGCTCCAATCGGGTTCCCGGTTTGGGAGTTAGAGCCAGATTTCACAATAGGCAAACTAGTTCCTTAAGAAACTTGAATTCGAGGTGTCGACGTCGCAAAATCACCAAACGGCGTCGGTTTGGCACGAAACTTGGTAAACTAGTTCCTTAAGAAATTTGAATTCGAGGTGTTGATTCCCGAAATCACCAAAAGGCGTCGGTTCGGCACGAAACTTGGCACACACGACTGCTTGGGCACGAGAGACTTGTGGGAGAAGACGGGACTCCAATCGGGTTCCCGGTTTGGGAGTTAGAGCCGGATTTCACTCCAAGAAAACTAGTTCAGTAAGAAACTTGAATTCGAGGTGTTGACGCCTTACAATCACCAAACGGCGTCGGTTTGGAAGGAAGCTTGGCACACACAAGAGCCTAGGCGCGAGAAACTTATGGCAGAAGACGGGACTCTAATCAGGTTCCCGGTTTGGGAGTTAGAGCCGGATTTCGTTCTAAGAAAACTAGTTCCTTAAGAAACTTGAATTTGAGGTGTTGACGCCTTAAAATCACCAAACGGCGTCGGTTTGGAAGGAAACTTGGCACACACGAGCGCCTAGGCACGAGAAACTTGTGGCAGAAGATGGGACTCCAATTGGGTTCCTGGTTTGGGAGTTAGAGCCGGATTTCACGCTAGGCAGACTAGTTCCTAAAGAAACTTGAATTCGAGGTGTTGACTACCCAAAATCACTGAACGGCGCGGTTTAGCATGAAACTTGGCACAACCAACCGCCTAGGCACGAGAAACTTGTGGGAGCAGACGTGACTCAAATCGGGTTTTCAGTTTGGGAGTTAGAGCCGGATTTCAATCTACACAAACTAGTTCCTTAAGAAACATGAATTCGAGGTGTTGACTCCCCAAAATCACAAAACGGCGTCGGTTTGGCACGAAACTTGGCACACACGACCGCCTGGGCACGAGAAAATTGTGGGAGATGACAGGACTCCAATCGGGTTCCCGAGTTGGGAGTTAGAGCCGGATTTTGCTCTAGGCAAACTAGTTTCTTAGGAAATTTAAATTCGAGATTTTGACATCCGAAAATCACCAAACGGCGTCCGTTTGGCACAAAAGTTGGCACACATGACCGCCTAAACATGAGAGACTTGTGGGAGAAGACGGGGCTCCAATCGGGTTCCCGGTTTGGGAGTTAGAGCCAGATTTCACAATAGGCAAACTAGTTCCTTAAGAAACTTGAATTCGAGGTGTCGACGTCGCAAAATCACCAAATGGCGTCGGTTTGGCACGAAACTTGGTAAACTAGTTCCTTAAGAAATTTGAATTCGAGGTGTTGATTCCCGAAAATCACCAAAAGGCGTCGGTTCGGCACGAAACTTGGCACACACGACCGCCTGGGCACGAGAGACTTGTGGGAGAAAACGAGACTCCAATCGGGTTCCCGGTTTGGGAGTTAGAGCCGGATTTCACTGCAGGAAAACTAGTTCAGTAAGAAACTTGAATTCGAGGTGTTGACGCCTTACAATCACCAAACGGCGTCGGTTTGGAAGGAAGCTTGGCGCACACAAGAGCCTAGGCGCGAAAACTTGTGGTAGAAGACGGGACTCTAATCAGGTTCCCGGTTTGGGAGTTAGAGCCGGATTTCACTCTAGACAAACTAGTTCCTAAAGAAACTTGAATTCGAGGTGTTGACTACCTAAAATCACCAAATGGTGTCGGTTTGGCATGAAACTTGGCACACACGACCGCCTAGGCACGAGAAAGTTGAGGGAGAGGACATGACTCAAATCGGGTTCCTGATTTGGGAGTTAGAGCCGGATTTTGCTCTAGGCAAACTAGTTCCTTAAGAAACTTGAATTCGAGGTGTTGACGCCCCAAAATCACCAAACGGGGTTGGATTAGCATGAAACTTGGCACACAAGACCGCCAAGGCACGAGAGACTTGTGGGAGAAGAAGGGGCTCGAATCGGGTTCCCGGTTTGGGAGTTAGAGCTAGATTTCGGACTAGACAAACTGGTTCCTTAAGAAATTTGAATTCGGGGTGTTGATGACCCAAAATCACCAAACGACGTCGGTTTGGCACGAAACTTGGCACACACAACTGCCTAGGCACGAGATACTTGTGGGAAAAGACGGGACTCCAATCGTGTTCCCGGTTTGGAAGTTAGAGCCGGACTTCACTTTAGGAAAACTAGTTCCTTAAGAAACTTAAATTCGAGGTGTTCGCACCATAAAATACCAAACGGCGTCGGTTTGGAACGAAACTTGGCACACACGACCGCCTAGGCATGACAAACTTGTAGTAGAAGACGGGACTCCAATCGGGTTCCTGGTTTGGATGTTTGAGCCAGATTTTGCTCTAGGCAAACTAGTTCCTTAAGAAACTTGAATTCGAGGAGTTGACGCCTTAAAATCACCAAATGGGTCAGAATAGGACAAAACTTGGCACACACGACCGCCTAGGCACGAGTGACTTTTGGGAGAAGACGGGGCTCGAATCGTGTTCTCGTTTTGGGAGTTAGAGCCGGATTTCGATCTAGGCAAACTAGTTCTTTAAGAAATTTGAATTCGAGGTATTGACGCACGAAAATCGCCAAATGGCGTCGGTTTGGCCCGAAACTTGGCACAGACGACCGCCTATGCACGAGAGACTTGTGGGAGTAGACGGGGATCGAATTGGGTTCGTAGTTTGGGAGTTAGAGCCAAATTTTGGTCTGGCCAAACTAGTTCTTTAAGAAAGTTGAATTCGAGGTGTTAACGCCGCAAAATACCAAACGACGTCGGTTTGGCACAAATCTTGGCACTCATGACCGCCTAGGCATATAAACTTGTGAGAGGACAGGACTCCAATCGGGTTCCCGGTTTGGGAGTTAAAGCCGGATTTCACCCTAGGCAAACTAGTTTCTTAAGAAACTTGAATTCGAGTTGTTGACGCTCCAAAATCACCAAACGGCGTCGGTTTGGCACGAAACTTGGCACACACGACCGCCTACGCACAAGAGACTTGTTAGAGAAGACGAGACTCGAATCGGGTTCCCAGTTTGGGAGTTATAGCCGGATTTCACTCTAGGCAAACTAGTTCCTTACGAAACTTGAATTCGAGGTGTTGACTACCCAAAATCACCAAACGGCGTCGGTTTGGCACGAAACTTGGCACACACGACCGTCTAGTCACGAGAAACTTGTTGGAGAAGACAGGACTCCAATTGGGTTCCCGATTTGGGAGTTAGAACCGGATTTTGCTCTAGGCAAACTAGTTCCTTAAGAAACTCGAATTCGAGGTGTTGACGCCCCAAAATCACCAAACGGTTCGATTAGCAGGAAACTTGGCACACACGACCGCCTAGGCACGAGTGACTTGTGAGAGAAGACGGGGCTTGAATCGGGTTCTCGGTTTGGTAGTTAGCGCTGGATTTCGGTCTTGGCAAACTAGTTCCTCAAGAAATTAGAATTCGAAGTTTTGATGCCCCAAAATCACCAAACGGCATCGGTTTGGAACGAAACTTGGCACACACGACCGTCTAGGCATGAGAAACTTGTGCCAGAAGACGGGACCCCAATCGGGTTCCCGGATTGGGAGCTAGAGCCGGATTTTGCTCTAGTCAAACTAGTTCCTGAAGAAACTTGAATTCGAGATGTTGACGCCCCAAAATCACCAAATGGGGTTGGTTAGGACGAAACTTGGCACACACGACCGCGTAGGCACGAGAGACTTGTAGGAGAAGACAGGCCTCAAATCGGGTTCCCGGTTTGGGAGTTAGAGCCGGATTTCAGTCTAGGCAAACTAGTTTCCTTAAGATATTTGAATTCAAGGTATTGATGCCCCAAAGTTGGCAAAAGGCATCGGTTTCGCACGAAACTTGGCACACAAAACCGCCTAGGCCCGAGAGACTTGTGGCAGATGACGGGGCTCGAATCGGGTTCCTGGTTTGGGAGTTAGAGCCGGATTTCGGTCTAGGCAAACTAGTTCCTTAAGAAATTTGAATTCGAGGTGTTTACGCCCCAAAATCACCAAACGACATTGGTTTTGGCACGAAACCTGGCACACACAACCGCCTAAACACGAGAGACTTGTGGGAGAAGATGGGGCTCCAATCGGGTTCCCAGTTTGGGAGTTAGGGCCAGATTTCACTCTAGGCAAACTAACTCCTTAAGAAACTTGAATTTGAGGTGTTGACGCCTCAAAATCACCAGATGAGGTTGGATTGGCCCGAAACCCTGCACACACGACCGCCTAGGCATGAGAGACTTGGGGGAGAAGACGGGGCTTGAATCGGATTCCCAGTTTGGGAGTTACAGCTGGATTTCGGTCTAGGCAAAAGTAGTTCCTTAAGAAATTTGAATTTGAGGTGTTGATGCCCCAAAATCACCAAACAGCGTTGGTTTGGAACAAAACTCGGCACTTACGACCGCCTAGGCATGAGAGACCTGTGGGAGAAGACGGGACACCAATCGGGTTCCCCGTTTGGGAGTTAGTGCCTGATTGCGGTTTAGGCAATCTAGTTCCTTAAGAAACTTGAATTCGAGGTGTTGACGCCCCAAAATCGCCAAACGGCGTTTGTTTGGCACGAAACTTAGCACGCACGACCGCCTAGGCACGAGAGACATCTGAGAGAAGACAGGACTACGATCAGGTTCCCGGTTTGGGAGTTAGAGCCGGATTTCACTCTAGGCAAACTAGTTCCTTAAGAAACTTGAATTCTAGGTGTTAACGACCCAAAATCACCAAACAGCGTCAGATTGGCACGAAACTTGGCACAAATGACCGCATATGCACGAGGGACTTATGGGAGAAGACGGGGCTCGAATTGAGTTCCCGGTTTGGGAGTTGGAGCCGGATTCTGGTCTAGGCAAACTAGTTCCTTGAGAAATTTGAATTCGAGGTGTTGATGCCCCAAAATCACCAAACAGTGTCGATTTGGGATGAATCTTGGCACACATGACCGCCTAGGCACGAGAGACTTATGGGAGAAGATGGGATTCCAATTTGGTTCCCGGTTTGGGTGTTAGAGCCCGATTTCGGTATAGGCAAACTAGTTCCTTAAGAAATTTGAATTCAATGTGTTTGGCACAGATGACCACCTAGGCACGAGAGACTTGTGGGACAAGACGGGGCTCGAATCAAGTTCCTGGTTTGGTAGTTAGAGCTGGATTTCGGTCTAGGCAATCTAGTTCCTTAAGAAATTTGAATTCGAAGTGTTGATGCCCCCAAAATCACCACACGGCATGGGTTTGGCACGATACTTGGTACACACGATCGCTTTGGCATGAGAGACTTGTGGGAGAAGACGGGACTCTAATTGGGTTCCCAGTTTGGGAGTTAGAGCCGGATTTCACTGAAAACTAGTTCCTTAAGAAATTTGAATTCAAGGTGTTGACACCTTAAAATCCCCAAACGGCGTCAGTTTGGAACGAAAGTTGGCACACACGACCGCCTAGGCCCTAGAAACTTGTGGGAGAAGACAACACTCCAATCGGGTTCCCGGTTTGGGAGTTAGAGCCGGATTTTGCTCTAGGCAAACTAGTTCCTTAAGAAACTTGACTTCGAGATGTTGACGCCCCAAAATAACCAAATGGGGTCAGATTAGGACGAAGCTTGGCACACACGACCGCCTAGGCCCGAGAGACTTATGGAAGAACATGGGGCTCGAATCGGGTTCCCTGTTTGGGTGTTAGAGCCGGATTTCGGTCTAGGCACACTAGTTTCCTTATGAAATTTGAATTCGAGGTATTGAAGCCCCAAAACTGCCAAATGGTGTCGGTTTTGCACGAAACTTGGTACGCACGACCGCCTAGGCACGAGAGACTTGTGGGAGAAGACGGGCCTCGAATCGGGTTCCTGGTTTGGGAGTTAGAGCCGTATTTCTGTCTAGGCAAACTAGTTCCTTAAGAAATTTGAATTCAAGGTGTTGACATCCCAAAATCACTAAACGGCGTCGGTTTGGCACGACACTTGGCACATATGACCGCCTAGGCACGAGAGACTTGTGGGAGAAGACGGGACTCGAATCGGGTTCCCAGTTTAGGAGTTAGAGCCGGAGTTCACTCTAGGCAAACTAGTTCCTTAAGAAACTTGAATTCAAGTTGTTGACTCCCCAAAATCAGCAACCAGCGTCGGTTCAGAATGAAACATGGCACACACGACCGCCTAGGCACAAGAAACTTGTGGGAGAAGACAGGACTCCAATCGGGTTCCCGATTTGGATGTCAGACCCAGATTTTGCTCTAGGCAAACTAGTTCCTTAAGAAATTTGAATTTGAGATGTTGACGCCTCAAAATCGCCAAACGGGGTCGGGTTATGACGAAACTTGGCACACACGACCGCCTAGGCACGAGAGACTTTTGGGAGAAGACGGGGCTCTAATCGGCTTCCGATTTTGGAGTTTGAGCGGGATTTCGGTCCAGGCAAAAGTAGTTCCTTAAGAAATTTGAATTTGAGGTGTTGACGACCCAAAATCACCATACGGCATTGGTTTGGAACGAAACTTGGCACATAGGACCGCCTAAATACGAGAGACTTGTGGGAGAAGACGGTGCTCCAATCGAGTTATCGGTTTGGGAGTTAGGGCCAAATTTCACTCTAGGCAAACTAGTTCCTTAAGAAACTTGAATTCGAGGTGTTGACGCCCCAAAATCACTAAACGGTGTTGGATTAGTACGAAACGTTGCACACACGACCGCCTAGGCACGAGAGACTTGTGGGAGAAGACGGGGCTCGAATCGGTTCTTGGTTTGGGAGTTGATGCTTGATTTCGGTCTAGGCAAAAATAGTTCCTTAAGAAATTTGAATTCAAGGTGCTGACGCCCCAAAATCGTCAAACGGCGTCAGTTTGGCATGAAACTTGGCACTTACGAACGCCTAGGCACGAGACACCTGTGGGAGAAGACGGCACGGCAATCAGGTTCCCGGTTTGGGAGTTAGAGCCTGATTGCGGTCTAGCCAAACTAGTTCCTTAAGAAATTTGAATTCGAGGTATTGACAACCCAAAATCACCAAACGGCCTTGGTTTGGCACGAAACTTAGCACACACGATCGCCTAGGCACGAGAGATTTGTGGGAGAAGACAGGACTCGAATCGGGTTCCCGGTTTGGGAGTTAGAGCCGGATTTCACCCTAGGCAAACTAGTTCCTGGAGAAACTTGAATTCGATATGTTAACGCTCCAAAATCACCAAACGGGGTCGGATTGGCACGAAACTTGGCACAAACAATCGCCTAGGCACAAGACACTTATGGGAGAAGACAGGGCTCGAATCGAGTTCCTGGTTGGGGAGTTAGAGCTTGATTCTGGTCTAGGCAAACTAGTTCCTTAAGAAATTTGAATTCGAGGTGTTGGTGCCCCAAAATCACCAAACAACGTCAGTTTGGAACGAAACTTGGCACACACGACCGCCTATTCACGAGAAACTTGTGGGAGAAGATGGGACTCCAATCGGGTTCCCGGTTTAGGAGTTAGAACCGAATTTCACTCTAGGCAAACTAGTTGTTTAAGAAATTTGAATTCGAGGTGTTGACACCCCAAAATCATGAAACGGCGTCGGTTTGGCACGAAACTTGGCACACACGACCGCCTAGGCAAGAGAAACTTGTGGGAGAAGACGGGTCTCCAATTGGGTTTCTGGTTTGGGAGTTAGAGCTAGATTTCACTCTAGGCAAACTAGTTTCCTTAAGAAACTTGAATTCGAGGTGTTAACGCCCCAAAATCACCAAACATGGTCGAATTGGCACGAAACTTAGCACACACGACCGCCTAGGCAGGAGAGACTAGTGGGAGAAGACGGGGCCCGAATCGGGTTCCCGGTTTGGGAGTTAGAGCCTAATTCTGGTCTAGGCAAACAAGTTCCTTAAGAAATTTGAATTCAATGTGTTGATGACAGAAAATCACCAAACGACGATGGTTTGGGATGAAACTTGGCACATACGGCCATCTAGGAACGGGAGACTTGTGGTAGAAGACAGGACTCCAACCAAGTTCCCGGTTTCGGAGTTATAGCCGGATTTCACTCTAGGCAAACTAGTTCCCTAAGAAGTTTGAATTCGGGGTGTTGACACCCCAAAATCACCAAACAAGGTTGGATTTGTACAAAACTTGGCACAGACGACCACCTAGGCAGGAGAGACTTGTGGGAGAAGACGGGGCTCGAATCTGGTTCCCGGTTTGGGAGTTCGAGCCAGATTCTCGTCTAGGCAAACTAGTTCCTTAAGAAAACTGAATTCGAGGTGTTGATGACACAAAATCACCAAACGGCGTCAGTTTGGCACGAAACTTGGTACACACGACCGCCTAGGCACGAGAGACTTGTGGGAGAAGATAGGACTCCAATCGGGTTCCCAGTTTGGGAGTTAGAGCCGGATTTCATTCTAGGAAAACTAGTTCCTTAAGAAACTTGAATTCGAGGTGTTGACGCCTTAAAATCAACAAACGGCGTCGGTTTGGAAGGAAACTTGGCACACAGGAGCGCCTAGGCACGAGAAACTAGTGGCAGGAGACGGGACTCCAATCGGGTTCCCGGTTTGGGAGTTAGAGCCGGATTTCACTCTAGGCAAATTAGTTTCTAAAGAAACTTGAATTCGAGGTGTTGACTACCCAAAATCACTGAACGCCGTCGGTTTAGCATGAAACTTGGCACAACCGACCGCCTAGGCACGAGAAACTTGTGGGAGAAGATGTGCCTCAAATCGGGTTCTCAGTTTGGGAGTGAGAGCCGGATTTCAATCTAGACAAACTAGTTCCTTAAGAAACATGAATTCGAGGTGTTGACGCCCCAAAATCACAAAACAACGTCGGTTTGGCACGAAACTTGGCACACATGACCGCCTGGGCACGAGAAACTTGTGGGAGATGACGAGAATCCAATCAGGTTCCCAAGTTGGGAGCTAGAGCCGGATTTTGCTCTAGGCAAAGTAGTTTATTAGGAAATTTGAATTCGAGATTTTGACGCCCCAAAATCACCAAACGGCGTCTGTTTGGCACGAAAGTTGGCACACACGACCGCCTAAACACGAGAGACTTGTGGAAGAAGACGGGGCTCGAATTGGGTTCCCGGTTTGGGAGTTAGAGCTAGATTTCGGTCTAGGCAAACTAGTTCCTTAAGAAATTTGAATTCAAGGTGTTGATTTTCGAAAATCACCAAACGGCGTCGGTTTGGCACGAAACTTGGCACACACGACCGCCTGGACATGAGAGACTTGTGGGAGAAGACGGGACTCCAATCGGGTTCCCGGTTTGGGAGTTACAGCCGGATTTCACTCCAGGAAAACTAGTTCATTAAGAAGCTTGAATTCGAGGTGTTGACGCCTTACAATCACCGAACGGTGTCGGTTTCGAACGAAGCTTGGCACACACAAGAGCCTAGGCACGAGAAACTTGTCGCAGAAGACGAGACTCTAATCAGGTTCTCGGTTTGGGAGTTAGAGCCGGATTTCACTCTAGGCAAACTAGTTCCTAAAGAAACTTGAATTCGAGGAGTTGACTACCCAAAATCACCAAATGGCGTTGGTTTGGCACGAAACTTGGCACACACGACCGCCTAGGCACAAGAAAGTTGTGGGAGAAGGCGTGGTTCAAATCGGGTTCCTGATTTGGGAGTTAGAGCTGGATATTTCTGTAGGCAAACTAGCTCCTTAAGAAACTTGAGTTCGAGGTATTGACGCCCGAAACACTACAACAAATTTGAGATTTAATGACGAAACAAATTTGTCCCAAAATGTATATATTTCGTCACCCAAACTAATTACGATGAACATTTTTCGTCACCCATTTTGTCTCCAAAGGGTCGTCGCTAAAGGGTCTTAGAGACGAAAAAAAAATTTCGTCATTGAAAATGATAAATTTGTGACGAATTTTTTTGTCTCCAATACACTTTGTTGGGAACATACTTGTAAGTAATTAGCGACAAAATATTTTGTCATTAAAGAAAAAATTAGAGACAAAAGTATTTCGTCATAAATATAAGAAATAGAGACGAAATAATTTTGTCACGTTTAATATAAACGAAGACGAATTTTTTTTGTCAAAGAAGCTACCAATAGAGAAAAACAAATTCATCATTAAAAATGATAAATTTGTGACGAATTTTTTTGTCTCCAATACACTCTGTTGGGAACATACTTGCAAGTAATTAGCGACAAAATATTTTGTCATTAAAGAAGAAATTAGAGACAAAAGTATTTTGTCATAAATATAATAAATAGAGACGAAATAATTTTGTCATGTTTAATATAAACGAAGACAAAAAAATTTGTCAAAGAAGTTACCAATAGAGACAAAAACAAATTCATCATTAAAAATGATAAATTTGTGACGAATTTTTTTTGTCTCCAATACACTCTATTGGGAACATACTTATAAGTAATTAGCGACAAAATATTTTGTCATTAAATGAGAAATTAGAGACAAAAGTATTTTGTCATAAATATAAGAAATGGAGACAAAATAATTTTGTCACGTTTAATATAAACGAAGACGAAATTTTTTTGTCAAAGAAGCTACCAATAGAGATAAAAACAAATTCATCATTAAAAATGATGAAATAATGTCAAAAAAAATTCGTCACACATTGAGGGTAATAGTGACAAAATGTGACAATATTTTTTGTCATGACAAATTCATTTAGCGACGAAATAAAGAATTTATGACAAAATTAATCATCCACCTAAGCCAAATAAGAGACAAAAAAACCTTCTTTAGGGATGAAAAATTTTGTCAATAATTTCATAATATTTTTTTCCACATTATATACCTATTTTATCAAAATCTAAATTTTAGTTCAACAAATATGACCCTGTTCATGTTGAAACCTGTTGAATATAACAATTCCATCACAACTTAACCTAACCTGTTATAAACACATTTACGAATTAACAAAATGAAAATATCCATTCATCATTACAAATAATTTCATCCTGATATAATAAAATAGTGAAATATCCACAAAATATCCAAAAGTTATAACTTGTTCAATTCCACCAAAAATCCAACAATAACTAGTGTAACTCCAAAAAGTATGTGTATCCTTATCAAACAAAAATGAACATTCAAACAAATTACATCATTGATGCACATCAAAAATGCCACCCCAATCCAATCTGCAAAAAAATAAATTAAAAGTTTTAATAATTAATCAATTATACAAAAGATTAAAAACATTAGTAACTCATCAATTTACAATTAGATCAATTATACAATTTATCCCTGTAACAGACTTTTTTTTGGATTATGAGAACAAAAAATTAATTTTAAGGCTAATTCACAAATGGTGCATCCCATTAAGGTGCCGTAAGTTCATACAACTTATATTGGTCCCTCCTAAGGTGTTTCTATTGGTTCTTGTACAAATCTGTAATTGTGTGATAATTTAGCATTTCGACGGCCTTTTTTCAAGCTTTAAGTATAGAGAAAAAAATATATTTTTTAGACTAATTCACAATTTATACATCATGTGCACTTGTACAAATTGGATGTCATATGCATGTTTCCATTACTTCCTAATTCTTCAAACATGTATTCTTTTATAAAATTTGTTATATTAAAGTTAATATACTTTACCAAGAAGTATGTCCACTTGTGGATGAGTCCCCTCCACTTCCAAAGTGTCCAGTGAATCCTTTGGTCCTCAAAAAGTTGACAACATCAGCCATTATCTCCCCTTGCTTCTTCTTACCCTCTTCAAGATCTTCTATTTTATTGTTTTGCATTTGTATTTGTTCCTTTTGTGTCTCTATTTGCATCTCAAGGCGCTTCACATAATCATTTGTTTCAGCATATATGGTAGTGGCTCTCCTAATAGAGGATGAAGATCTCATGCCAAGTCCCTTCACATAGCCAGACCTTGGCTTTAGGACTTTGATTGATAGCTCTTCTGCAGTCAAAGGGGTTGATCCCGGCTCTGAGAGGTGATCAGCCTGTGTCTGTATCATATTTTCCTATCAAATATAAAAAAAAATTAAATAATTATTAGAAAATTAAATAAGATTATAACAAATAGTATTCTAAAATTTTGTTAATAAAAATTGCAATATATACTCACATAATTACACTGAGCTTCAGATGAGATCCACTCATGTGTTTTCTCATTATAGTGAGTTTCCTTGTACAACTCTGCTAGATCAGGTAGCATCTTCTTTTCTCGTGCCTAATTCGATAGACCAAATATTCAATAAATAAAGCTAAGAATCTAATATAATTCTGAAAGTGCAAGGATACGTACCAGTTTTTCTACTCTAACAGGGATTGACCTAGAACCACACCTATGTTTTGTATACATCCTTTCTCTGTTCGCGATGTTGGCCTTTGATTGTTCCTATAAGGAAGAATGACCAATATAACAATGAAATGTATCATTAGTAAGACAAATATGCTGGCTTTTGATTGTTCCTGTAAGGAATAATAAACCAATATAACAATGAAATGTATCACTAGTAAAACAAATTTAATGGTTGATAATACAGAAATTGCATTGTTCCTCTCTATCATTTTCCTATATATTATTTCAACTTAAAAGATATTTCAAATTATTCACTAGTTTCATTCAATTCTGTGAAAAATAGATTAGAGGACTTGTTGAGATTTCATCATAAGATGGTTTTTCTGGGTGAAAAAAGAAAAACGAGTAATTTACACCATTCACAAATAGGGGCATATAAGCATGGGCAAGATAGATTGTGAAAAAATCCATTTACATTTCACAAGATATGGAACAATTACTGATACCAAACTCATAACCCTTTCTTTCTTCCGCAACTCTATCAAATCTAAAATTCTGTCTCAATACCCTATATTAGTTACTTAGCTAGTTGCTTACCATTATCATGAAACTTCAGACCAAACCCAAGAACAAACAGAAAATTAATACAATCATAGAAACTGAAATCTTAGTTCTTTATTCTATGATGTGAAAGATGCACTTTAAGGAACCATAAATTAATCTCCTATTATGCGAGCCTTCCAATCCATGTTTAATAGTTTTCCTTTCTCATTTTTCCACTTATTTGGTTTTTATTATGTTCCACTTACATGCCTAGAAGATAAAGGGAAAAGAATACATATGGAATTTCACAGCAAATTGATTGTGTTCTTTCTAGTTGTTTTAGAATCTCTCCCTATTCTAATCAAATTCTTTCTTTGCTAATATAATAAAAAAGATGAAAATGTTACCAGAAATTCTTTAGTGTTCCACTTTTTATCAATAAGATCTATCCACTTGGTAGGATCGACATTCTTCGGTGGGTGGTTTCTTGCATACTCCTCCCCTTTAGCCTCCTTCAGCTCCATGAATTGTTTGTGCAGCCTATAGGTATGGTTACTCAATCTCCGACCAAATTTTGTGTTCATTGCCTTCTCTATATCAACAGGGTCTCCTTGTAAATCAAATTGATCCTGCAAAAAATAGATAAGTCATAGATAATTCTTATAAAAAATAAAATAATTACAATAAATAATTAAGATTTCTAACCTATTATAAAAATGAGTAAAATCTCCTATAAGTAGACAACGAACTTACATTCAAGCGTTGAAACATCGCCTCCTTAACGGAGGCATCAACATACTTCCACCTACGAACACTTGGATCTGGTAAACGAGTTCGCACTTCTACACCAATCTTTGAGGCTAGTTTTGAGGCATAGTCCCCTACTGGTGCATGAAATTCTGGGGGGATAGGCACGCTAAGCTTTCCATCTCTATCAACAAGGCCTTGAACCTCTTTGCCTCGAGTCGGGCCACGAGCACGCTTAGCAGCTGATATTGTGAAGCCATAATATTGAAATAGTATGTGAACAAATTTAATTAAGATCTCAAATCAATGTAAATAAAGAGTGTGTCTTACCAATAGTATTACCAGCAGTCACCTCAAGTTGAGGCTCCACATTGAGAGGTGGTGGCGGATTGCTAGTCACCTCAGGACGTGAAGAGGTATCCCCCTCTTCTAATGCGTGGGTCAATGCCTCATGATGAGATTGTGAACGGGCTCTCGATGGTATCTCTAACAGCTGAATAACATAATAAAATATGAATATATGTACAAAGATATACATGTCTATGTGTGTATGAATTGAAAGTAACAAGAAAGAATATATTTCACAATGCATAAATGTATAGTACCTCATGCTCAAACGAATCATAGGATTTAGTGTCATTGCCATCTTCAGCCTCTGACGGTCGATAATCATCGTCATTTTCCTCAATTGGTATTTGTTTTTCCTTCCTCAATTTCTTATGTTGAACCGTAGCCTTCAAACAAGTTGTTAGCTCTGCACCAGCAGCAGCAGCAGCAGCAGCAAAATAGCTCTGCACCATGCTTGCTGATGCATACTGTTTGTAGGCTACTTGAAGGTTGGCAAGCTAATGGGCAGAATTAACATTTCTGTTTGTGCCAATCCTTCGCAATCATATCACCAATTTCTTGGCATAGATTAAAATCAAGATTCAGCCGATTAGCTTTAATTTAGTGTTGCTACCTTTTGACTCAAAAATTCAATTCTGCCACTATTGAGTGTGGAAAGAATTATATAATCTACTAATAATAATAGTCAATTTTGTAAAATAAGAATGTTTGGCTCCTAGATTTGGACCTAATCCCTTCAAACCTAGTGATGTGGTATGCCTGTCAGGACATTACAAGGCAATCCTTCTCAAATATTGTCTTCTTTGACCCCCTTTTTTTTTCGAGTTAATAATGTCAACACGATGGTATTTTCCTATCATATTTTATTTATTATTTTATGCGTGAATATTATATTGATAATAAATATAATACTGAGAAAATTTTGAAGAATTGGCGGAACGATAAAATTTGATAATAAGATCCAACTTCATCATTAACTTCAAGACTTTGGCTTGAATCTTGATAATTTAAATAAATAAAAACTCTCACAGTTCCAGAAAATTAGCGATTTGATTTTAATCCATGCCAAACAGTAAATTGGCTTGAATCTTGATTTTAAAAAACTCTCTTGCAAACTGGCTTGAATCTTGATTTTAATCTATGCCAAGAAATTAGTGATATGATTACGAAGGACTAAAGCACGAAACAAAGGTGCTGTGAAAGGCAAAAGCAGGCTCGGGACAAGTAACGTGAACAATGGTTAATTCAATAACCAAATGATACTGACCTGGTGTAAAGAAAGAGCGGATTTATATCAGCCTCAAATTGAAGGTGCCTTAGATTTCTAGCAAATGTGGACTTTTTGCAAGAATTCTCAAAGCCTCTCTCTCTCTCTCTCTCTGTGTATGATTCAGATTAAAATAACAAAGGCAGAAAGGGATGTTTATGCAGCCGTGATCGAAGAAAAAGTGGCAATGAAGATAGGTCCAGGCCACTATGAGCCCCCAAGTGGGCCTGAAAGATGGTCTTTGGCTATAGAGGGAAGAGATTACAAGGTCTGGGAAGCATCATAAAAATATCATTGTATCAAAGCATATGAAGCTCATTGAAGAACATTTTGACCCATGAGGTACAATTACCTTACCTACAAATTAAATTGAAACTTCCCCCTAATAGTATACATCACTTGAAGATGGCGTGGCTGCTGTTTGAGATATGTTACCATGGCTGATTAAGTGATAAGATATGGGAATGGATCAGACTCAAATTATATATATCTATTTATTACATTTATATGTTGGAATACTAGGTGTAAACTCTTGAACATAAACATGCTTGAGGGTATATTGTAAGATCTGGGACCAAAAATTTAAAATATGTATACTATACAGTTATACCATAGCCAAAGATGCTTATTGTATTTGTTCTTATTAAATAAAATAAGTGATTTATCCTAATTCGGTCTCCCCTTGTTGTCTTTGAATGATTTTGTTGGATGAGGTGCAACCAAACTAGTGTAGCTGACAGGGAATGAAGGATTTTCGTCTACCTAGTAACTTGAAAGGGAGAACACTAGGCTTCACAGTGATACAGAATCAATCTTTTTTAGTGACTTGACAAAAAATCATATGAAGTTTAGCATATGATCAAGCATTGAAATACATTGATGTGTATATAACAATAGGACTTTGCACTCTATGGGTGCCATCAGACCACACCAGTGAAGACGATACAGACTTACTATCATCCAATCCTTCTCCACTGATGGTCACAACAAAAGATTTCCTCTCATTTAGCGAATTAAAGGAGAGAATTCTAGGCTCCATGCTGACATTGACTAAATCGTCTTTGCTGATTTCTGCTTTGTATGTGGAATTTCTAAAGCCTACATTTGTAACCGTTCTTGGAAATTTAAGAAACAGAAAAACCTTATTAAGATGATGGAAAGATTAAACAGCAGCAATGTTTAGGACAAAAGCAGGGGAGCCACGTTTAACATATAGGGGAATCTATCAACTAACAAATTCTGCAGTACTGTAACAAGATAAATTACCCCAAATTGGATACAGATGCCATGTTTTAATTTTGTGGCCAACCCAATGGGGTCATTGATATTGTAAATATGTATTTGGAATAAGGAGGTGATATCAATCTACTTGATTTTAATCTACAGCAGAAAAATTAATAATTCTGGAACTGTGAGGATAGTTTTTATAATTTTTTCCCCCAAATAAAACCAGTTCACCTATAGAAATATATGGAATTTATGAGGAATGGATGGAGAGATTGTAAGACATGGAAATAAATCAGTAAACCAAAAACATATGAATACATCAGTAAAAACCAAACAATTAAGAGATAAGAAGCACAAAAAAAATGAAGTAAACCAAACAAATGAACCAGCTTCAAATGATGAAAAACAGAGAACCAACTTCAAAAAACAAAGAACCAGCTTCAAATGAACCCACTGCAATCCCCACCATTTCATCAACCCTAGACCACATCTTCCACACATTCAGATACAAATACACTATCAACATACGAAATTCTGAATCAACATACAGTATAAAAAATAAAAATTCCAACTCTGATTTACAAAACCCAAATACAATATCAACATTCCCACCCAAAACCCTCATTCCAAATGAAACACTATATTTATATAATTCCACTAATAATAATCATAATCATATACAAATATATCTTATGAATGACATACGAAAGGAGCATAAAAAAAAAAAAAGAGAACAGAACTCACCAAAAGTTTGAAGATTCAACAGAGACGAAGACTTGAGTGAGTAACAATGGGGATTTTGGAGCTGCAAACCGAATTAGGGAAAACGAATCAGAAAGAGAGGCAAAACAGAATTGGAAAAGGAAGAGTCTGGTATATGTTTGGAACTTCTAAATCTTCTTTGGAAGAAGGCGTGGGTCTGCTGGAGTAGTGGAAGAGGAAAAGGCACCAATTTTGGGATATATTTTTGTATAAAAATATATATATATATAATCACATTTATATTTTTTATATATATAATCACACTTAATTAGAAAGTGTGATTAAAAAAATATATATAATGACACTTAATTAAAAAGTGACATAAAAAATAAATATATTACATGTTAATTAAAAAGTGTGGTTAAAAATTGTATATATATAATCACACTTAATTAGAAAGTGTGATTAAAAAAATATATATAATGACACTTAATTAAAAAGTGACATAAAAAATAAATATATCACATGTTAATTAAAAAGTGTGGTTAAAATATATATATATAATCACACTTAATTGAAAAGTGTGATAAAAAAAAAATATATATATATATATATATATAATGACACTTAATTGAAAAGTGACATAAAAAATAAATATATCACATATTAATTAAAAAGTGTGATTAAAAAATATATATCTATAATCACACTTAATTGAAAAGTGTGATAAAAAATAAATATTATCACACTCAATCAAATCAAGTGTGATTAAAATATCAATCGAATTTTTTTTATCACACTTCCAATAAAAGTGAGATATTTTTATGTATCAAAGTGTGATCTTTATCTATTTTTAGTATCTACTTAGGAAAAAAAATTATGTGAGAAAAAAAAAACGGTGAGATAAAATTAAAATTTATTAATTAAAAATAAGTTTTTTTTAAATAAAAAAATTAATGCTATAAAAAATTAATAATGCTATGATGTGGCATAATTTAAAAAATTTTGGATATTTATAATTTGTATAATGAATGGGATCAGTAATAATAACATATGGTATGTTGATACCTTAGTTAGTATACCAATTGGTGCATCACCGATAAAAAATAATTCATATTTGTGTGTGTAGTTTTTTAGTAATTTTTTAGATAAGTTTTAAAATTTGTTTTTTTTTCTAAAATTATAAATATACCCAAATAAGTCTAAAAAAATTATAGCAAAATTAGAGAGAGAGAGAGAGAGAGAGAGAGAGAGAGAGAGAGGGTTTGAGGCAAAAACATGTATAGATAGAATGAGAGGAAGAGTGGTGAACGAAGCCTTAAAATCATGTTTTTGAGTTTTTTTTATTTTAGTTATTGTAAGTTTTTAAATGTTTTAAATATTTTTTTTTACATTTTAAATTGAAAAAATTTACATACACTTAGAAGGAAAATATTTTTTAATTTTTAAAAAAAATACTAAATTAAAAAAAATATAAAATTTAATACATTTCACACGTATTATATTTTTTTATAAATATTTTACTTTTTAGCTGTATCCAAAGAGTTAAATGTATTTTGAATTTTTTTTTTAATTTGTGTTTTGGTGTTGGGGCTTTTTTTTTTTTAAAAAAATGGGAATTGTATATTTTATATAAAAATCAAATTGGAATATTTTATACAATTACACCTATTTAGGGAGTGTGATTAAATATATATATATATATATATATAATCACACTTATTTAAAAAGTGTGATTAAAAAGTAGTAATGTATATATAATCACACTTTAATTAGAAGGTGTGATTAAAAAAATATATAAATAATCACACTTTAATTAGAATGTGTGATTAAAAAATATATATATATATATAATCACACTCATTTAAAAAGTGTGATTAAAAAGTAGTAATGTACATATAATCACACTTTAATTAGAAAGTGTGATTAAAAAATATATAAATAATCACACTTTAATTAGAATGTGTGATTAAAAAATATATATATAATCACACTTATTTAAAAAGTGTGATTAAAAAGTAGTAGTGTATATATAATCACACTTTAATTAGAAGGTGTGATTAAAAATATATATATATAATCACACTTAATTGAAAAGTGACATAAAAAATAAATATTATCACACTCAATCAAATTAAGTGTGATTAAAATATCAATCTAATTTTTTTTATCACACTTTCAATAAAAGTGAGATATTTTTTTTTTGTCAAAGTGTGATCTTTAACTATTTTTGTAGTAGTGCTCCCACATGGCTTGGGGTTAAAAATCTCATTTTGCTTAATATATAGGATAGATAGATAGATAGATATAGATATGGCACATACCATTTATATGACACAAGGACCAAAGTACCGGGACAATTGCTGTAATTTGCCCTCATCTAAATTAAAGGGATGTAAAAAGTAAAAAAAAAAAAATTATAATATTAAAAAATGTTCACTAAAAAAATATAGATTAAAAATTAAAAATTAATTATTGAAAACTCCATACTAAGGGGTTGTTTGGGATCTAAATAAGTGCACTTTTTGACTTTTTATGAAATATGGGTTGGGTTTGAAATGATGTGATAGAGAGGTGATATAACTTAAATAAAATGATGTGACTTAAATAGGATAGTAACTTTTTGACTTTTTAACTTTTTTTGAAGATGCCAAACTTAACCTAAACAAGGTAATGTTTTTTATTAATTTTGAAAATTAAAAAATTATTTTTAATTTTTCCTCTGTTTTTTTTCTCACAAAAAAAAAAAAAAAAAGCTTTTTTTTTTTTTTTGTGGAGAGGGGTTTTGACCTGTGATTTTTCTAAAATAAGTGTTCTAGACGGAAAGGGTAGAATTGGTTCAGACAATGAGAAAAAGTGCTTATGCAAGGGGCGCCTTCACTATGAGAAAGAATAGTCGGTTTTGCATAGGGTGCCTTCTTGGATAATAGCTTCAATACTGGCATGCATGAAGGGCTTAAGTGTGAGACATATGAGAGGGGTTTTAGTGCGAAAATAAAAGAAATGGTTTACAGAGTGTCTTCTTGCTTCACGACTTCAATACTTGTGAGAGAGGAGTAGGCTCAAGTGTGAGAGAGAAATGAGGGTTTCTAGGAAGTGTCTTCTTGGGTCACGACTTGAGTGTCCGTGCACATGAAAATGAGTGATAAGGGTCAGAGTGTGTCTCTTGGGGTGACGGTTTCAGTGCTCTGAAACACAAAACCATAGCATTTTAATAAAGAGAAATAATTAGTGATAAAATATTTTTGTCTCCTTAAATACAAGAACAAAGAATTTATTATTTGTGACGAAATATTTTTGTCTTCCACAACATAACCTTATGAGACGAAAAATATATTCATCGCACAATCAATCAGAATTTATTAGTGACGAAATATTTTCATCTCCCACAACTTATTTTTCCAAGACAAAAATATATTTGTCGCCAATTTAATAGAAAGATGAAACGATAACGTTTGCATGATGGAGTGTTTATTGGTGATGAAATATTTTCGTCTTCCATAACTTATCATTCCTAGACAAAAATATATTTGTCGCCTAATAAATGGAAATATGCAACGACATTGTTTAATAGGTAGGGAATTTATTGGTGACGAATTACGTTCGTCGCAAAAAATATATATATTTTGTGACAAAAATGTTCGTCTCCAATGAGCTAAAATAATTCGCGTCAATGCAAATTAAATTGGCGCCTGAATTTTGCAGACGAATTTTTTTTTCGTCTCCTATACGTTTGAGAAAAATTAAAACAAACGACAAAATTAATATTTTGTCATCTTTGGGTTAAATTTTAAGTCACCAAATTTTGTCACAATAGCCTAGATTTCTTGTATTTTGTTTCCTTGTTTAATTATTATTATTTTTTCTTTTTTGTGGAGAGGGGTTTACTATGAGAAAGAATAGTAGCTTTGCACAAAATGTCTTCTTGGATAACAATGTTTGCATGCACAAACGGCTTAAATGTGAGAGAGAATAGAGAAACTTCAGTGCGAAATAGAAGAGATGGTTTATAGAGATTGTTTTCTCGAGTCACAGCTTCAATACTTGTGAGAGAGGAGACTCAAGTGCGAGAGAGAAATGAGGATTTGTAGAGGGTGTCTTTTCGGGTCACGACTTTAGTATTTGTGTGTGTGTGAAAGTAAGTGATTAAGGTAAGAGTGTCTCTTAGTTTCTGACGACATTTTAATAAAGAGAAATAATTAGGGAGAAAATATTTTCGTCTCAAACTCATATGTTCGTTGCCTAATCAACAATAATACAAAAACAATGTTGTGTGGAGATGAAGAATTTATTGGTGATGAAATATTTTCGTCTCCTTCAACTTAACCTTATGAGACGAAAATATATTCGTCGCACAATCAATCAAAATGCAACACGACACATGGAGAATTTATTAGTAACGAAATATTTTCGTCTCCCAAAACATATCCTTCCGAGACAAAAATATATTTGTCGCTTAATTAACAAAAAGACAAAACGAGCATGAAGGATTTATTGGTGATGAAATATTTTCGTCTTCCATAACTTATCCTTCCCAGACAAAAAATATATTTGTCACCAAATAAATAAAAAAATGAAACGACATCGGCTAATAAGTTTGGAATTTATTGGTGACGAATTCCTTTTGTCGCAAAAAACTTTAAATTTTGTGACAAAAATGTTCGTCCCCAATGAGCTAAAATAATTGGCGCCAACAAGAAAAAAAATTGGTGCCTCTTTTTTTTTTCTGACAAATTTATTTTTTCGTCTCCTATAGTTTTGAAAACAATTAAAAGAAACAACAAAAGTAATATTTGGTCATGTTTGGGTTACATTCTAAAACGAAAATAAATTTTATCACCAAATTTTAGAAATTAATTATTGAAAACTCCATACTAAACAAGGTAATGTTTTCTATTAATTTTGAAAATTACAAATTTTTTATTATTTGTTTCTCTGTATTTTTTCTCACAAAAAAAATAGCTATATTAATTATCTTTTTTTTTTTTTTTGGTTGGAGAGAGGTTTTGACCTTTGATTTTTCTGAAATGGGTGTTCTAGACGGAAAGGGTAGAGTTGGTTCAGACAATGAGAAAAAGTGCTTGCGTGCAAGAGGGGCCTTCACTGTGAGAAAGAATAGTGGGTTTGCATAGGGTGCCTTCTTGGATAATACCTTCAATGTTGGCATGCACGAAGGGCTTAAGTGTGAGACAGAAGATATAGGCTTTAGCGCGAAATAGAAGAAATGGTTTACAAAGTGTCTTTTGAGTCACGACTTCAATACTTGTGAGAGAGGAGTAGACTCAAGTGCGAGAGAGAAATGAGGGTTTGTAGAAAGTGTTTTCTTGGGTCACGACTTCAAGGTCCATGTACATGAAAATGAGTGATAAGCATTAGAGTGTATCTCTGGGGGTCACAGTTCCAATGCTTTGAAACACAAAACCACGGCATTTTAATAAAGAGAAATGATTAGTGATAAAATATTTTTGTATCCTTCAATACCAGAACAAAGAATTTATTATTGGTGATGAAATATTTTTGTCTTCCACAACTTAACCTTATGAGACGAAAAATATATTCGTCACGCAATCAATTAGAATTTATTAGTGACGAAATATTTTCGTCTCCCACAACTTATTCTTCTGAAACAAAAATATATTTGTCGCCTATTTAATAGAAAGATGAAATGACATTGTCTGCATGATGGAGTGTTTATTGGTGACGAAATATTTTCGTCTTCCATAACTTATCATTTGCAGACAAAAACATATTTGTCGCCTAATAAATGGAAATATGCAACGACATCGTTTAATAGGTATGGAATTTATTGGCGACGAATTACATTCGTCACAAAAAAAATTATATTTTGTGACAAAAATGTTTGTCTCCAATAAGCTATAATAATACGCGCCAATGCAAATGAAATTGGCGCCTCATTTTTGCACACGAAATTTTCTTTTCGTCTCCTATACTTTTGAGAAAAATTAAAACAAACGACAAAATTAATATTTCGTCATCTTTGGGTTAAATTTTAAAACAAAAAAAATTTCGTCACCAAATTTTGTCACAATAGCCCAGATTTCTTGTATTTTTTATTGATTTTAAGCATTTGGTGACGAAATTTAGTTTTCCTCTCTAAAAATAATACATTTGGAGACGAAATTATTTCCTCTCTAAAATTTTTTACAATGGTGACGACAAATTTCGTCTCCAAAATGGCGCCAAATCTTCCACCAAATTTTCCAAGAGCGGGAAATTGTTTTGTGACGAAAAATAAAAATTAAAGACGAATAAAATTTTCGTCACCTATTGTTTTATTTGATTTTAAGCATTTGGTGACGAAATTTGATTTTCCTCTCTAAAAATAATACATTTGGAGACGAAATTATTTCCTCTCTAAAATTTTTTACAATGGTGACGACAAATTTCGTCTCCAAAATGGCGCCAAATCTTCCAAGGGCGGAAAATTGTTTTGTGACGAAAAATAAAATTTAGAGGCGAATAAAATTTTCGTCACCTATTGTTTTATTTGATTTTAAGCATTTGGTGACGAAATTTGGTTTTCCTCTCTGAAAATAATACATTTGGAAACGAAATTATTTCCTCTCTAAAATTTTTTACAATTGTGACGACAAATTTCGTCTCCAAAATGGCGCCAAATCTTCCACCAAATTTTCCAAGGGCGGGAAATTGGTTTGTGACGAAAAATAAAATTTAGAGACGAATAAAATTTTCGTCACCTATTGTTTTATTTGATTTTAAGCATTTCGTGACAAAATTTGGTTTTCGTCTCTGAAAATAATATAATTGGAGGCGAAATCTTATTTTCATCACTAAAACATGCATATTTGGAGACTAAATATTTTTTCGTCACGCGTTTTCGTCACCATAGACCTTTTTTGTTGTAGTGAAAATCACCAAACGGGGTTGAATTAGCACGAAACTTGGCACACAAGACCGCCAAGGAACGAGAGACTTCTGAGAGAAGACGGGGCTCGAATCAGGTTCCCCGTTTGGGAGTTAGAGCTGGATTTCGGACAAGGCATACTGGTTCCTTAAGAAATTTGAATTCGGGGTGTTGATGCCCCAAAATCACCGAACGATGTCGGTTTGGCACGAAACTTGGCACACACAACCGCCTAGGCATGAGAGACTTGTGGGAAAAGACAGGACTTCTATCGGGTTCCCGGTTTGGAAGTTAGAGCCGGAACTCACTCTAGGAAAACTAGTTCCTTAAGAAACTTGAATTTGAGGTGTTCACACCATAAAATACGAAACGGCGTCGGTTTGGAACGAAACTTGGCACACATGACCGCCTAGGCACGAGAAACTTGTGGGAGAAGACGGGACTCCAATTGGGTTCCCGGTTTGGATGTTTGAGTTGGATTTTGCTCTAGGCAAACTAGTTCCTTAAGAAACTTGAATTCGAGGAGTTGACACCTTAAAATCACCAAATGGGGTCGGATTAGGACGAAACTTGGCACACACGACCGCCTAGCCACGAGTGACTTTTGGGAGAAGACGGGGCTCGAATCGTGTTCTCGGTTTGGGAGTTAGAGGCGGATTTCGATCTAGGCAAACTAGTTCCTTAAGAAATTTGAATTCGAGGTATTGACGCACCAAAATCACCAAATGGCATTGGTTTGGCACGAAACATGGCACAGACGACGGCCTATGAACGAGAGACTTGTGGTAGAAGATGGGGATCGAATCGAGTTCCTGGTTTGGGAGTTAGAGCCGAATTTCGGTCTGGGCAAACTAGTTCCTTAGGAAAGTTGAATTCGAGGTGTTAACGCCCCCAAATCACCAATCGGGGTTGGATTGGTACGAAACTTGCCACAGACAACCACCTAGGCAGGAGAGACTTGTGGGAGAAGACGGGGCTCCAATCCGGTTCCCGGTTTGGGAGTTAGGGTCAGATTTCACCCTAGGCAAACTACTTTCTTAAGAAACTTGAATTCGAGTTGTTGATGCCCCAAATTCACCAAACGGCGTCGATTTGGCACGAAACTTGGCACACATGACCGCCTGTGCGTGAGAGACTTGTTAGAGAAGACGAGACTCGAATCGGGTTCCCGGTTTGAGAGTTATAGCCGGATTTCACTCTAGGCAAACTAGTTCCTTATGAAACTTGAATTCGAGGTGTTGACTACCCAAAATCAACAAACAGCGTCGGTTTGGCACAAAACTTGGCACACACGACCGCCTAGTCACGAGAAACTTGTGGGAGAAGACGGGACTCCAATTGGGATCCCGATTTGGGAGTTAGAACCGGATTTTGCTCTAGGCAAACTAGTTCCTCAAGAAACTTGAATTTGATGTGTTGACGCCCCAAAATCACCAAGCGGTTCGATTAGCAAGAAACTTGGCAAACACAACCACCTAGGCACGAGTGACTTGTGGGAGAAGACGGGGCTTGAATCGGGTTCCCGGTTTGGTGGTTAGAGCTAGATTTCAGTCTTGGCAAACTAGTTCCTTAAGAAATTTGAATTCGAAGTTTTGATGCCCCAAAATACCAAACGGCGTCAGTTTGGAACGAAACTTGGCACACACGACCGCCTAGGCACGAGAGACTTGTGGGAGAAGACGAGACTCCAATTGGGTTCCTGGTTTGGGAGTTAGAGGCAGATTTCACTTTAGGAATACTAGTTCCTTAAGAAACTTGAATTCGAGGTGTTGACGCCTTAAAATCTCCAAACGACGACGGTTTGGAATGAAACTTGGTACACACGACCTTCTAGGCATGAGAAACTTGTGGCAGAAGATGGGACTACAATTGGGTTCCCGGATTGGGAGTTAGAGCCGGATTTTGCTCTAGGAAAACTAGTTCCTGAAGAAACTTGAATTCGAGATGTTGATGGCCCAAAATCACCAAATGGGGTCGGATTAGGACGAAACTTGGCACACACGACCGCCTAGGCATGAGAGACTTGCGGGAGAAGACAGGCCTGGAATCGGGTTCCCGGTTTGGGAGTTAGAGCCGGATTTCAGTCTAGGCAAACTAGCTTCCTTAAGATATTTGAATTTGAGGTATTGACACCCCAAAATTGCCAACAGGCGTCGGTTTCGCATGAAACTTGGCACACAAAACCGCCTTGGCACAAGAGACTTGTGGCAGATGACGGGGCTCGAATCGGGTTCCTGGTTTGGGAGTTAGAGCCAGATTTCGGTCGAGGAAAACTAGTTCCTTAAGAAATATGAATTCGAGGTGTTTACGCCTCGAAATCACCAAACGACATCGGTGTGGCACGAAACTTGGCACACACGACCTCCTAGGCACGAGAGACTTGTGGCAGATGACGGGGCTCGAATCGGGTTCCGGGTTTGGCAGTTAGAGCAGGATTTCGTTCTAGGCAAACTAGTTCCTTAAGAAATTTGAATTCAAGGTGTTTACGCCCCAAAATCACCAAACAACATCGGTTTTGGCACGAAACCTGGCACACACGACCGCCTAAACACGAGAGACTTGTGAGAGAAGACGGGGCTCCAATCGGGTTCCCGGTTTGGGAGTTAGGACCAGATTTCACTCTAGGCAAACTAACTCCTTAAGAAACTTGAATTCGAGGTGTTGACGCCTCAAAATCACTAGACGAGGTTGGATTGGCCCGAAACCCTGCACACACGGCCGCCTAGGCATGAGAGACTTGGGGGAGAAGACGGGGCTTGAATCGGATTTCCAGTTTGGGAGTTAGAGCTGGATTTCGGTCTAGGCAAAAGTAGTTCCTTAAGAAATTTCAACTTGAGGTGTTGATGCTCCAAAATCACCAAACGGTGTCGGTTTGGAACGAAACTTGGCACTTACGACCGCCTAGGCACGAGAGGCCTGTGGGAGAAGACGGGACACCAATCGGGTTCCCGGTTTGGGAGTTAGAGCCTGATTGCGGTTTAGGCAAACTAGTTCCTTAAGAAACTTGAATTCGAGGTGTTGACGCCCCAAAATCGCCAAACGGCGTTGTTTTGGCACGAAACTTAGCACACACTTTCGCCTAGGCATGAGAGATTTGTGGGAGAAGATGGGGCTCGAATTGAGTTCCCAGTTTGAGAGTTAGAGCCGGATATCGGTCTAAGCAAACTTGTTCCTTAAGAAATTTGAATTCGAGATGTTCAAGCCCCAAAATCACGAAACGGGATCGGATTGGCATGAAACTTGGCACACACAACTGCCTAGGCACGTGAGACTTGTGGGAGAAGACGGGGCTCGAATCGGGTTCCTGGTTTGGGAGTTAGAGCCGAGTTTCGGACTAGGCAAACTAGTTCCTTAAGAAATTTGAATTCGAGGTGTTGACGCCCCAAAATCACCAAATGACGTCGGTTTGGCACGAAAATTCGCATACATGACCGCCTAAACACGAGAGACTTGTGGGAGAAGACGGGGCTCCAATCTGGTTCTCGGTTTGGGAGTTAGGGCCAGATTTCACTCTATGCAAACTAGTCCTTAAGAAACTTGAATTCGAGGTGTTGACGCCCCAAAATCACTAAACGGGGTTGGATTAGTACGAAACCTTGCACACACAACCACCTAGGCACGAGAGACTTTTGAGAGAAGACGGGGCCCGAATTGGGTTCTCTGTTTGGGAGTTAGAGCCTGATTTCGGTCTAGGCTAAAGTAGTTCCTTAACATATTAGAATTCAAGGTGTTGATGCCCCAAAATCGGCAAATGGCGTCGGTTTGGCACGAAACTTGGCACACATGACCGCTGAGGCACGAGAAACTTGTGGGAGAAGACAGGACTCCAATCGGGTTCTCGATTTTGGAGTTAGAGCTGGATTTTGCTCTAGGCAAACTAGTTCCTTAAGAAACTTGAATTCGAGGTGTTGACGCCCCAAAATCACCAAACGGGGTTGGATTAGCATGAAACATGGCACACAAGACCGCCTAGGCACGAGAGACTTGTGGGAGAAGACGGGGGTCAAATCGGGTTCTCGGTTTGGTAGTTAGAGCTGGATTTCGGTCTAGGCAAACGAGTTCCTTAAGAAATTTGAATTCAAAGTTTTGATGCCCCAAAATTACCAAACGGCGTCGGTTTGGAACGAAACTTGGCACACACGACCGCCTAGGCATGAGAGACTTTTGGGAGAAGATGGGACTCCAATCGGATTCCCGATTTGGGAGTCAGAGGCGGATTTCACGCTAGGAAAACTAGTTTCATAAGAAACTTCAATTCGAGGTGTTGATGCCTTAAAATCACCAAACGGGATCGGTTTGGAACGAAACTTGGCACACACGACCGCCTAGGCACGATAAACTTGTGGCAGAAGACCGGACTCCAATCGGGTTCCCGGTTAGGGAGTTAGAGCCGGATTTTTGCTCTAGGCAAACTAGTTCCTTAAGAAACTTGAATTCAAGATGTTGACGCCCCAAAATCACCAAATGGGGTCGGATTAGGACGAAACTTGGCACACATGACCGCCTCGATACAAGAGACTTGTGAGAGAAGACAGGGCTCGAATCGGGTTCCCAGTTTGGGAGTTAGAGCCGGATTTCGGTCTAGGCAAACTAGTTTCCTTAAGAAATTTGAATTCGAGGTATTGAGGCCCCAAAATTGCCAAAAAGTGTCGGTTTCGCACGAAACTTGACATACACGACTGCCTGGGCACGAGAGACTTGTGGGAGATGACGGGGCTCGTATCGGGTTCCTAGTTTGGAAGTTAGAGCCGGATTTCAGTCTAGGCAAACTAGTTCCTTAAGAAATTTGAATTCGAGGTGTTGACGCCCCAAAATACCAAACGGCATCGTTTTGGCATGAAACTTGGCACACATGACCGCCTAGGCACGAGAGACTTGTGGGAGAAGACAGGACTCCAATCGGTTTCTCGATTTGGGAGTTAGAGCTGGATTTCGCTCTAGGAAAACTAGTTCCTAAAGAAACTTGAATTCAAGGTGTTGACGTCCCAAAATCAGCAAACGACGTCTGTTTCCCATGAAACTTGGCACACACGACCGCCTAGGCACGAGAAAGTTGTAAGAGAAGACGAGACTCCAATCGGGTTCCCGGTTTGGGAGTTAGAGCCGGATTTCTCTCTAAGCAAACTAGTTCCTTGAGAAACTTGAATTCGAATTGTTGATGCCACAAAATCAATAAACGGGGTTAGATTAGCATAAAATTTGGCACACACGACCGCCTATGCACGAGAGACTTGTGGGAGAAGACGGGGCTCGAATCGGGTTCATGGATTGGTGGTTAGAGCCGGTTTTCACTCTAGGCAAAAGTAGTTCCTTAAGAAATTTGAATTCGAGGTGTTGAAGCCCCAAAATCACCAAACGATATCAGTTTGGCACGAAACTTGGCAAACACGACTGCTTAAACAGAAGAGACTTGCTGTAGAAGACGGGGCTCCAATCGGGGTCCCGATTTGGGAGTGAGGGCCACATTTCACTCTAGGCAAACTAACTCCTTAAGAAACTTGAATTCGAGGTGTTGACACCCCAAAATCACCAAACGAGGTGGGATTAGCACGAAACCCAGCACACACGACCGCCTAGGCACGAGAGACTGGTGGTAGAATACGGGGCTCGAATCGGGTTCCCAGTTTGTGAGTTAGAGCCAAATTTCAGTCTGGGCAAATGTAGTTCCTTAAGAAATTTTAATTCGAGGTGTTGACGCCCCAAAATCACCAAACGGCGTTGGTTTGGAACGAAACTTGGCACTTATGACCACCTAGGCACGAGAGACCTGTGGGAGAAGACAGGACACCAATCGGGTTCCCGGTTTGGGAGTTAGAGCCTGATTGCGGTCTAGGCAAACTAGTTCCGTAAGAAATTTGAATTCGAGGTATTGACGCCCCAAAATCGCCAAACGGCGTTGGTTTGGCACGAAGCTTAGCACACACGATCGCCTAGCCACGACAGATTTGTCGGAGAAGATGGGGCTCGAATCGGGTTCCCGGTTTGGGAGTTAGAGTCGGATATCGGTCTAGGCAAACTTGTTCCTTAAGAAATTTGAATTCGAGATGTTGACGCCCCAAAATCACGAAACAGGGTCAGATTGGCACGTAACTTGGCACACACGACCGCCTAGGCACGAGAGGCTTGTGGAAGAAGATGGGGCTCGAATCGGATTCCTGGTTTGGGAGTTAGAGCCGAGTTTCAAACTAGGCAAACTAGTTCCTCAAGAAATTTGAATTCGAGGTATTGACGCCCTAAAATCACCAAACGGCGTCGGTTTGGCACGAAACTTGGCACACAAGACCGCCTAGGCACGAGAGACTTGTGAGAGAAAACGGGAACCACAATCAGGTTCCCGTTTGGGAGTTAGAGCGGGATTTCACTCTAGGCAAACTAGTTCCTTAAGAAACTTGAATTCGAGGTGTTAAGGACACGAAACCACCAAACGGCGTCGGATTGGCACGAAACTTGGCACAAACGACCGCCTATGCACAAGAGACTTATAGGACAAGACGGGGCTCGAATCGTGTTCCTGGTTTGGGAGTTAGAGCCGGATTCTAGTCTAGGCAAACTAGTTCCTTGAGAAATTTGAATTCGAGGTGTTGATGCCCCAAAATCACCAAATGGCGTCGGTTTGGGATGAATCTTGGCACACATGACTACCTAGGCACGAGAGACTTGTGGGAGAAGACGGGACTCCAATTTGGTTCCCGGTTTGGGAGTTAGAGCCGAATTTCGGTCTAGGCAAACTAGTTCCTTAAGAAATTCGAATTTGATGTGTTGACAGCCCAAAATCACCAAACAAGGTTAGATTAGCACGAAACTTGGCACAGATGACCGCGTAGGCACGAGAGACTTGTGGGACAAGACGGGGCTCGAATCGGGTACCTGGTTGGGAAGTTAGAGCTGGATTTCGGTCTAGGCAATCTACTTCCTTAAGAAATTTGAATTCGAAGGGTTAATGCCCCTAAAATCAACAAACGGCGTGGGTTTGCCATGATACTCGGCACACATGACCGCTTAGGCACGAGAGACTTGTGGTAGAAGACGGGACTCCAATCGGGTTCCAGGTTTGGGAGTTAGAGCCGGATTTCACTTTAGGAAAACTAGTTCTTTAAGAAACTTGAATTCGAGGTGTTGACGCCTTAAAATCACCAAACGGCGTCGATTTGGAACGAAACTTGGCACACACGACCGCCTAGGCCCGAGAAACTTGTGGGAGAAGACAACACTCCAATCGGGTTCCCGGTTTGGGAGTTAGAGCCGGATTTTGCTCTAGGCAAACTAGTTCCTTAAGAAACTTGACTTCGAGATGTTGACGCCCCAAAATAACCAAACGGGGTCGGATTAGGACGAAACTTGGCACACACGACCGCCTAGGCACGAGAGACTTGTGAAAGAACACGGGGCTTGAATCGGGTTCCCGGTTTGGGTGTTAGAGCCGGATTTCGGTCTAGGCAAACTAGTTTCTTTATGAAATTTGAATTCGAGGTATTGAAGCCCCAAAACTGCCAAAAGGCGTCGGTTTTACACGAAACTTGGTACGCACGACCGCCTAGGCATGAGAGACTCGTGGGAGAAGACGGGACTTGAATCGGGTTCCCAGTTTGGGAGTTAGAGCCAGATTTTACTCTAGGCAAACTAGTTCCTTAAGAAACTTGAATTCGAGGTGTTCACTCCCCAAAATTAGCAAACAGCGTCTGTTTGGCACGAAACTTGGCACACACGACCGCCTAGGCCTGAGAAACTTGTAGGAGAACACTGGACTCCAATCGGGTTTGTGGTTTAGGAGTTAGAGCCGGATTTCACTCTAGGCAAACTAGTTCCTTAAGAAACTTGAACTCGAGTTGTTGACGCCCCAAAATCACCAAACGGCGTCAGATTAGCACGAAATTTGGCACACACGATCGCCTTGGCATGAGAGACTGTTGGGAGAAGGCGGGGCTCTAATCGGCTTCCCGATTTTGGAGTTTGAGCCGGATTTCTGTCTAGGCAAAAATAGTTCCTTAAGAAATTTGAATTCGAGGTGTTGACGACCCAAAATCACCAAACAGCGTCGGTTTGGAACGAAACTTTGCACACACAACTGCCTAGGCACGAGAAACTTGTGGGAGAAGATAGGACTCCAATCGGGTTCCCGGTTTGGATGTTAGAGCCGGATTTTGCTCTAGGCAAACTAGTTCCTTAAGAAACTTGAATTCGAGTTGTTGATGCCTCAAAATCGCCAAATCGGGTCGGATTAGGATGAAACTTGGCACACACGACCACCTAGGCATGAGAGACTACTGGGAGAAGACAGGGCTCTAATCGGCTTCCCGATTTTGGAGTTTGAGCTGCATTTCTATCTAGGCAAAAGTAGTTCATTAAGAAAATTGAATTCGAGGTGCTGATGACCCAAAATCACCAAACGGCACCGGTTTCGCACGAAACTTGGCACACACGACCGCCTAAATACGAGAGACTTGTGGGAGAAGACGGGGCTCCAATCGGGTTCTCGGTTTGGGTGTTAGGGCCAAATTTCACTCTAGGCAAACTAGTTCCTTAAGAAACTTGAATTCGAGGTGTTGACGCCCCAAAATCACTAAATGGGGTTGGATTAGGACGAAACCTTGCACACACGACCGCCTAGGCACGAGAGACTTATGGGAGAAGATGGGGCTCGAATCGGTTCTCAGTTTGGGAGTTAGAGCTTGATTTTGGTCTAGGCAAAAATAGTTCCTTAAGAAATTTGAATTCGAGGTGTTGACGCCCCAAAATCACCAAACGGCGTCGGTTTGGCACGAAACTTGGCACTTACGAACGCCTAGCCACGAGAGTCCTATGGGAGAACACGAGACGCCAATCGGGTTCCTGGTTTGGGAGTTAGAGCCTGAATGCGGTCTAGGCAAACTAGTTCCTTAAGAAATTTGAATTCGAGGTGTTGACGACCCGAAATCACCAAACGGCGTTTGTTTGGGATGAAACTTAGCACACACGATCGCCTAGGCACGAGAGATTTGCGGGAGAAGACGGGACTGGAATCGAGTTCTCGATTTGGGAGTTAGAGTCGGATTGCACTCTAGGCAAACTAGTTCCTTGTGAAACTTGAATTCGAGGTGTTAACGCCCCAAAATCACCAAACGGGGTTGGATTGGCACGAAACTTGGCACAAACGACCGCCTAGGCACGAGAGACTTATGGGAGAAGACGGGGCTCGAATCGGGTTCCCGGTTTGGGAGTTAGAGCCTGATTCTGGTCTAAACAAACTATTTCCTTAAGAAATTTGAATTCGAGGTGTTGATGCCCCAAAATCACCAAACAGCGTCGGTTTGGGATGAATCTTGGCACACATGACCGCATAGGCATGAGAGACCTGTGGGAGACGACGGGACTCCAATTGGGTTCCCGATATGGGAGTTAGAGCTGGATTTCACTCTAGGCAAACTAGTTCCTTTAGATATTTGAATTCCAAGTGTTGGCACCCCAAAATCACCAAACAGTGTCGGTTTGGAACGAAACTTGGCACACATGACCACCGATTCACGAGAAACTTGTGGGAGAAGACGGGACTCCAATCGGGTTCCCAGTTTGGGAGTTATAGCTGGATTTCACTCTAGGCAAACTAGTTCTTTAAGAAATTTGAATTCGAGGTGTTGACGCCCCAAAATCATGAAACGCCGTCGGTTTGGCACGAAACTTGGCACACACGACCGCCTAGGCACGAGAAACTTGTGGGAGAAGACGGGTCTCCAATCGGGTTCCTGGTTTGGGAGCTAGAGCTAGATTTCGCTCTAGGCAAACCAATTACCTTAAGAAACTTGAATTTGAGGTGTTAATGCCCCAAAATCACCAAACAAGGTCGAATTGGCACGAAACTTAGCACACACGACCGCCTAGGCAGGAGAGACTAGTGGGAGAAGACGGGGCTTGAATCGGGTTCCCGATTTGGGAGTCAGAGCCTGATTCTGGTCTAGGCTGACAAGTTCCTTAAGAAATTTGAATTCGATGTGTTGATGACACAAAATCACCAAACGGTGACGGTTTGGGACGAAACTTGGCACATATGACTGCCTAGGCAGAAGAGAGTTTTAGGAGAAGACGGGACTCCAATCGGGTTCCCAGTTTGGGAGTTAGAGCCGAATTTCATTCTAGGAAAACTAGTTCCTTAAGAAACTTGAATTCGATGTGTTGACGCCTTAAAATCACCAAACGCCATTAGTTTTGTGACGACCCAAAATTTTTCCCTCCGCTCGAGCGGAAGAGTTAACGCTCGAGCGGACTTTTGGGGTTCCTAGCAATTTCGCAAACGGCCTGAGATTCTGCAAGTTGTGAATCTCCGCTCGAGCGGAGAAGTTGACGCTCGAGCGGACTGCTTTATTGGTCTGTGAGCGCTCGAGCGGGTGAGGTGACGCTCGAGCATGGAAAGTAAGATTGTCCTTGGCATTTTATTAGTGTACTTAGAACCTTCTTATGTTATTTTGGAGTATGGGTTGAGGTGGTACAATGAAGGTAAAGTAGGATGGAACCAAAAGCTTTAATTTGAATGATTCATCTACGATCAGCCGCCACTCTTTTGCCCTTTTCTTTTTCCACAATTTGAATTTGGATGTGAAGTTAGAACCATTGGAAAGATTATTTCCGGGGCTTCAATTTGGATACAAGAACGACCTAAAACGGAGTCCGGATGGGAGAGTTATACCTGTTCAAAGTTTCGAAATCTGTGCTGAAAACAGGTACGCTCGAGCGGGAACGCTCGAGCGGGAATTACGGCACAGCAGCTTAAAACGAGATTTTTTGGATCATTTCTCACATTTTCCTTTTCCCCTCTTCATCCCCCTCCCCTAGGTCCGAAAACCCTAGGTTCTTAATCTCCAAAACCTTCCATTTCTCTTAGTTTTGATCAAGATCATCCATCAAAAAGTGAAGAAGCATGAAGATTATTATGTTCTACCGATTGGAATTTCGGGATTTTGGAGGATTCTTCTCAATCCTTGCTCCTTTGTTTGATTCTTGAGGTAGGAGCCCTTATTCCCTTTCAATATTTGCATTCATGGATGAATTTGTGATATTTTGTGTATATAAAAATATAATCTATAATTTGAGCATAATATGTCCAACTTGAGATTTGGGGGTTTCGAATTTATCATGTTGGTGATATAATTAATGGGTTAAAATGATAGATTATGAATCCTAGGTGTATACTGAATGGGAAAATTGGAATAGAAATGATGGGTTCATAAGTTTGACTTTTCTTTACATTTCAATATTTTTTTCTTGAAACCCTAGGTTAATTAAGAATGATAACCAAAGATTTGGCTCAAATTGGAAGTAGAATAATAAAATTGAGGTATTGAATTGTGTGTGTTCAAGTTTAATTTGAATTTGGAAATGTTTGAAAATTATGTTAAAATTTGCGAATGAACGTTGCTTTGAGCAGTGTAAATCATGTTAAATGAGAAAGGAAATTAGGGGATATGATTTAGAGAATTAATGTGTGACTTTGTATGTATGTAGGACACGCTTCGGGAGGAATAAATGCTCCACTAAAACATTGTGAGTAGTAGTACTGTGGTAGTCCATTTAATTACTGTTAATGATTATTATGGTTAACGTTCTGTTCCTTACAAGTAAGTATGTTAATAATATATTGATTGGAAATCTAAAGGTATTATTGAGCAGTACATTCTGTATACTGTTGACAAGAATACTAACATTCTGTTATTTGCAAGATAGCTATAGTGGTTCATGATGAACAAGTGGAATGTATGAGCATTATGGAAGTATGGTATCCACGTATCTCTGGACTCATACAATTTGTATACTTACCTTTCATTAATAATTATCAGAACGTTCAGTTAAACGTAAGTTAACTACGTTAACTTCTATGAATGATGCAACGGTTACCATTAGCACTCTCTTAATTGCAAGCTAACTATGTTAATGTATATGAACGATTAGACGATTGTGTATACTTTTGTATGCTATCGATTATTAGCTTAAGTGAACTACGTCAGAGGATTTATGTTTATTCTTAAAAGATCGGCTTCTATGTAAATATGAGGGTATACTATTTGTTACTAATGAACCATAGGCCATTCAATTACAAGTTATCAAGTAAGTGTGGTCACCTTCGAAAAATCAGAACAAGTGGAAAGAGCTATGTATACCCATATGAACTTGAAGTTATTTTGTTGTGTTACATATGAACTGATATTCAGAATCTACGACACCAACACAAAGATTTAACATCATTATGTGACCCACATGAGAATGGGAATTATTCTCCCTTTGTTAAGTGAACGTTAATGACAAGATATGACAAGAAATACTCCTTATTGATGTACCATGTAGAATTAAGTATGATTACTGATTTTGTTTATGATTCAAGCTTAATGACTATGCATGACTTTGTTTCCGTTTATATATGACATGATATGTGTGGTTTGGTCTGTAAAACCTATGAATTACCGGTATGGAGCAAAGTGCTGTACGGAACTAAGTGCTGCAATGCGAGTCACCTCTAGAATCCGTACGAGCCACATCTTGAGTCCATACATATGTGAACTAGGCTTAAAGCCGATATGAAAGTTATGAGGCCTATGGCCGTTATGTGAAAGATACAATATGTCAAATTATGAAAGATATAATTTGTGAAGATATGAAAGGCATAACCTTGTGAATTTGTGAACTTATGAGGCTAAGGGCCACCTTGTGAATTTATGAACTTATGGAAACATCCAAAGAGTATATGAAGTTATGAATGCTATGTGAGAAACATTGTGAAATTGTGAAAGCATCAAAAGAAATTGTGAAGCTACAAACCTATGTGGCCAAGGGCCATTTGTGAAGTAAGAACCTCCATTATGTGAATTATGACCTATGAGGCCGAGGGCCAACTTGTGAACTATGTGAAATATGACCTATGAGGCCGAGGGCCAACTTGGGAACTATGTGAAATGTGAATCTATGAGGCCGAGGGCCAATTTGTGAACTTGTGAATCTAAGAGGCCGAGGGCCAATTTGTGAAGCTATGAAGTTATGGATCTGTTAGGCCAGGGGCCAATGTGTGAATGTGTGAACTCTTTAGGCCGAGGGCCAATCTGTGACTTTGTAATCGACAAGATCAATTTGAACTTAAGACAGAATTAAATTAAATGCTCTCTTTATTTATATAAGCATTGATATGTTTTATGTTTCAAGTTAAGCATTGTTTTATTTAAGTATTACTATTCACTGAGCTTGGCTCACTTTATGTTATGTTTGTTCTGTAGGCATCCTACCTGGAGGTCAGTCTTAACCCGTGGCATCCACTCCTTTTGGTGTCAACCCCGGAGAGTCCAGGCACTTAAGTAAAGGCAGCCATTTTATGGAGTTTTATTAAGCTTTTGGTTTTATACCCTGATTACCTATCTAAGGTTGAAGTGTTTATAATTCTTTTACTTCTTACTGTTTTTGTTGCGCCAATTATGGGGGCTGAGTCTATATATGTATATGTCCATAGCTAAATTCTCAGATGCATACTACTACATGTTTGTTTGCCTTATGTTCAGTTTGTGATCCTGGCATAATAGAGGTCGCTCAATGGATATAATTCTTTTATTTATGTTCGTTTATATTGTTAAATGCTTCCGTTCAGGCCCCATATGTTATGTATGTCAGGTTAAGAGTCCGGTTATGAATAGGTCATGCCCAAACTTTTAGGGGCGAGTTTGGGGAGTGACAAGTTTGGCATGAAAGTTGACACACACGACCGCCTAGGCACGAGAAACTTGTAGGAGAAGATGGGACTCCAATCGCGTTCCCGGTTTGGGAGTCATAGCCGGATTTCTCTCTAAGTAAACTAGTTCCTTACGAAACTTGAATTCGAGTTGCTGACACCACAAAATCACCAAACAGGGTCGGATTAACACGAAATTTGGAACACACGACCGCCTAGGCATGAGAAGCTTGTGGGAGAAGACAGGGCTCGAATCGGGTTCCTGGTTTGGGAGTTAAAGTCAGATTTCGGTCTAGGCAAAAGTAGTTCCTTAAGAAATTTGAATTCGAGGTGTTGACGTCCCAAATTCACCAAACGACATCGGTTTTGGCACGAAACTTGGCACACACGACCGTCTAAACACGAGAGACTTGTGGGAGAAGACGGGGCTCCAATCAGGTTCTCGGTTTGGGAGTTAGGGCCAGATTTCACTCTAGGCAAACTAACTCCTTAAGAAACTTGAATTCGAGGTGTTGATGCCTCAAAATCACAAAATGAGTTTGGATTTGCCCGAATCCCTGCACACACGACCGCTTAGGCACGAGAGACATGTGGGAGAAGACGGGGCTCGAATCGGGTTCCCGGTTTGGGAGTTAGAGCCGGATTTCGGTCTAGGCAAAAGTAGTTCCTTAAGAAACTTGAATTCGAGGTGTTGATGCCCCAAAATCACCAAACGACGTCGGTTTGGAGCGAAACCTGGCAATTACGACCGCCTAGGCTAGAGAGACCTGTGGGAGAAGACGGGACGCCAATTGGGTTCTCAGTTTGGGAGCTAGAGCCTGATTGCGGTTTAGGCAAACTAGTTCCTTAAGAAACATGAATTCGAGGTGTTGACGCCCCGAAATCGCCAAACGGCGTTGGTTTGGCACGAAACTTAGCACACACGATTGCCTAGGCACAAGAGATTTGTGGGAGAAGGTGGGGCTCAAATTGAGTTCCCGGTTTAGGAGTTAGAGCCGGATATCGGTCTAGCCAAACTTGTTCCTTCAGAAATTTGAATTCGAGATGTTCAAGCCCCAAAATCACGAAACGGGGTCGGATTGGCATGAAACTTGGCACACACAACCGCCTAGGCACGTGAGACTTGTGGGAGAAGACAGGACTCGAATCGGGTTCCTGGTTTGGGAGTTAGAGCCGAGTTTCGGACTAGGTAAACTAGTTCCTTAAGAAATTTGAATTCGAGATGTTGACGCCCCAAAATCACCAAACGACGTCGGTTTGGCATGAAACTTCGCACACATGACCGCCTAAACACGAGAGACTTGTGGGAGAAGACAGGGCTCCAATCTGGTTCTCGGTTTGGAAGTTAGGGCTAGATTTCAATCTATGCAAACTAGTTACTTAAGAAACTTGAATTTGAGGTGTTGACGCCCCAAAATACTAAACGGGGTTGGATTAGTACGAAACCTTGCACACACAACCGCCTAGGCACGAGAGACTAGTTGGAGAAGACGGGGCCCAAATCAGGTTCTCGGTTTGGGAGTTAGAGCCTGATTTCGGTCTAGGCAAAAGTAGTTCCTTAAGATATTTGAATTTGATGTGTTGACGCCCCAAAATCGACAAACAGCATCGGTTTGGCACGAAACTTGGCACACACGACCGCCTAGGCACGAGAAACTTATGGGAGAAGACGGGACTCCAATCGGGGTCCCGATTTGGGAGTTAGAGCCGGATTTTGCTCTAGGCAAACTAGTTCCATAAGAAATTTGAATTCGAGGTGTTGAGGCCCCAAAATCACCAAACAGGATTCGATTAGTAGGAAACTTGGCACACACGACCGCCTAGGCACGAGAGACTTGTGGGAGAAGACGAGGCTCGAATCGGGTTCTCGATTTGGTAGTTAGAGCTGGATTTCGGTCTAGGCAAAGTAGATCATGGTCCAACACTTAAGCATTAAACTAGCAATAAGTTCCTGCAGAACCTGCAACTCACAGCAGCAGAGGGCAAAATCTTGCATGGCAATGCTATTCAAGCTATGTATGCACCAATCACATTCCCTATCATGTTAATGACTCAAGGGAGGATGTGCCTCGATTCTCGGGCCACCAATCACGCATTTCCATGCATGATAGCCTAAAGAATCGAGTGTGCACTTTCAATTTCAAATGCATGCAAACCAAATAAATAAAGGAGCCCAATTCCTATCACTAGATCAAGGAACAAGGCATGCATGTCTATGTGTGCAATCCTAAGCATGTCAACTAGTATGCAACATGGGATGCAAACAAGAATGCTAGTATGCAAACACACATACAAGGCAAGCATGCAAACCAAGCAAAGGGGTGGACTTAAACATGACTTAGGCAACTCCAAATAGGCCCAAAATCAGTGGCCAAAACCAAGGAAATGAAAGCCAAAATGCACACACACATGCATGCAATCATGGTCCAACACTTAAGCATTAAACTAGCAACTCAAGCACACTTGAAAGAGGCTAAACATGGACAATTGGCATGGAATGAAAAGCTTTAAAATCATGTCAAAATGTGGTGCCAAACCAAACCAAATGAGACAAGCATAAGCATGCAAGCATGGTCCAAGTACTTGAGGCAAGTCATGAAGCTTTGAAGCACATTTAGCATAACAAACATGGCATGCATTAAACAACTAAAAATAGATTTTTAGCATGTTAAAACAAGGCCAAAGGACTACTTAGATGGCATCTAAGTGGCTCAAATTCAAAGGCATGCACAATGGTCAAAACATAGGGCATACAACACATGCTCTCAAAGCAACAAAGAGGCAACTAAGGCAAGCATATGAGCATGCCAAAGGGACTGAAATTACATGTTGGATGGTTCCAAACCACCAAAATGATGCAATCAACGCATGCTACACATTCACATACTTGAGGCATACAAGCCCGACAAGCCACAAATGCAAAGGAGCTATACTAAGCATGCCAAAATCGATCCAAACAACTATGGACAGACCTAAAGCATGGCAAAATAAGCACAAAACATTCACAAGGCTAAGCCTAAAACATGCTCGAACAAAGGCTAACAACCTAAGGCATATTAAGGCAATTACAAGGCATTACATGGTAGGTATGCTAAGCATGCATGGTGTACCAAAACCAACTTAATACAAAGTTATAACATGGCAATATAAGCATAAAATACAGCCATGGCATACTCAACACACACTTGAACATAAGCTCCCTTAAGAGACCAAAAATGGTCCCTTTCAAGGACACCAAGGAGAGGGGGTGGCCCTCCCCTTTTGGAAACTTCAAGGCACCATCCCCACCACTGAAATCCCTCAAGATTTCAGTGGTGAAGAGGCCCAAACACCAAAGTCTCGAAACTTGCACAAAATAGCACAAAAATTGGGCCTTTCAAGGCCTAAGGGTGGTCAGACACACCCAAACCACAAAACACTCTTAACAAACAATCAAGAGGGCTAAAAAACAGAACTTTTTTGTATTATACACTAAACACAAAAACAGTTACAAGATGGTCAAAAGTAGGATGCAAAAATGGGGTAAAAAGGACTAGTTTCTTACCCTTGTTGACCTTCTTCACAAAGGGAGGACCAGCTGCCTCCTTGAGCTTAAACCAGCCCCAAAACTCTGAAAATAATCCCTTAGAACCTCAATAGCCAAGGAAAGGTGTAATGGTAGGTGTTTGCATGCAATACTATGAACAAATGCACCTAGAACACTCAAGAGAGAAATAGATAGAGATAGAATGTATATGAGTTCTAACCCTAGAACCAGAGCTTCTAGCAATGTTTTTCTCTCTAAAATGTCTAACCAGTGTCCAACCTCCATGCCAAGAGAAGACTCTCTCCTATATAGGCAATTCCCTCTTGTAAAGCTTACAAAACAAGCCATCCAAGAGGGAAATCCCTCCATACACGTGTATGGAGGGGAATGGGGTGGGTGCCAGCTATCACAGTTGGCAAGAAATATCTACAAAAAGTAGATGAACAGTGGTCGGCCGCTCAAAATTGTCATTTTGACAAAATGGAGTGCCGACCGGCAACAAAGAGTGCCGACCGGAAAAATATATTGCCGGTGGCAATAAAAAACAGCCGGTGGCCTCTAGCCACTGCCGGTGGTGTGTGGGAATGCCTCATAAGGCATTCCCTGCCCCTCCAAGGCAAAACACAAGTGTTTGATGCAAAACCAGACACAAAACAGTCGAGTTCGGGGATCCTGAGGCAAGGCGCATAGCCGAGAACTCCGGGAACTCCGAACGAACACAAACATGGATAATCACCGAGTGTTCAAGCGGTGACGTCCAAGTCTTGAGGACGGTCAAAAATGGGGTGTCTACAGTTGCCCCTCTTTAACAGAACTCGGAAGTCATCACAATGACGGCAGTGAATGTCAAAGCCCAGAGACGACCTATTTTTGACAAGGCCGAAGACTTAGACAAACATGCAAGACAAACAAGATATGCGCCCGAGGACAGGGGCGAAATGCAACTGAAAATGCAAGAAGCCGAGCATAACTTATGATCATGCAAAGAAAGCTGTAACGAAGCACACATGCAACTGTTTTAAGCTAGCATACACCAAGCTACACTACAATGCAGAAAGGATGTAAGAGAATTATGCAATTCTCAATACATCTCACTCGGAGGATACAATACCTGTGCGGTTCGTCCGGTTGCACCGGCCTCAAATGAGCCGTACATACAATATCGTGCCTGAAAAGAAAGCAAACTTAACAGGTACAATATTGTTAGCAACATGCATGGCAATGCAATGATGAATGCTAAATGATATGCAATATATACAAAACAATGTATAAACAATGCAAATGATATGCAATGTAATCGAATCATGATTCAATCATGAGCGGTTCAAAACCACACAAATGTCAAATAGATTGGTGGAAGTAACAAGTCCGTCTACCATAGAACGATGTCTGAACTATGAGTGATGCAGACGGACACGATAACAAGTATTGGGTGGAATGACATGAGTGGGGTGACGACCCGCTGAGGAAAGAACAATGATCCTAAAGCAGGATGCGACGATTACACTACAATGTATTATAATAATGGTTATGGCGTGCAGGCCAAACCGTATCTCGCTTAGAAAGGGGATGCACGCATACAAGCCGCATCTAATCACAGAACTGTACGCGTGCAGAACTGTGCTTTGACGTGCAAAGTATAGACACATACCAGACCAAGCTCAACAAGGAAAGGCGCAAGCCATAAATGGGGGGGAATGCAGTGGATGCATGAAAAGGGATAGACACAATGGATATGGCACGCAAGCCAAACCAAGTCTTGCCTAGGAAAGGCATGTACGCATACAAACCGCGTCTAATCACAGAAAAGGTGCCGCAACCCTCAAACCAACATACCAGCGTGGAATAGGCGCGTACACATGCAGAACTGTGTTTCAACGTGAAAAGTATAGGCACATACCAGACCAAGCTCAACAAGGAAAGGCGCAAGCCATAGACGGGGGGAATGCAGTGGATGCATGAAAACTATAACGCAATATCTACAAACATACAATGGAATGGAAATGCAATATTTACAGTGGAAATGCATGACATATGCACTATATTACGATAAAATGCATGACATACACAATATCTACAATGATGCATGTCATATGCAATATTTAAAATGATGCATGGCATATGCAACAATATTTACAATGATGCATGGCATATGCAACAATAAAGGTTTTACACCTTCGAAGGATTTAAGGTCTCCTAGACCGCTGTGACAATGGAAATATGGCACGCATGCCACTGGAAATGTGACACGCATGCCAACGGAAGTGAGGCACACATGCCGATGAAGATGGGGCACACATGCCCATGAAAATGGGGCACACGTGCCAATGAAAATGGGGCACACGTGCCAATGCAAATGAGGCACACGTGCCAATGCAAATGGGGAGGCACACGTGCCGATGCAAATGAGGAGGCACACGTGCCAATGGGAATGAGGCACACGTGCCGATGCAAATGAGGAGGCACACGTGCCGATGCAAATGAGGAGGCACATGTGCCGATGCAAATGATGAGGCACACGTGCCGATGCAAATGATAAACGATGCAAGTGTGACACGCATGCCACACAGAATGGAAAATGATGCCAATGAGGTGCGCGTGCCTCAAAGGATGCAAAATGCTGTCAATGAGGTACGCGTGCCTCAAAGGAATGTAAAATGCTGCAAGTGAGCTACGCATGCCTCACGGAGATGTAAAAATGATGCCAATGAGGTACGCATGCCTTAAAGGATGAAAAATGATGCAAGTGAGGTACGCATGCCTCACGGAGATGTAAAAATGATGCCAGTGAGGTACGCATGCCTCAAAGGATGCAAAATGAAGCCAATGAGGTACGCGTGCCTCAAAGGATGCAAAATGAAGCCAATGAGGTATGCGTGCCTCAAAGGATGCAAAATGATGCAAGTGAGGTACGCGTGCCTCAAAGGATGCAAAATGATGCAAGTGAGGTACGCGTGCCTCAAAGGATGCAAAATGATGCAAGTGAGGTACGCATGCCTCACGGAGATGTAAAATGATGCCAGTGAGGTACGCGTGCCTCAAAGGATGTAAAATGATGCAAGTGAGGTACGCATGCCTCACGGAGATGTAAAAATGATGCCAGTGAGGTACGCATGCCTCAAAGGATGCAAGATGCAAGTGAGGTACGCATGCCTCACGGAGATGTAAAATGATGCCAGTAAGGTACGCGTGCCTCAAAGGATGCAAAATGATGCAAGTGAGGTACGCATGCCTCACGGGGATGTAAAATGATGCCAGTGAGGTACGCGTGCCTCAAAGGATGCAAAATGATGCAAGTGAGGTACGCATGCCTCACGGAGATGTAAAATGATGCCAGTGAGGTACGCATGCCTCAAAGGATGCAAGATGCAAGTGAGGTACGCATGCCTCACGGAGATGTAAAATGATGCAAGTGTGACACGCATGCCACATGGAATGTAAAATGTAAATGAGACACGCATGCCTCAGGGAAATGCAAAATGATGCAAGTGTGACACGCATGCCACACGGAATGTAAAATGTAACTGAGATACGCATGCCTCAGGGAAATGCAAAATGATGCAAGTGTGACACGCATGCCACACGGAATGTAAAACGTAAATGAGACACGCATGCCTCAGGGAAATGCAAAATGATGCAAGTGTGACACGCATGCCACACGGAATGTAAAATGTAAATGAGACACGCATGCCTCAGGGAAATGCAAAATGATGCAAGTATGACACGCATGCCACACGGAATGTAAAATGATGCAAGTGTGACACGCATGCCACACGGAATGTAAAATGATGCAAACGGACTTAAATGCGTAACAACGCACGTGTTTCGGAATGCATGACAATGCATGGTAAGGGAATGTACGACAACGCGAACGATGCGCGAGGCGACGTATGTATTGAAATACATGACAATGCTTGTAATAAAAATGCAATGACAATGCATGAGAGATGTGCATGACAATGCAAGGGGTGCGTGTTACAACGCATGTAGTATGTGCATAACAATGCAACTGTGAGGCGCATGATAGCGCGATGTAATGCACCGAAATAGTGCGATGAACGCGTGCAACGCACACGGGGCAACTTTTGAATCTTGTAAAAGGCAAAAAGGATACCAAAGGATACAACATTGTATGAGTTGGAGTGTTACGCACAGAAGACGCGGTCCGAGGTCAAAACGGAGGCCGGTTGAGCGTCGGAGATACACTTTCTTGCACTTTCTTGAGCTATGAAGACCAAAAACCACTCATATGGCCTAAACAAGGCTGTGGGAACACCACCGGCCGGGAGGGGAAACCACCGGCTGTCCACCGGCTACAAAACAATTTCATCGGCAGAAAATTCTGCCGGCCGGCACAAAATGTTGCCGACCGGCAAAAAGTTGCTGAGTCGGGGCAGATTCGACTTTTCACCTCGGGTCTTTTAAAATAGGGTTTCTAAACCCTATTTTCTCACTTCTCCTTTGCCGAAAATCACCTCCCTCTCTCTCTAGAGCCTTTTCCTTCCTTGATCCCTCCGTTTTCTCGCGTTTTACACCCTTTCTATCGTTTGATTCGCGAAGTTTATCGCGTTTCGAACATTTTCGACCGATTGAAATTTCATTTCGGCACATCCTTTTCCATTTCCGCCTTTTGAGGCTCATTCCCCTCGAGTTTCTCTCGAGTTTCGCGCCTTTTTCCCATCCCGACCTTTCCGGCCATTTTTCACCCTCCCGGGGGTTGACTTTTCGGTTGACTCTTCGTATTCCGACCCGATTTTCATTCATCGACCATTTTCTCATCACTCTCGACATGGCGGACGACATTCCACGTGGTGGGACTCCCTCGGATCACGAGATGGATCCCGGGGTTGAGCTCCTCCCGTTGAGCGAGCGCCCATTCGACCCGGCGACCTACCGGCCGGCGATTCATGTTCTGCCACCCGACGGACTGCGCCAGTTCAGGAGTTTCGACATGGCGTTGGATCCCAAGCTCCTGTTACGCGAGCTTGCCTCCCACCTATCCTCTGGCGCTTCTGAGGTAACTTTCTTTCTCTGTTTTACTTTCTGCAATGTAGGATGCTTTAAACTGCCAACTGCCATAGCTGATTGCATTCTTTAACTGCTTAGTTCCGATACACTGATACATAGTATATTGTAGTCGATTACAAATGCGTTTGCAACTGATTATCTGTTTAAGACTCACACGCGCACACACTGCACTAGCCTTAATCACCCAAACACACGGCACACACCGTATTTCACTGCAAACTCACCAACACCCAACATTTGCTTGAATCTGAAAATATGCACGCATGCCACATTTGCATTGAACCACTCAAACACACTGACGCATCATATGTTGTAGTTCACCTTAAACACACCGGCACCCGGTATCTGTTTGAATCTGATAAACTTGCACGCATGCCAAATTTGCACTGAACCACTCAAACACACTGACGCATCATATGTTGTAGTTCACCGTGAACACACCGGCACCCGGTATCTGTTTGAATCTGATAAACTTGCACGCATGCCAAATTTGCACTGATTTTGACTGTTTCTTCAAAACTGTACATTTTACATTGCTTCGCAATTACTTGTTTGAAAACAGGGAGATTCCCATACCATCCGCGGGTATGGGAACACTGTCGCTCGTGTGTGGTACGCTGAGCTTCCCGACGCAGTTCGCCACATCGTAGACTAGGCTGGCTTTGGCGCCTTTTGCAGGGGACTCTCCAGGCTCACGACATGCAGACCTCTCCTCGCCGCTCTGGTGGAGAGGTGGTGGGACACCACCGATTCATTTCACTTGTCTGCGATCGGGGACATGACGATGACCCCTTATGACTTCTCGATGCTCACAGGCATCGGGGTAGGGGGTGATCCGATCCCCTTTGACATTGATATGGACGAGTGGACCGCACGGCTCAGGTCTACTTGCTCGGCAGCACCCACCTCTTGCGCGTCCCGGTCCCGGCTTTGTCCGATACTCTTGGTTTGAGGTGCAGTTCAGGGTCCAGCCCCTCCTTGTCGATGCAGCCCCGATGACCCCAGAGGCCGTGGAGAGATACGCACACGGCTTCCTTATGTTCCTGTTTGGGACGACCATCTTCACCGACCGGGCGAACACAGTGCCTCTCTGCCTTCTCAGCGCACTGGTGGACGTCAGGGATATATTACATTATGACTGGGGTGGCGCCACTCTGGCCACTCTTTATGGGTATATGAGCTCGGCTTCCCGCGGCAGCGGACAGTTGCTCGGGGGTTACTGGCGTGCTTGGGAGGTACATTTCTTTTTCTGCCTTTCATTTCTGTTCTATATTTTCTGTACTCTGCACACTGCACACACTGTAGTCTGCTTTACACTTGCTGTATACTGTACACACGGCACACACATACTCTGCTTTACACTGACTGTACACTGCTCACACTGTACACCATACTCTGCTTTACACTGCACAACACACGGCTCTGCTATTTCTTTCTGCCTTCATTCTGTATTCTGCTTTATCTGATAAATGCACTGGTATTTATCTTGCAGTTGTGGGTTTATGCCTACTTTCCTAGACTGGAGCCGGTGCCAGAGACGAGACCCTCTGGTCGTCCTTCTCTCGCGCCGCTTTGACGGGAGATGCACGGAGGCCGCGAGAGACATTCAGTTTCTTCTCGCCGCTACTTTGACACTATTACGACACCGACCGCCGAGTATGTTTTTACTTGCAGTTCATTTAAGCTTCGCCTTTCCACTGCATATTTCAATAACAGTAGATAACAAATTGTATTTCATTTTCAGATCACCTGGCAGCCTTGGGCTCCTTTGCCAGCCGTGGTGCGGGATCGGTTTGCCGGCGCCGGTGAGACCTCGCGTTTCCGGATTCTGCTGGAGGGCCCGGTCTGTCGGGCTTGGTACCTGGGCGAGCGTTTCTTGCGCCAGACCCTAGGCTTACCTGAGCAGATAGTCCCGGTGCACCCTCCTGAGCACATGCGGGATACTGAGAGGTTCACTGCTGAGCTGATGGCGGACTACACCATTGGCTGGGAGGCAGACGATTTCAGAGGCGAGGGCGATTACTTGGAGTACGTCCGGACCTTCATCATGCGACCTCTGGGCGGCGGCCACCGAGTAGAGAGAGAGAGACCAGCGGCGCCAGCGGCCGGAGCAGGAGTAGGAGCGCCGAGGAGAGCTCGAGTTCGTGGCAGAGGCGGAGTTCAGCGAGGGCGGGGGACCGGTTGGCCTGCTCTGCCTGCTTCATTGACTTTTCGAGGGCAGGGTGGGGCGACCTACCAGATCTCCTTCGCCCCTCCGCCGACTGATCACGAGTTTGTCGGTGTCCCCGACTTGCCTCCGGTATGTATTACTGCATTTCGCATCTGGTACTGTTATTTCATTTCAGTCTATTTGATATTCCACAGAATATTGATGCATCTGATACTTTTGCAGGCGTCTTTCGAGTACACCCGGCAGTCATTGGAGATGAATGCCTCCATGATGGGGATGCTAAAGCAGACATTCGACCTCCTAGCCCTTTACACAGCATCCGGTATGTTCTTTCTGACCAAGCCTCAAACCATACACAAACTGCTTTACATAATCTGATGCACAACACAACATCTGATAAACTGCTCACGGCATCTGATACACGATACTAACACATTGCATCCTGCACTGATTCACTGTTCACAGTATACATACACTGTACTCATACACTGCATTCTGTACTGATTTATTGCTCACGGCATTCACACACTGTACTCATACACTGTATTCTATACTGATTTACTGCTCATGGCATTCACACACTGTACTCATACACTGTATTCTGCATTGATAAACTGCTCACAGTATTCTAATGCATTCGCCTTTCATGCTTTTTCAGCCTCCTTTCCAGATTCCTCCGGTGGGTGGCGCTCCAGCTGGACCTTCCATTTCTACCCGGGATGGCAGAGTATATCCCCGCACCAGAGGGGGGCGCACTCATGTCGGGAGCAGCTCGCGGGCTCCAGTTCCAGATGACGAGTCTGAGGCAGAGACAGAGGCGGAGGAGACCGATGATGGCTCCGACTCGAGCTCAGACGGCGATGCCCCTGGTGATGCTCCTGGTGGTGATGCTCCTGGACCTTCGTCCAGGAAGAGGACTAGGACAGATTGATAGCCCCGGGGCCATTTTTGACATTTGATACAGATTTTTGCTATTTTTTTTTTCTTCTTTTTGCATTTTCCCCTTTTTGTTAGTAGTTAGGGTACTTTGTACTGCCGCAGGCAGATTTTGTTCTCTTCAAAACTATGTACTTGAAAAGATTATGAAATGAAACAAACTTTTTGTCCGAAAAAGAGTGTTATATCTGCGCATTTCATACCTTGCACTGTATTGCATCATATTACACCTCAAATGTAAATGATATTGATCTGTTGTCTGAACAATGAACACTTGTAAATTGAGCACTTGCACCATGGTAATCGGATAACCAACCAACTGACAGCGAACAACTCATACAAACCACTACTCCAACTAAATATACAGCCCATAGTCCGTTGGGGATTGATCTGCATATAGCCCATAACACAACACTCGGTTCATTCTGCACACAGCAAACCCTGAACAAATAGCCCAATCTGATCAAGACGAGCCACAAAACTGAATCAGTTGGAGTTGAACCACATTCGGATGTCCCAAATTTTCCCTTATTCTCTTGCTTCGCATGAATGTAGAGAATGACACAGCATTCTGAGCACAAGCGTTTTATTTTTTTGAAATAAAGAAGGGTTTTGTAACCGGGGGATCGAGCCTACCACAGAACACAGCGGAGGGACTCAAACAAGAAACAAAAGGCACACGACCTGAACACAACGAGACACACTCGGAAAAGACTCAAAGCCAAAATCGAGACCGACAAATCAAAAGACACACACCGGACATGTTTACAAAAAGACCTCAAATCTCGAGGAGCCAATTCCTCCGGGTATTTTTTCCCACCCTTTCTGATTTGTGATACTCACATCACTCGCCCTCAGGCTCGGTTTTTCTCTCAAAACCTCTTGCTCACTTCTCTCTCTGCTTACACCTCTCTATTCTTTATTCTCTCATTTTTTCATCCCTCCCCAGGGTGACTAATAGATGAATAGGAAGTGGCAGGTTCACGCCCAGCACTGTTAGCTCACGGCTATTTCCTTCCAGTGGATAGAGTGCCTTTCTGGCAAGTATGTTGGCGGGGGAAAGACAGAAGACCTGACTCAATTGTGCCCCTAGTTCGTCACTTTGACCATTTTTTTTGTTTTCTTCCCAAAACAAGTTTTGACCAAAAATGAGAGTTGGATTAACATACTTATTCGATTTTTGATTTGAAAATCATACAAGTCAGGCTGTGAGCACTGAAAATTCTCCTTTTCGGGTCCAAGAAGATGGTCCAATTTTGGAAAATGAAATAGTTTTCGAGAAAATAGTCAACCTCAGTAAAAATTTTCAAAAACTATTTTTGCAAACAGTCAATGCTCAACGAGCACGGAACTTACCCTCGAGACGCGCAGCCCCGGATCGGAGGCAATGGAAAATTGCCCCTGGCTTAAAGGGGGGGATAAGGCAACGGAAAGTTGCCCCTGGTTTGGACGGCAACTCAGGGCAACTTATGGCAGTGCATGGCAATGGAAAGTTGCCCCTTGTTTGGATGATGCCGCGGCATTCTGTAAGCCAGTCCTTGTTGATGACGATCGGACCCTCGGACGCGGAGGAGACGAAGACGGTTTGAATCAATATGGACACAGTCACCTGGAAGGTGTTGGTGGTTGGACTTCAAGAGAAGTTAATCACGTAGTTCCAGGTTGCTGCAATCGAGACATCAGATTCGGAGGAGGCACAAGTGATCAAAACCATGACATGGACTGAGACGCTATGGAAGCGTTGGGGGCTGGACTTCAGATGAAGTTGCCTACGTATCCCAAACATGGGAATCAAGCCTTACGTAGTTCCGGTTAAGGTACACTCGGGTATTTTAACCTTCACTGTTTAGGCTCTAACTTTTGCCAAGGTGCCCAATGCGGGTTTTCGACCTTGCGAGCTATGTTTTTCTTTTTCTTTTTCTTTTCTTTTCTTTTCTTTTGCATTTTCATTTCTTTTTGCTATTATTTTTTTTTTTGTTCTTTTCTTTTCTTTTTTTTGCTTCTTTTGGTTTTCGCCCAGCGAGCCTCTCAAAGGGTAAAAGTGTAGCAAGCCCATGCAAAATGGTTTTGAGATTGAGGCCTTTCTGTGATCCAGGAGAATGACTGTTGTGTTGATTTGCAGAAAAGTCCATCACGGTTGCTTCACGAGCCTTGCCAGGTGGGATCTGATCTCCTTGATCTGACTTTGATGCCTCTTGCTCGAGGGCTGCCTCAAAATGGGCCACACAGGCGTTTCATGGCACTGTTGAACGTTTTGAACGGACTCCAGTTTGCAACAGATAGGTTGAATCTTGAGGCTGAGAGCGATCCTGGGCTGCACAATCTCAAGAGTAATTCCACACAAGTCTTCACAGGACCGCGCAAAACATTTTGTTTTTGAAAGTTTTTAAGAAAGCGACAAATCGTTCGCGCTGAAGATAGTGTGGAACCAGTCTGGATCAAACCAGGGTCCTTCTCAGTACTCACGTCGACAAGCATGATTTCATTCATAAAAAAGCTTAGTATGCCTATCTTTCTCTCAAAAGGGATCAAAGTTTTGCAAAACCCGAGGAATTCCTTCCTCTTTGTTTTCATCACCGCAGTGTTCGAAAAGGGTTTTTATGAAAAGCTTAGGACATTACAACGATGTTTAAGGCACAAGAGAGTAGGTGGTATGCACTGTCGTTCCATTCATATCCTCTGGCACAACTAGCTGAAACAACAATGAGTACGGAAATGTGATAGCCGCATCTGTTTCATTCAGATGCCCTGATTGTGACTGGCTCCTCAACCGAGACAGACTCAAGAGGAAAAACAAAAGGATAATTATAAAACGGCATTCGAGGCGACAACCCCGGAATCACCTGGTATACTATACAAGAGGGACTGACTCATTACAACAAGACAGACCCTGTGAGCAAAAAGACTGACTTAATACAGAGAGACAGACTCAAGACAAAACAAAAGACTGACTCGACACCCAAGTCAGAATTTACAAAATTAGCATTGACAGATGCTCAAAGATGCGTGCCAGACGCCACATCAAAAATATGCCAAGTGTCGCCCGCAGGTGGTTCACTTCCTAATTACATGCTTGCACTATCGGTATCCTTAAAATCCAAGATCTCTGTAGTGACTGACTTGGCCGAGGTAGGCGGGAGGATAACCTCGTTGTCAATCAAATCCTGCACCTCATGACGGAGGCGGAAGCAATTGTCAGTAGGGTGGCCTGTCTGCTGGTGGTACGCACAGTACTGAGCAGGATCATGCGTAGCAGGGAGATTCTTCGGGAGGGGTCGGGGCTCAAGAGGTGTAAGATGCCCCTTTTTGGCCAAAATCAAAAGTGCCCTAGACAAAGGGATGTAGAGGGGATGGAAGACTCGGCGCCCTCGAGGCAAGTACTTTGGAGCCTGAGCACTCTTGCTAGATGCACTAGCGAACGGATCGGCGGGTACAGCCTTGGATTTCTGATCCTTTCCGGATGCAGGGTTGGGAGCGGGAAGAAATGTTTTGGCATGACGGGGCCTATCCCGGTTCTCTGATTGACTGGAACTGCCCTCAGGCGGAGTGGGGAAAGCGTCCTCCACAGCTTTTGTCACAACTGCAGATATCTGTTGCTTGTTCATCCCCCTGGCTTTCAAAGCCTCTACTGCCCACAGCAGTTGTTCAATAGGGTCGGCATCTGTCTTCATTTTACCTTTGTCTCGGGCCTCAGCCTGATCTAGGATTTGAGTTGTGTTGACATGTCATTGTTTATAACTGGAGGCCATCTCTGGTTGACTAAGTTCAATAACAATTCGGCCCAACAGCGGGGGCTCTTGGGGTACAAAGCTCCCGGCATACGGTGCGGCTGGCGGTGAAGCCGACATTCCATAGGCGAGATCCGCCACAGATCTTTGAAGATCACCTATCATTCCCATTAGTTCAAATGTAGTAGGCTCGCGAGCCTGATATAGCTGAGGGGCCCAAACTGGGTGCGCAGCTGGCGATCTGGGTGGATGCGGCATATCAACAGTAGTCTCACTATGTAGGGTGATTCCTTGATCCAACGCGGCCGTCATGACCACGATCTCTTCTGAATTCTGCGTCATGCTAAGTCTTGCCTCAGCAAGGAGAAGACACTAGCTGTTCTGGATCAATGCTCTGAATCTCTGAACTGAAACGGAAAAACAAGCAGTATTTCAGCCCCAAACAGATCAAACACGGGTGTAGCCGAACAACTGCACTCTACTACTGATCACTGTTCCCCAGAATCACTGTTCAAAACTGAACTGATACCCGCAGATATAACTGATTCTCAACAACACTGATACTAGTGCCCTCGGGCCTGATGCTCAAACTTGCAAATTGATATATGCGTTCCCTGCAGAGATATACTCTAAAAAGCACATAGCAAGTAAGAGAGAGCCAATACACCCCTATGTTGGGGTGGGGTTTCCCTGTCCTATTTTGTCAGGAGCTAGGGTTTCACTATGCACACAGCAGTTTCAAACAACCTATCATCGGGTAAGCAACCTGTCCTAGCTTGGAATGGTCACTATGGATTCCGAATATGCACTAGGTCAAATGGTCGAAAAGGATGCCCCGGTAAAATTGGGGTTTGTGTTCCCATGCTGTCAGAGCCCATAACCAGTCAGCCTTATGGTCATGCCTTGACAAGACAAGCCTCCGGCAAACCGTTCAGGAATGGCAGATGGCAAACACGGTGTCCTAGGCGCACCAATGCACATGCAATGCAAAGAGACACATAAATGAAATCAAAACGGGATATCACGAGTTCGAGTCAAGCTCTCTAAAATCCCCAGCAGAGTCGCCAGAAACTGTAGCAGCGCCCGTGTGGGACCTTAGTGCTACAGTTCGGACTCCCCTTTTTTTGTTTGTTGCGGTTCGTAATCTGAACCAAAGAGTCCAACTCTGGCAAATCGTTTTGAGAAAAACAGATTTTGAAAAGAAGTGCCAAACATGGACTGCTTTGCCAGATACAGAGTCGCCACCCAAATATTTTTAAAATGGGAAATTTAGGAAACCCTGACTCGGTGCCGAAGGCCACGTGTCCGTCATCACCAAAGTTGTCTTGGCTCGGGAGCTTGGGTACGATCGGGGAAGGTCAGCTATGAGCACCCCCTTTCGCCCGGTCCGAAGACCGGCCTCTACTAACCATGATATCCGATTTTGAAAACGTTTATGTGTTCTTATTCCGGTTATTAGCCTAGAATTACTATGTTATGCGCACAGCAAACAAGTATAGACTAGATTGCCTAATTTGGAAACAAGCATTGCATATCCGTTCGTTTTGAAAGTGCTTTGGAGTTTGCTACTCGCAAGTAGGCTAAAACACGGATTTCAACGAGTTTTTCCAACTCAAGCAATCCAACCTCCACCCACAGGCATTCAAACAGTTTATCTCATATAAGCATTTAGCCTCATGGTAATCATGTTATCATGGCAACATTCACACGCGTGCGATATGCTAAAGCATAAATACTCACATTGTACTCCATGCCAAAACAGTAAACTAGTTAGCAAACATGCATGCCCTAGTTCATGTTAGAGTGATTAATGCAACGCATGCAATGATGTAAGCTAGACAGGCTCGGCTATCCTAATCATGGCATGTAGAATGCGACAGATAACACGTATTCAATTTGGAATTAAAATACAATGCAGTTAGCGTGATGTACCGAGCCCGGTGCATGCAAATACTGATGAATGATGCACGCATGCTATCATACGGTATGCTAAATTAAACGTGCCCTAATCTACCATCATAAGCAGGTAAATAAAAGGGAAGAAAGAAGTGGGGTTGGAAGACATACACACACCCACGCACACTTATTACAAATTTGCCCTCACTCGGAGGGGCCAAAATAATAATGCAAATTAATTAACTACGCAAGCTAATTAAATATTACAAATTGCCTAATTAATTAACAAATTAACCATGCTAAGAAAAACAGTAAACCGCCTCGGGGCGAAGGCTCAATGCATGCGCGCTCGGATTTGCTCGGAATCGCACTGCCATGCCTAGCCTGCCTCTGTTTTCCCTGCTTTGCTCCTCTGAAAACTGCCAAAGTCTCAGGAATGCCTCTCAGGACACTGGGGGATACCACCGGCTGGAGGAAATGACCACCGGCACTAGGATGTGGCCATCGGCGCAAAATGAATCCACCGGCTATCGATTGACTGCCGGTCGGCACTAAATACTAAGCATGGCCGGCAATAAGTTCCTGCAGAACCTCAACTCACAGCAGCAGAGGGCAAAATCTTGCATGGCAATGCTATTCAAGCTATGTATGCATCAATCACATTCCCTATCATGAGCAGAGAGGGCAAAATCTTGCATGGCAATGCTATTCAAGCTATGTATGCATCAATCACATTCCCTATCATGTTAATGACTCAAGGGAGGATGTGCTCGATTCTCGGGCCACCAATCACGCATTTCCATGCATGATGGCCTAAAGAATCGAGTGTGCACTTTCAATTTCAAATGCATGCAAACCAAACAAATAAAGGAGCCCAATTCCTATCACTAGATCAAGGAACAAGGCATGCATGTCTATGTTTGCAATCCTAAGCATGTCAACTAGTATGCAACATGGGATGCAAACAAGAATGCTAGTATGCAAACACACATACAAGGCAAGCATGCAAACCAAGCAAAGGGGTGGACTTAAACATGACTTAGGCAACTCCAAATAGGCCCAAAATCAGTGGCCAAAACCAAGGAAATGAAAGCCAAAATGCACACACACATGTATGCAATCATAGTCCAACACTTAAGCATTAAACTAGCAACTCAAGCACACTTGAAAGAGGCTAAACATGGACAATTGGCATGGAATGAAAAGCTTTAAAATCATGTCAAAATGTGGTGCCAAACCAAACCAAATGAGACAAGCATAAGCATGCAAGCATGGTCCAAGTACTTGAGGCAAGTCATGAAGCTTTGAAGCACATTTAGCATAACAAACATGGCATGCATTAAACAACTAAAAACAGATTTTTAGCATGTTAAAACAAGGCCAAAGGACTACTTAGATGGCATCTAAGTGGCTCAAATTCAAAGGCATGCACAATGGTCAAAACATAGGGCATACAACACATGCTCTCAAAGCAACAAAGAGGCAACTAAGGCAAGCATATGAGCATGCCAAAGGGACTGAAATTACATGTTGGATGGTTCCAAAACACCAAAATGATGCAATCAACGCATGCATACACATTCACATACTTGAGGCATACAAGCCCGACAAGCCACAAATGCAAAGGAGCTATACTAAGCATGCCAAAATCGATCCAAACAACTATGGACAGACCTAAAGCATGGCAAAATAAGCACAAAACATTCACAAGGCTAAGCCTAAAACATGCTCGAACAAAGGCTAACAACCTAAGGCATATTAAGGCAATTACAAGGCATTACATGGTAGGTATGCTAAGCATGCATGGTGTACCAAAACCAACTTAATACAAAGTTATAACATGGAAATATAAGCATAAAATACAGCCATGGCATACTCAACACACACTTGAACATAAGCTCCCTTAAGAGACCAAAAATGGTCCCTTTCAAGGACACCAAGGAGAGGGGGTGGCCCTCCCCTTTTGGAGACTTCAAGGCACCATCCCCACCACTGAAATCTCTCAAGATTTCAGTGGTGAAGAGACCCAAACACCAAAGTCTCGAAACTTGCACAAAATAGCACAAAAATGGGGCCTTTCAAGGCCTAAGGGTGGTAAGACACACCCAAACCACAAAACACTCTTAACAAACAATCAAGAGGGCTAAAAAAAAGAACTTTTTTGTATTATACACTAAACACAAAAACAGTTACAAGATGGTCAAAAGTAGGATGCAAAAATGGGGTAAAAAGGACTAGTTTCTTACCCTTGTTGACCTTCTTCACAAAGGGAGGACCAGCTGCCTCCTTGAGCTTAAACCAGCCCCAAAACTCTGAAAATAATCCCTTAGAACCTCAATAGCCAAGGAAAGGTGTAATGGTAGGTGTTTGCATGCAATACTATGAACAAATGCACCTAGAACACTCAAGAGAGAAATAGATAGAGATAGAATGTATATGAGTTCTAACCCTAGAACCAGAGCTTCTAGCAATGTTTTTCTCTCTAAAATGTCTAACCAGTGTCCAACCTCCATGCCAAGAGAAGACTCTCTCCTATATAGGCAATTCCCTCTTGTAAAGCTTACAAAACAAGCCATCCAAGAGGGAAATCCCTCCATACACGTGTATGGAGGGGAATGGGGTGGGTGCCAGCTATCACAGTTGGCAAGAAATATCTACAAAAAGTAGATGAACAGTGGTCGGCCGCTCAAAATTGTCATTTTGACAAAATGGAGTGCCGACCGGCAACAAAGAGTGCCGACCGGAAAAATATATTGCCGGTGGCAATAAAAAACAGCCGGTGGCCTCTAGCCACTGCCGGTGGTGTGTGGGAATGCCTCATAAGGCATTCCCTGCCCCTCCAAGGCAAGTGTTTGTGCAAAACCAGACACAAAACAGTCGAGTTCGGGATCCTGAGGCAAGGCGCGTAGCCGAGAACTCCGGGAACTCCGAACGAACACAAACATGGATAATCACCGAGTGTTCAAGCGGTGACGTCCAAGTCTTGAGGACGGTCAAAAATGGGGTGTCTACACTAGGCACGATAAACTTGTGGCAGAAGACCGGACTCCAATCGGGTTCCCGTTTGGGAGTTAGAGCCAGGTATCATTTTGGCACGAAACTTAGCACACACGACCGCCTAGGCATGAGAGACTTGGGGAGAAGACGGGACTCCAATCAGGTTCCCGGTTTGGGAGTTAGAGCCGGATTTCACTCTAGGCAAACTAGTTCCTTAGGAAACTTGAATTCGAGGTCTTGACGTCCCAAAATTAGCAAACGGCGTCTGTTTCTCATGAAACTTGGCACACACGACTGCCTAGGTACGAGAAACTTGTAGGAGAAGACAGGACTCCAATCGGGTTCCCAGTTTGGGAGTTAGAGCCGGATTTCTCTCTAAGCAAACTAGTTCCTTAAGAAACTTGAATTCGAATTGTTGATACCACAAAATCTGTAAACGGGGTCGAATTAGCACGAAATTTGGCACACACGACCGCCTAAGCACGAGAGACTTGTGGGAGAAGACGGGGCTCGAATCGAGTTCCTGGATTGGTAGTTAGAGCCAGATTTCGCTCTAGGCAAAAGTAGTTCCTTAAGAAATTTGAATTCGAGGTGTTGAAGCCCCAAAATCGCCAAACGACATCGGTTTGGCACGAAACTTGGCACACACGACCGCCTAAACACGAGAGACTTGTTGGAGAAGACGGGGCTCAATCGGGTTCCTAGTTTGGGAGTGTAATAACCCGACCCTTGTACATGCTTTCTGGTATGCTTTTAGTCCCTTATTCTGTGCGTTTATATGCCTATTGTGAAATTTTCATATGAAATTATGTTTGATTAAGTGGATCCTATGAATATAGGTTCATATTTGTTGAATAAGAAAAGTATCTGTCACCATTATAATGTTTGAATTAGAAATTGGAAGCCTTAGAGACATAATTATCTAAAATTGATTTTATATTTGCGATCGGCATAATTTTTAGATAATAATAAGCGTTTCGGTGAAGTTTCAATTTGGGATGATTAAACGAATGAGTTTTGTCTTATTCACCTATTATGTATATCTTTATATCCATGCCTTTAACACTTGACTTTGGGGAGATGCAATTCATAAATATCTCCTGGGAGAGGAGAAGAGAATTAGAAAAAGAAGGAAGGGGAAAGTTCAACAAGGAAGAGCTTTGGGTCAAAATTAGGAGGGTTTGTAGATTTTTGAAGCTCAAGGTATGTAGAATTTATTTTAATTCACTCCTCTTGGATGTGGTAAGAACTTCTTGGGTAATCATGAAAGTTAGTGTATGTATGTGTGTGTGTTACTTGTAGAATTGAGGAGGTATTCTCATCATGGAGTTAATGGTGTTAATTGGAATCATGTAAAAGAAATCATGTCTTATTTTTGATCCTCCATGCTTGATTACACTTATGTGTGAGATGACTATATGTATGTATTTAGATCATGCAAGATTCAAGTTTTGTTTATGGGTTGTGATATAAAGATCTAGTTCATATCTAGATTGTTATGTGTTTGTACCTCCTAATTACATGATCTTTGAAGCATGTTTTAGTAATTAAAAGATCTATTTTGGACCTTGTTGATGCCCATCAAAAATGGGATTTGGTATGAATTTCGGACTGTCAAACAGGGCCTAGGCCGCACGTGCGGAGAAGAGGGAAAAAAATAGGTTTTCATTCTATTTTTGGGCGCTCGATTGGTTGGGTTCTTCCGCTCGAGCGGAATTGGGCCGCACGAGCGGCCAAAGTGGGCGCACGAGCGGCCACCCCTATTTCAGCTTATGCTGAGTAATTTTGAACAAGCATATCTTTTGCATCCGAACTCCGTTTTGAGTGATTCTTGAGCCTAAAATCAAGCCTCGGAAGTCTAGTTTCCAATGGTGGTGGACTCACTCCAAAATTCTAAGTACAAAAATAGTTATGCACAAATTAGTGACGACTATTCACTTTCTGTTTACTGAATTTGTACTGTTTCTTCGTCTGAACCTTTCCCCTATCGATTCCTCCTATTTTATGAGGCATGGATTATAACTTATAGAGGAATAATGAGTCTAGAACCATCATAACTATGGAGTGAGGAATAAAAAGAGATTGATTTTATTCTCATAATCTGCTATGTGCATTATGTTTGTAGGTCAAGACGAGGACATCGTTTCACCGCTATTAGAGACCTACCACTGTGAGTAGTAGTACTGTAATAACCCGACCCTCGCATGTGATTCAGCTATATTTTAGTCTTTATTCTATGCTTACAAATGCTTAATCTGAAACTGCATGAGAAATTAAGATTCAGTATATGTATGTCTTATGAATCGAACCTATATCTGTTTAATAAAGAAAAGCATCTGTTACAATTATAATGTTAAATCAGAAATTGGAAGCCCTAGAGGCTTAATTATCTGAAATTGATTATATATCTGTGATCAGCATAATTTTTAAGTAATATTAAGCATGTTTACGAAATTTCAATTTCAAAATGATTAAACGATTGAATTTTGTCCTATATGCTTATATATATCAATCTATAAAAGTTCAAGTCCTCTTAAGCTTGATCAAAACTTGAAATAGCTCCAGGAGAGGAAAAACGAAAGAAGAGAAAAAAGGAACAAAGGCAAAGTCAACACGGAAGGGAATTGGGATTAAATTAGGAGGATCTTTGAAATTTTCAAAGCTCAAGGTATGTTAAATTGATTGTCCATGAGAATTCTCCTTTCAATTGTGAAGAAAGGTTTGTTAGTTTTATATGTATGTTACTAGGGTTGTATTGGAGGGTTGTGTGTAATTTTTGGTGTGCTTACCAAGTTATGCTCATTAATTGGTTGTTTTTGGGATCTTTGTGTAGGATTTATACCTCAATCCTTGTTTTCCATGTCAAACCCATGAAAGTATATTTATGTAATGTGTGATGGGTTAATAAACATGAGGAACTTGAATTAAAAGATAGAATTTAGAAGGATTGTGACTTGAGTAAGCTTTTAATCATGTGTATTTTGTGATGCTCAAGTTCTAATTCATGTTATAGTGAAGTTGGGTCAAGATATTGCATTAATTTCAACTTGGTTTGTATGTAAAAATGAAGTGGTGTTTCTAATTGTTGGGTTGAAATCGAGAAGACCCAAAACAGGGACACAACCGCTTGAGCGGAGGTCCCGGGCACTTGTAGACACCCCATTTTTGACCGTCCTCAAGACTTGGACGTCACCACTTGAACACTCGGTGATCATCCATGCCTGTGTTCGTCTTGAGTTCCCGGAGGTCTCGGCTGTATGCCTTGCCTCAGGATCTCTTGACTCGACTGTTCGGTGTCTGGTTTTGCACCAAACACTTGTGTTTTCGCATGGGAGGACAGGGAATGGCTTGTTTGCCATCCCCACACCCCACCGGCTTTCCCCTCACCTCACCAGCCGTTTATTGGTGCCACTGGCCGTGGTTTCTTAATACCAATGGCCGGTCGGCACTATATTTGACCGACCGGCAGTATTTTTGGCCGGTGACATCTTTTGTTGGCCGGTCTGCATCCTTTGCACCCTTCAGGCATGGTGCATGCCAGCTGTGCCAGCTGGGATGCACCATCACTCCTCCCCGTGCAAGTTGTGGTTGTTTTGAGCCTTTGAACCCCTTTTCCTTCTAGAAGGTTGAACCCTTTGGTCAAGCTTCTTGGAGAAGCTTGACCCTTTGTCATGGCTTCTCCAAGAAGCCTTGACTCCTTTGCACCCTTTGCCCCTTTCACTTAGCTTCTTTGAGAAGCTTGGAACCTCTTTCTTTGCCTATATAAGCACCTCTCTTCTCCCATTGTTAGAGGTTGGTGGTTTTGAAAGAAAACCAGAGCTATGTACACATATATATATCTGTTAGATACATCCCCTCTCTCTACATTTCCCTCTCTCTCCTCTTTTGTGTGTGTTTCTAGGTTTAAAAGTGTATTTTGACCTTACTTTTGCACTAATACACACACCATTTGTCACGCCCCAAACCTGCCCCAAAAGTTTGGGCATGACCTAATCATAAATGGACCTATAATCTGGTAACCAAACCTATGGGGCCTTATCGGAAGCATAAACATACGGACAAACATAAATACAACATTCACCATTGAGCTATTTCTAATATGCCAGGATCTCATGTAGTATATACTTTATCAACAACAGTCAAGATTTAGCTTACAGTCCCAGCCTCATGATTGGGCATATACAAAAGAACACAAAAGTCATATACATTAACTTGTGGATGGCATTCAAAAGGTAAACAAACATCTCCACAGTTTCACCAAAAATAAGTAGCTGGGATAGTGCCTGGACACGTAAAGGTCGACCAAGGAAACGGCATCCTGAGCTAGGATTGACCACCTGGTGGGTGACCTACAGAAACAGACAAAACTAAGAGTGAGCCGGGCTCAGTGAATAGTAATACTTAAATAAAACATTGCTTAACTTAAACAAATTACATATCAATACATTAGTCTGATTCTGTATTACGTACATAATGGCCTTAGGCCTAATCTTGTAACATAGCTTGGTGGCTATAAGCCCTTGAAAATGGTGACACGAAGCCCTTGCGACGTGTGGCTTAATATTCTTGTAAACATTTTGGCACTGTGGCCCTTGTAACTTGTTGGCCTTAAAGCCCTTGTGATTGGCACGAGGCCCTTGGTTGGCACGAGGCCCTTGAAAATGGCACGAGGCCCTTGAAAACGGCACGAGGCCCTTGTACTTGCTTTTCTTTACATACTTTTAGCATTAACATAAGTACAATACATGCTTGGAACATGAATCTAGTTGCCTTTCATGTCTCGAAACATCGATATAATTACATAACAGTTACATAGGTACTACTACTCACAGTGCTGTGATGACGTGCTATTTCCTCCTGGAGGGTGTCCTGCACACAATCATAACTTGCAAATTAGTTCTTTTTTTTCTCATATCATTGAGTAACCAGTTTCTGAATTATTACACTTCATATGCATCTATCATTATTTGAAAATCGCCAAAGTACTTTAAAAACATTAGCAGAGGATTGAGCATGCAAAACAGAAGAAAGCATCTTGTTTTCCTGAAAATGAGTCCCCCGCTCGAGCGCCCCTTTTTCCGCTCGAGCGGACTGTACATTTTGCCCCAAACTGCTGGGAGGTGGTTTTCCCCGCTCGAGTGGGCTTTCCTCCGCTCGAGCGGACCGCGCAGACCCTGAAATTCTGAACTTCGAATTTTACATCATCAAACCATTCCTCATGCACTTCCAATGGAATCTATACTACCCAATCTCTATAACATGGATTCTACCGTGTAAACATGGCAAAGTGCACAAGATTAGAAGCTTAATCAAGCCATTCCTCACCCAATTTCATTCTTGGATTCAAGTTCTTCATGTTTATTGGAACATAACACATACCATAAACATAAGTTCATAGGGTTAGCATAAAATCAATAGTTGAAGTATAATTTCCACACCATACTTGAATTAGGTTGTAAAACAACCAAATGATGAGAACACCCCTTCAATCAAACATAAATCATGAACAATTGTCCATTACAACCCTAGATCATCAAACATAAAGTGTAGACAACTCTTCTACACAATTGGGAGGATAAATCTTATATATATATACTAAGTTATCATACCTTAAGCTTGAGCTCCTAATTTAATCTCAATTCCTCTCTTTGTTGACCCTTCTCTTTGCTCTCCTTCTTCTCCTTTTCTCAACCCTTAAGCCCTCCAAAAGATGCCTCACATTTTTGATCAAAGATCCATAAGACTAAGTGTATAAATGAGTCAAGTGCTTTTAACTAATGGCATATAAGACAAAAATGAATCGTTTAATCATTCCGAAATTGAAATTTCGCGAACATGCTTAAAATTACCTAAAAATTATGCTGATCACAAATATATAATCAATTTCTGACAATTAAGCCATTAAGGCCTTCAATTTCTGATTCAAGCATTCTAATGGAACAGATACCTTTCTTGAGCAACAGATAGACATTCATACACATGCATTTCATTTTCTTAACCATAATTTTTCATGAAATTTTTCAGCAACATGTTAAAAGCACAAAACAAGGGTTGAAATATATCAAAAACATAGGCGAGGGTCGGGTCATTACACCATTACACCTTGCTTCGAGTTTGAGAGGCATTGAGGTTTGATTCTTGAGGTTTTGGATTGATTTTGGTCAGAGGAGGGTGGCTGGACCAGCTGTTCTTGAAGTGTTCTTCAAGGGTGAGACTTTTGCTTTATTTTCCCCAATCTTGCATTAGTTTTTGACCTACCTTGCATGCTGATTTAAGCTTTGTGTATAACATAAAAAAGTCTTATATTTTCATGCTTAAGAACTTTCATTAAGGTTGTTTTGGCATTGGCGGTCAAACTCCCCCTCTTAGGCCTCTTTTGGTGCCTTTTCTTTAAGCCTTGTTTACTTTGTTGTGTTAGCCTTCTCACCACTGAAATCCAGTGGATTTTCAGTGGTGAAGAAGATGATTTGAAGTCTTGAATAGGGGAGGGACACCCCTCTCCCTTTGTGTCTCATTTGTGCATGTTTTTGGGCTCATAAGGGTAGCATATATGCTTAGTTATTTTTGGCCCCATTTCAGAGTTTTTTTGGGGATATTTGGTTGTATTATGCCTCTGTTTTTGGTTGGTTTGATGGTCCATTTCATGCATCATATGCTTACTTTGTAATCCCTTGTTTTGGCCTAACATGCATCATGTTATGAGATGACATTTTAGCATGATTTTAGCTTGGTTCCAAGAAGTTCTTAGTCATATTTTGCCATGTTTAGGGTCTGACCTCGGTTGTCTTTGCCATATTCGCCATGTTTGGTATAGCCCCTTTGTATTTTGGCTTGTGAGCCTTGAGTGTGTGAGTCATTAGCATGCTTTAGTTGGGTTGTTCTAGTGATTTGGAGTCATTTCACATGCCATTTCAGTCCCTAATCCATGCTCGTATGCTTACATTCATCATTTTTAGTTGGGTTGTTCTTTTGTGCCTTGGAAAGGGCCATATTGCATGCCTTGTGTTTAAGTCATTTGGGCTGCCATTCATGTGGGTTTCGGGGTGTATTTTGCTGCATTAAAACTCTGTTTTTGGTTGTATAGTTCATGCCATGCTTGTTTGGGATAGTGGTAGTAGAATGCCCCTTTGTTATGCCTTAGCTTTGGGCCCCTTTTGACTTGCATGTTTGTAGTGCATTTTGTCCATCATTTGGGACACTTTTGGCCACTGTTTATGGCAAGGCCGAGGTTTGCCATTTATGGTTTAAGTCCACCATTGTATATTTGTCAAATGTTTGTTGCATGTTTGATTAATAATGTGTTGTCACATGCTAGTTCCTTTGCATAAATTGTCTATGTTTACCTTGCATTTGCCCCTCACATGCCTAGCATTGCATATTTGCCATGATATGTTGCATTTGGCATGCCTTGCATTTTAGCATCATGTTGTATTTTTGAGTCATGTTTGCATAACATGCATTGCATTGCTTGGTTTGGGGTGTCAAACCAAGTGCGAGGGGTGAGAAGTGTTCATACTACAAGTGATGTAACATCTCTCAACTCTCAGTCATCGAGGCCCTTGACTTTGACATGATAGGGTCTTGGTATTCATTTATATGTTGCATGCATTTTCATTGAATCGCAACCTTGGCTCCTTAGGCCATCATGCATTGAAATGCGTGATTGATGGCCCGAGGGTTGAGGGCCACACTCCCTTGAATCCATTACATGATAGGGAGTGTGCCCGCAAATACATTTGCTTGAAATTCCATGCCATACACTGTATGTCCTTGTTGCTGTCAAAAACCAGTTTCTGTGGGGAGTTTTGGCCGACCGGCGGTATATAGTGCCGACCGGCCATTAATTGGTGGCCGATAACATGAAACCCAGCCGGTGGATATGTTCCATGGCCGGTGTGCATTTCCTCTAGCCGATGGTGCTCTACAGTGTTCAGGGAACCTGTCCTAAGACTTTGGAAATTTTCAGAAGAGCAGGGCAGTGTAAATAGAGGCAGCAGTGTTATGGCAGGGAATTTCCGGGCAGTACGAGTCGAGCATGTATCATTCGCGCAACCCGAGGCGGGGCTGTGGCCATTTTAATTCTGCATTTAATTTGTTAATTAAATAGGAATTCTGTAATAATTAATTAAGTAGTTAGTTGTTTATTCGGACTGTAATATTTATTCGGTCCCTCCGAGTAAGGGCGTATTTGTAATAAGTGTGTGTGAGTGTGTGCATGTCTTCCAACCCCACGTCTTTCTTCCCTTTTATTTACTAGCTTTCGATGGTTAGTTTAGGGCACATTTAAATTAGCATACCTTATGCTATGCATGCGTGCATTCATACATTTGTCTTGCATGCACCGGGCTCGGCACATCATACTAACTGCATTGTACTTCAATTCCAAATTGAATACGTGTTATCTGTTGCATTTCACATGCCATGTTTAGAAAAGCCGAGCCTACTTCTAGTTGCATCTTGCATGTGTTACATTAGCCATCTGAACATGAACTAGGATCATGCATATGATTACTAACTAGTTTCTGTTTTGGCTTGGAGTACTAGGTAAGCTTTTATGCTTTAGCATACCACATGCGTGTGAGTGTTGCCATAATTGCATGATTACCATGAGGCTAGTTGCTTATGTGATATAACTGCTTGAATGCCTGTGGATGGAGGTTGAATTACCTAAATTGGAATAATGCATTAAAACTGTGAGTTTTAAGCCCACTAGATAGTGGCAAAACCATCTTTTCTAAAAGCCCACTCGAGGGTGGCAAAAACCCGCATTTTAGCCTACTTGCGAGTAGCAAACCATTTTCAAAACGAACATGCAATGTTTTGTTCCAATTTAGGCGATTTGGTCTATACTTGTTTGCGGTGCGCATAACATAGTAATTCTAGGCTAATAACCAGAATAAGAACATATAATGTTTTCAAAACAAGATATCATGGTTAGTAGAGGCCGATCTTTGATCGGGCGAAAGGGGGTGCTCATAGCTGACCTTCCCCAATCGTACCCAAGTTCCCGAGCCGAGGCAACTTTGGTGATGACGGACACGTGGCCATTGGCACCGAGTCAGGGTTTCCTAAACTCCCTCATAAAAATATTTAGGTGGCGACTCTGTATCTGGCAAAGCAGTCCATGTTTGGCACTTCTTTCAAAAATCTGTTTTCTCAAAATGATTTGCCGGATTTGGACTCTTTTGTTCAGATTAAGAACCGTGACAATTTGAGTCCGAACTGTAGTAGACCCACAAAATGAACGCAATGGGACTTCACCCTCCCGGGGCGTTCGGGGACGTCTACAGCGCTCGAGCGGAGGAGGAGAAAAAAATGGAATTTCGGTACTACAGTTCAGCCGCTCGTGCAGTGAAGGGGGACTGCACGTGCGGTCCATGTCCGCTGATGCGGAGGAGACTGTCGCACGTGCGGCCCAGTTTGAAAATAATGTTTGCTTAATTTTGCATGCTCAACCCTCTGGTATTTTTAGAATATTTTTCTGATGACCGTACACTGGTTATAAATTCATGCGTAATGTAATGACTCAGGGAATGATTTCTTAATGATTTAAGGAGGAAAAGGAACTATTGATTGTGCGCAGGACACACCCCGAGAGGAAGTAACATGTCATCTCAACGCTGTGAGTAATAGTACCCTCAATGTTTCGTGATCCCGTTAATTACTATTGTTATTAACGTTATGTTGAACATGTATGCTATTAAGGAACTGTATGAAATCATGGAATTGTGAACTATGAACCTATGGAAACATCGAAAGACTTGTGAAATATGAAATGATGACACCGAGGGCCAATTGTGAAATATGAATCTCCGACTTGTGAACTTATGAGGCCGAGGGCCGACTTGTGAATTTAAGAGGCCGAGGGCCGATTTGTGAATTTGTGAACCTATTAGGCCAAGGGCCAATCTGTGAATTTGTGAACCTATTAGGCCGAGGGCCATGCTGTGAAATACGTTGTACTTATTATTAATAATTATTAGTAGTACTTTGTCAAATGCCAACTAACTATGTATGACTCTGATTAATAGTTGATGTGAACATTCTATTTTTCGTAAGTAAATTATGTCGTTTATTAATGAAGAAAGAGAACTTATGTTCATTCTGGAATAATGGTTTTAGTGTAACTATGAAAGCATACCGTGTTGAGGCCGATCAGTTATAAATCATCGAGTATGGATATTTCTGAGGGATCAAAATAATTGGATAAGCTATGTGCATCCGTATGAGTCTGAAATAGTTCTGCTGTGTTACATATGGACCCGAGGTCATTCAGAACCTATGATATGAATGCAAAGGTTTAGCGTTATTATATGCTCTCTGTAATAGTATGATTCGTATTCTGTTATACACGAGATAACTGTGTTAATCGGTAACTAAGTCATGAGAAGTTTATGTGCGCTATACCATAATGGAATTCTTAAGGAACTAAGGTTATTTTGCTTTTATTTATCCATTTTGGTTATGTTATGTTATGACATAATATGCATTGTTTGGTCTTTATGACCTAATGATATATTCTGGTAGGAACAAAGTGCTGTACGGAACAAAGTGCTACACCTTGGTGGGAGCCACCTCTAGAATCCGTGCGAGCCACCTCTTGAGTCCATACATAGTTATTTCTGGGCCGAAAGGCTGTTCTGTATATTTCTGGGCCAAAAGGATGTTCTGTATATTTCTGGGCCGAAAGGCTGTTCTGTATATATTTCTAGGCCGAAAGGCTGTTCTGTATATATTTCTTGGCCGAAAGGATGTTCTGTTCTGTATATATTTCTTGGCCGAAAGGCTGTTCTGTATATATTTCTGGGCTGAAAGGCTGTTCAGTTGTTTCTGGGCCTGTGGCCGTTTTGTATCTGAAGACCTATGGTTGTTCTGTACATACTGGGCTTAAAACCACTCTGTTAAGAAAACTGGATCCATGGCTGTTTTGGAATAATTACAGAATGAAATCAATCATATGCCTCTACAGTTTTATGCTTTATTATTCAAGTTAAACCTTACATTATTTATGTACTATTATTCACTGAGTTTCACTCATTCTGTATTTTGTCTGTTTCTGTAGGTAATCAACCGAGAGGCCAGACCTAACCCTTAAGATTCGTCTCCCTCTTGTCAACCTCGGTGTGTCCAGGCACTAACTGAAGCCTGTGCATTTTGTAAAGTGTTGTTAGGTTTTTGGGGTTTATGCTTTGATTATCTTTCATTAATATGTTTTGTCATACGCCCAATTATGGGCTGAGTCGATGTATGTGTGTGTATGTTTTCTGTATATTATTTATTTGATATGATGTTGTGATCCTGGCATAATAGTAATAGCTCAATGGAATAGAAGTTTTGGTTGTCAGGTGCTTCCGTTCAGGCCCAATATGTACGTACATCAGATTTAATGTCTGTTTCCAATTAGGTCATGCCCAAACTTTTAGGGGCGGGTTTGGGGCATGACAAGTGGTATCAGAGCACGAGTTGCTATCTGAAACATGGATCCATTGAGCTTAGGGTGCCTAGAAAAGCTTTAGGCATCTTGCATTTCATCCTGAAAGTATATGAAAAATCGATGGCAACGTTAAGTGTACTCTTTTTTGGGTGAATATTAAAATTTTTTGGGTGACTATAATGCTAACGACTATAATCCATGATTAGTGTATATTCTTTGTGTCTATTGTGACGAATTGCTTTGCAGAATGGGGTTAAAACAACAGAATTGCGCAGCGGAAGAGTGGTAAAGATTTGAAAGAACTGGTAAGATAATTTACATGAAAATGATTAGATGAAATGTGTGTTACTGGCTGACAGGTATCTGTGAGAAATAATGATAATATGATTGAGTCTTTAGCATCTATTTAAATGAATTGATTAAACTCTAAGCACGGAATATTTCTACGACGAAAGAAAATAATGTATTTGACTCTAACTTTTATGATATAGTTATGTCCTCCTTGCCATAACAATGTTTAGACCGGTGTTTTTGAGAAGTTATTGTGTTTGATTATTTTGATAAGATGTGTTTTGTGTGATAATTGAAATTGTGTTAAGTTTGACCAGCTGTAAGAAGAAGTCATGCATATAGTGATTTTCCTAAAATTGTAAAGGAGTCAAATGATTGTGATTTTGTTTCCTACTGACGATTCAATAGATAAGCTTTGCTGGGAAATTGGTTATTGACCTTGAAACAGTATATAATTAATGTGGTTCTGTGAATTGAGAAATTTCTTGACGATTCCTGATGGAGAACCGAAGGAATTATTAATGATGTTGATCGGGTTATGTATATGTATAATCAGGATTTGTTTGTGGGAATCTATAGTCTGAAATCTGAAATATGTAATCTGTAAACTGTGATCTGGAATCTGGAATCTGAAACCTGTCATCTGTACTCTGTAATTTGTTTGTTATGTGTCTTCTGTAATCTGCAATTAGGATTTCTTGTACGGAATGGTTGAATGGAATGAAGAACCCCACCTATATTATGTATCTACCTATATGACACCCGTAAAAAGAAAGGTAGTTCTTGATTACTTTGAGGCCAAACTAAGTGATGGGTAAACCGATAAGTTACTGCAAGAACTAAAATCATGTTTCTGTATGTTAACAACTTAAGATGGAGGAATCATTTCTGTGATATCTTTCTGTGTAGATATGTAAATGCTAGATATTGAAAATCGTTAAATTAATCCCTATTCTGTATTTCACGGGTATAATGTGAATTGTTCTACATAACATTGTGAATGTTTATAAAAAATAAAATAAAAATGGGGATATTCCATATTGATGATGGATTAATGAGTACCTACCTCCTTTTACATGTTTATGCAGATTATATAATATGCGCGACGTGATTCCGAATTGATTTACTATCATATTGAACTGATTTGGCTAAGAATTTTAATTTAGCTATTAGGTGGTCAAATTATCTTGTTACTAACCTGTTAAATTTCTAGACATTATGGAATATGGATGGAGGTGATCACTGTATATTTAAGGAAACCGATGATCCTATGAATGAACCTAGTAGTATCTATGTATGGGGAGTAATTAGATACTCTGCTTTTGTTAACTGACTGAGCTAGATGACTGGTCTAACTCTGATATTATAAGTTGTGAATATGAAACCGTGTGGTTAATTTCATGTCTTCCAGTAGAAAAAGAAAGAATTGACCGAATGGTGGAATACCGAAATGATTAAAAAGAGGGCAAATTAATTTGTACTGTAACAAGAAGAAACACTTATTAAGGGAAGATGTTACACCTTACAGTTATGACTGATATTCAAGCATGATTTCAAATTTGATTTTTGACCTTGTTTTTAACTGGCACCCTTTGCTCAAATAATGGTTGCTATAGTTGTATTTACTGTTTAGATTTGAACTTACGACGACAAGACCAAGTGACTACAATGGTATGTTTGCATGACTTTACAACTGTATGTTATAATACCATAACTAGTTAATTTGGAATGTAGATCTCCTTGCGTTAATGTATGTCGAAGTAATGCTGTGAAGAATTAACGGTAATACTAAAAACTAATGATGAAGTTAGTGGTTACGTACTTAAACAACTTATTTGTGACTGTTGGAATGAAGTATGCCTCATTGACGGGAAAAGATTATGATTAAAACCCTATCTTCCGGGGGGGTTACTAGGGTTGTATTGGAGGGTTGTGTGTAATTTTTGGTGTGCTTACCAAGTTATGCTCATTAATTGGTTGTTTTGGGATTTTTGTGTAGGATTTATACCTCAATCCTTGTTTTCCATGTCAAACCCATGAAAGTATATTATGTAATGTGGATGTGTGTTAATAAACATGAGGAACTTGAATAAAAGATAATTTAGAAGGATTGTGACTTGAGTAAGCTTTTAATCATGTGTATTTTGTGATGCTCAAGTTCTAATTCATGTTATAGTGAAGTTGGGTCAAGATATTGCATTAATTTCAACTTGGTTTGCATGTAAAAATGAAGTGGTGTTGCTAATTGTTGGGTTGAAATCGAGCTGACCCAAAACAGGGACATGGCCGCTAGAGCGGAGGTCCCGGCGCTCGAGCGGAGGTCCCGGGCGCTCGAGCGGAGGAGGAGAAAAAAATGGAATTTGGGTACTGCAGTTCAGCCGCTCGTGCACTGAAGGGGGACCGCACGTCCGGTCCATGTCCGCTCGTGCGGAGGAGACTGCCGCACGTGCGGCCCAGTTTGAAAATAATGTTTGCATGCTCAACCCTCTGGTATTTGTAGAATATTTTTCTGATGATCGTACACTGGTTATAAATTCATGCGTAATGTAATGACTCAGGGAATGATTTCTTAATGATTTAAGGAGGAAAAGGAACTATTGATTGTGTGCAGGACACACCCTGGGAGGAAGTAACATGTCACCTCAATGCTGTGAGTAATAGTACCCTCAATGTTTCGTGATCCCGTTAATTACTATTGTTATTAACGTTATGTTGAACATGTATGCTATTAAGGAACCGTATGAAATCATGGAATTGTGAACTATGAACCTATGGAAACATCGAAAGACTTGTGAAACATGAAATGATAGGGCCGAGGGCCAATTGTGAAATATGAATCTTCGACTTGTGAATTTATGAGGCCGAGGGCCGACTTGTGAATTTATGAGACCGAGGCCCGATTTGTGAATTTGTGAACCTATTAGGCCAAGGGCCAATCTGTGAATTTGTGAACCTATTAGGCCGAGGGCCAAGCTGTGAAATACGTTGTACATATTATTAATAATTATTAGTAGTACTCTGTCAAACGCCAAGTAACTATGTATGACTCTGATTCATAGTTGATGTGAACATTCTATTTTTCGTAAGTAAATTATGTCGTTTATTAATGAAGAAAGAGAACTTATGTTCTTTCTGGAATAATGGTTTTAGTGTAACTATGAAAGCATACCGTGTTGCTACTAATGGGCCTGAGGCCGATCAGTTATAAATCATAGAGTATGGATATTTCTGAGGGATCAAAATAATTGGATAAGCTATGTGCATCCGTATGAGTCTGAAATAGTTCTATTGTGTTACATATGGACCCGAGGTCATTCAGAACCTACGATATGAATGCAAAGGTTTAACGTTATTATATGCTCTCTGTAATAGTATGATTCGTATTCTGTTATACACGAGATAACTATGTTAATCGGTAACTAAGTCATGAGAAGTTTATGTGCGCTATACCATAATGGAATTCTTAAGGAACTAAGGTTATTCTGTTTTTATTTATCCGTTTCGGTTATGTTATGTTATGACATAATATGCATTGTTTGGTCTTTATGACCTAATGATATATTCTGGTATGGAGCAAAGTGCTGTACGGAACAAAGTGCTACACCTTGGTGGGAGCCACCTCTAGAATCCGTGCGAGCCACCTCTTGAGTCCATACATAGTTATTTCTGGGCCGAAAGGTTGTTCTATATATTTCTGGGCCGAAAGGCTGTTCTGTATATTTCTGGGCCGAAAGGCTGTTCTGTATATATTTCTGGGCCGAAAGGCTGTTCGGTATATATTTCTAGGCCGAAAGGCTGTTTTGTATATATTTCTGGGCTGAAAGGCTCTTCCGTTGTTTCTGGGCCTGTGGCCGTTTTGTATCTGAAGACCTATGGCTGTTCTGCACATACTGGGCTTAAAACCACACTGTTAAGAAAATTGGATCCATGGTTGTTTTGGAATAATTACAGAATGAAATCAATCATATGCCTCTACAGTTTTATGCTTTATTATTCAAGTTAAACCTTACATTATTTATGTACTATTATTCACTGAGTTTCACTCATTCTGTATTTTGTCTGTTTCTGTAGGTAATCAACCGAGAGGCTAGACCTAACCCTTAAGATTCGTCTCCCTCTTGTCAACCTCGGTGTGTCTAGGCACTAACTGAAGCCTGTGCATTTTGTAAAGTGTTGTTATCTTTCGTTAATATGTTTTGTCATACGCCTAATTATGGGCTGAGTGGATGTATGTGTGTGTATGTTTCCTGTATATTATTTATTTGATATGATGTTGTGATCCTGGCATAATAGTAATAGCTCAATGGAATAGAAGTTTTGGTTATCAGGTGCTTCTGTTCAGGCCCCATATGTACGTACATCAGATTTAATGTCTGTTTCCAATTAGGTCATGCCCAAACTTTTAGGGGCGGGTTTGGGGCGTGACAAGTACGGTAGTCGTACATTCAATGATCGTTAATGATTCTTATTGTTACCATACTATTCCTTGCAAGTATGTTAATTGGAAAATCTAAAGGCATTATTGCTCAATACATTTTATTTATTGTTGACAAAGAATACTAATGTTATGTGCAAGATATCTATAGTAATTCATGACGAACCAAGAGAACGTATAAGCACTATGGAGTCATGGTAATCATGCATCTCTGATATCATTCAATCTGTACAACATGCTTACCTTTTGTTAATATTTATCAGGAATGTCCTGTTAGACTTAAGTTAACTAAACGATTACCATTAGTACTTTGTTAATTACAAGTCAACTATGTTAACATACATGAACGATCAAACAAAGGTGTATGCTTCTATGTGCTACTGATTAACAGATCAAGTGAACTACGCCGTTTCTTAAAGAATAAAGAGAAATTATGTTCATTCTTGAAGAACGGATTTTGAGTAAATATGAGACAGTCATAGGTTATCAAGGGTAGACACCTTCGATGAATCAGAATAATTGGAAAGCTATGTGTATTCACGTGAATGGGAAATTATTCAGAAACCACGAATATGATGTTGTGATCCTGGCATAATAGTAATAGCTCAATGGAATAGAAGTTTTGGTTATCAGGTGCTTCTGTCAGGCCCCATATGTACGTACATCAGATTTAATGTCTGTTTCCAATTAGGTCATGCCCAAACTTTTAGGGGCGGGTTTGGGGCGTGACAAGTACGGTAGTCGTACATTCAATGATCGTTAATGATTCTTATTGTTACCATACTATTCCTTGCAAGTATGTTAATTGGAAAATCTAAAGGCATTATTGCTCAATACATTTTATTTATTGTTGACAAAGAATACTAATGTTATGTGCAAGATATCTATAGTAATTCATGACGAACCAAGAGAACGTATAAGCACTATGGAGTCATGGTAATCATGCATCTCTGATATCATTCAATCTGTACAACATGCTTACCTTTTGTTAATATTTATCAGGAATGTCCTGTTAGACTTAAGTTAACTAAACGATTACCATTAGTACTTTGTTAATTACAAGTCAACTATGTTAACATACATGAACGATCAAACAAAGGTGTATGCTTCTATGTGCTACTGATTAACAGATCAAGTGAACTACGCCGTTTCTTAAAGAATAAAGAGAAATTATGTTCATTCTTGAAGAACGGATTTTGAGTAAATATGAGACAGTCATAGGTTATCAAGGGTAGACACCTTCGATGAATCAGAATAATTGGAAAGCTATGTGTATTCACGTGAATGGGAAATTATTCAGAAACCACGACATAAGGGCAAAAGTTTAACATGTTTATGTAACCCTCATGAGAATGTGAATTATTTCTATCTTTGTTAAGCGTACGATAATAACATGATATGACAAGAAATGCCCTATTTCCTAACATGTTACGTTTTGAATCACTGAATGATTGTTCATTTATATAAAGGTATTTAAGGTATCCTTAGCACAAGGCCCTTACTCGGGGGTAATAATACCGTGGTTCAAATATGTTACAAGTTCACGTATGTTACAAGTTTACGCATGTTACTAGTTCATGTATGTTACAAGTTTAAGTCTGTTACAAGCTTATGTATGTTACAAGTTTATGTTGTTACAAGTTTATGTATGTTACAAGTTTAAGTCTGTTACAAGTTCACGTATGTTACAAGTTCAAGGATGTTACAAGTTCTTTGTACCAAGGGCTTTAATGCCACATGTTTCAAGGGCTTTCATGCCACATGTTTCAAGGGCTTTAATGCCACATGTTTCAAGGGCTTTAATGCCACATGTTTCAAGGGCTTTAATGACATATGTTTTAAGGGCTTTCATGCCATATGTTTCAAGGGCTTTCATGCCACACGTTTCAAGGGCTTTCATGCCATGTGTTTCAAGGGCATTATGCCACTCTATTCAAGGGCTTCAAGCCATTATGATTTAAGATGTGATGTTTCAAGCTTTTATGTTCAAGACTGGGCCTAAGGCCATTATGAAATGAATACAAAATCAGGCTAACTATGTGAACTCTGCATTTTCATACGCTTTAATATTATGTTCAAATTAAGCATTGTTTTATTTATGTATTACTATTCACTGAGCCCGGCTCACTCTCTGTTATGTCTGTTTCTGTAGGTAACCAACCAGGTAGTCAGCCGTAGCCCATGACGCCCGATTTCTTTTGTCAACCTTCGTATATCCAGGCACTATACAAGGCCACTTATTTTGTGGAGTCTGTTAAGATGATTGGCTTACTTTTGGTTGGCCATCTAAGGTTGAATGTATATAACTTCAATGGTTTTGTGCATGCCTGATTATAGGGTTGGGTCTGTATATGTGTTTGTGTATAAATACTGTTAAGGGATATTTTTGGACCTTATCTGCTTATTACGATGCATGTGATGCATGAGATCCTGGCATATTAGAAGTAGCTCAATGGAGTTTGTTTGTATCAGTATACTTTTAATGTTTTGTGCTTCCGACAAGGCCCCATATGTTATATATACCAGGTTATATGCCCGTTTCTGAATGGGTATTGCCCAAACTTTTAGAGGCGGGTTTGGGGTGTGACAGGGAGTGAGGGCCAAATTTTACTCTAGGCAAACTAACTCCTTAAGAAAATTGAATTCGAGATGTTGACGCCCCAAAATTACCAAACGGGGTGGAATTAGCACGAAACCCTGCACACACGACCGACTATGCACGAGAGACTTGTGGTAGAAGACAGGGCTTGAATTGGGTTCCTGGTTTGGGAGTTTGAGCCGGATTTCAGTCTAGGCAAAAGTAGTTCCTTAAGAAATTTGAATTCGAGGTGTCGACGCTCCAAAATCACCAAACGGCGTCAGTTTGGAACGAAACTTGGCACTTACGACCGCCTAGGCACGAGAGACCTGTAGGAGAAGACGGGACGCTAATCGGGTTCCCGATTTTGGAGTTAGAGCCTGATTGCGGTCCAGGCAAACTAGTTCCTTAAGAAATTTGAATTCGAGGTATTGACGCCCCAAAATCGCCAAACGGCGTTGGTTTGGCATGAAACTTAGCACACACGATCACCTAGGCACGAGAGATTTGTGGGAGAAGATGGGGCTCGAATCGGGTCCCCGATTTGGGAGTTAGAGCCGGATATCGGTCTAGGCAAACTTGTTCCTCAAGAAATTTGAATTCGAGATGTTGATGCCCCAAAATCACGAAACAGGGTCGGATTGGCACGAAACTAGACACACATGACCGCCTAGGCACGAGAGGCTTGTGGGAGAAGACGGGGCTCGAATCGGTTTCCTAGTTTGGGAGTTAGAGCTGAGTTTCGGACTAGGTAAACTAGTTCCTTAAGAAATTTGAATTCGAGGCGTTGACGTCCCAAAATCACCAAACGGTGTCGGTTTGGCACGAAACTTGGCACACACGACCGCCTAGGCACGAGAGACTTGTGAGAGAAGACGGGACTACAATCAGGTTCCCGGTTTGGGAGTTAGAGCCAGATTTCACTCTAGGCAAACTAGTTCCTTAAGAAACTTGAATTCGAGGTGTTAATGACCCAAAATCACCAAATGGCGTCGGATTGGCACGAAACTTGGCACAAACGACCGCCTATGCACGAGAGACTTATGGGAGAATACAGGGCTCGAATCGGGTTCTCGGTTTGGGAGTTAGAGCCGGATTCTGGTCTAGGCAAACTAGTTCCTTGAGAAATTTGAATTCGAGATGTTGATGCCCCAAAATCACCAAACGGCGTCAGTTTGGGATGAATCTTGGCACACATGACCACCTAGGTGCGAGAGACTTGTGGGAGAAGATGGGATTCCAATTTGGTTCCTGGTTTGAGAGTTAGAGTCGGATTTCGGTCTAGGCAAACTAGTTCCTTAAGAAATTTGAATTCGATGTGTTGATAGCCCAAAATCACCAAACGGGGTCAAATTAGCACGAAACTTGGCACAGACGACCTCCTAGGCACGAGAGACTTGTGGGACAAGACGTGGCTCGAATCGGGTTCCTGGTTTGGTAGTTAGAGCTGGATTTTGGTCTAGGCAATCTAGTACCTTAAGAAATTTGAATTCAAAGTGTTGATGCCCCCAAAATCACCAAACGGCGTGCGTTTGGCACGATACTTGGCACACACGACTGTTTAGGCACATGAGACTTCTAGGAGAAGACGGGACTCCAATCGGGTTCTTGGTTTGGGAGTTAGAGCCGGATTTCACTCTAGGAAAACTAGTTCCTTAAGAAACTTGAATTCGTGGTGCTGACGCCTTAAAATCACCAAACGGCGTCGGTTTGGAACGAAACTTGGAACACACGACCGCCTAGGCCTGAGAAACTTGTGGGAGAAGACATGACTCTAATCGGGTTCCCGGTTTGGGAGTTAGAGTCGGATTTTGCTCTAGGCAAACTAGTTCCTCAAGAAACTTGAATTCGAGATGTTGACACCCCAAAATAACCAAATGGGGTCGGATTAGGACGAAACTTCGTACACACGACCGCCTAGGCATGAGAGACTTGTGGAAGAAGACGGGGCTCGAATCGGGTTCCTGGTTTGGGAGTTAGAGCCAGATTTCGGTCTAGGCAAACTAGTTTCCTTATGAAATTTGAATTCGAGGTATTGAAGCCCCAAAATTGCCAAAAGTCATCGGTTTTGCACGAAACTTGGTACGCACGACCGCCTAGGCACGAGAGACTGGTGGGAGATGACGGGCCTCGAATCGAGTTCCTGGTTTGGGAGTTAGAGCCGGATTTCGGTGTACGCAAACTAGTTCCTTAAGAAATTTGAATTCGAGGTGTTGACGTCCCAAAATCACCAAACGGCGTCGGTTCGGCGTGAAACTTAGCACACACGATCGCCTAGGCGCGAGTGATTTGTGGGAGAAGACGGGACTTGAATCGGGCTCCCGGTTTGGGAGTTAGAGCTGGATTTCACACTAGGCAAACTAGTTCCTTGAGAAACTTGAATTCGAGGTGTTAACGCCACAAAATCACCAAACGGCGTCGGTTTGGCACGAAACGTGGCACAAACGACCGCCTAGGCACTAGAGACTTACAAGAGAAGACGGGGCACGAATCGGGTTCCCGGTTTGGGAGTTAGAGCTTGATTCTGGTCTAGGCAAACTAGTTCCTTAAGAAATTTGAATTCGAGGTGTTGATGCCTCAAAATCACCAAACGGCTTCGGTTTGGGATGAATCTTGGCACACATGACCACATAGGCACGGGAGACTTGTGCGAGATGACGGGACTCTAATTGGGTTCCCGATTTCGGAGTTAGAGCCAGAGTTCACTCCAGGCAAACTAGTTCTTTAAGAAATTTGAATTCGAGGTGTTGGCACCCTAAAATCACCAAACAACGTCGGTTTGGAACGAAACTTGGCACACATGACCGCCTATTCATGAGAAACTTATGGGAGAAGACGGGACTCGAATCGGGCTCCTGGTTTGGGAGTTAGAGCCGGATTTCACTCTAGGCAAACTAGTTCCTTGAGAAACTTGAATTCGAGGTGTTAACGCCACAAAATCATGAAACGGCGTCGGTTTGGCACGAAACTTGGCACACACGACCGCCTAGGCACGAGAAACTTTTGGGAGAAGTTGGGTCTCCAATCGGGTTCCCGGTTTGGGAGTTAGAGCTAGATTTCACTCTAGGCAAATGAGTTTCCTCAAGAAACTTGAATTCGAGGTGTTAACGCCCCAAAATCACCAAACAGGGTCGAATTGGCACGAAACTTAGCACACACGACTGCCTAGGCAGGAGAGACTAGTGGGAGAAGACGGGGCCTGAATCGGGTTCCCGGTTTGGGAGTTAGAGCCTGATTCTGGTCTAGGCAAACAAGTTCCTTAAGAAATTTGAATTCGAGGTGTTGATGACACAAAATCACCAAACGGCGTCGGTTTTGCACGAAATTGGCACACACGACTGCCTAGGCACGAGAGACTTTTGGGAGTAGACGGGACTCCAATCGGGTTCCCGGTTTGGGAGTTAGAGTCGGATTTCATTCTAGGAAAACAAGTTCCTTAAGAAACTTGAATTCGAGGTGTTGACGCCTTAAAATCACCAAACGGCGTCGATTTGGAACGAAACTTGGCACACACGAGCGCCTAGGCACGAGAAACTTGTGACAGAAGACGGGACTCCAATTGGGTTCCCCGTTTGCGAGTTAGAGCCGGATTTCACTCTACGCAAACTAGTTCCTAAAGAAAAACTTGAATTCGAGGTGTTGACTACCCAAAATCACCAAACGGCGTCGGTTTAGGATGAAACTTGGCACATCTGACCGCCTAGGCACGAGAAGCTTGTGGGAGAAGACGTGACTCAAATCGGGTTCCCAGTTTGGGAGTTAGAGCCGGATTTCAATATAGACAAACTAGTTCCTTAAGAAACATGAATTCAAGGTGTTGACGCCCCAAAATCACCAAATGGCGCCGGTTTGGCAAGAAACTTGGCACACACGACCGCCTGGGCGCGAGAAACTTGTGGGAGATGACAGGACTCCAATCGAGTTCCCGAGTTGGGAGTTAGAGCCCGATTTTGCTCTAGGCAAACTAGTTTCTTAAGAAATTTGAATTCGAGATTTTGACGCCCCAAAATCACCAAACGGCGTCAGTTTGGCACGAAAGTTGGCACAAATGACCGTCTAAACACAAGAGACTTGTGAGAGAAGACGGGGCTCCAATCGGGTTCCCGGTTTGGGAGTTAGAACCGGATTTCACTCTAGGCAAACTAGTTCCTTAAGAAACTTGAATTCGAGGTATCGACGTCGCAAAATCACCAAACGGCGTCGGTTTGGCACAAAACTAGGGACACGACCACCTAGACACGAGAAAATTGACGGAGAAGACGAGACTCCAATTGGTTTCCCGGTTTGGGAGTTATAGCTAGATTTCACTCTAGCCAAACTAGTTCCTTAAGAAACTTGAATTCGAGGTGTTGACTACTCAAAATCACCAAACGGCGTCGGTTTGGCACGAAACTTGGCACACACGACCGCCTAGCCACGAGAAACTTGTTGGAGAAGACGGGACCCCAATCTTGTTCTCGATTTGGGAGTTAGAGCCAGATTTTGCTCTAGGCAAACTAGTTGCATAAGAAACTTGAATTCAAGGTGTTGACGCTCCAAAATCACCACACGAGGTTGGATTAGGACGAAACTTGGCACACACGACCGCCTAGGAACGAGAGACTTGTGGGAGAAAACGGGGCTCGAATCGGGTTCCCAGTTTCGGAGTTAGAGCTGGATTTCAGTCTAGGCAAACTAGTTCCTTAAGAAATTTGAACTCGAGGTGTTGATTCCCCAAAATCACCAAACGGCATCGGTTTGGCACGAAAGTAGGCACACACGACCGCCTGGGCCCGAGAGACTTGTGGGAAAAGACGGGGCTCTAATCGGGTTCCCGGTTTGGGAGTTAGAGCCGGATTTCACTCCAGGAAAACTAGTTCATTAAGAAACTTGAATTCGAGGTGTTGACGCCTTACAATCGCCAAACAGCATCGGTTTGGAATGAAACTTGGCACACATGAGCGCCTAGGCACGAGAAACTTGTGGCAGAAGACGGGACTCCAATCAGGTTCCTGGTTTTGGAGTTAGAGCCGGATTTCACTTTAGGCAAACTAGTTCCTAAAGAAACTTGAATTCGAGGTGTTAACTACACAAAATCACCAAACGGCATTGGTTTGGCACAAAACTTGGCACACACGACCGCCTAGACACGAGAGACTTGTGGGAGAAGACGGGACTCCAATCGTGTTCCCGGTTTGGGAGTTAGAGCCAGATTTCACTCTAGGTAAACTTGTTCCTTAGGAAACTTGAATTCGAGGTGTTGACGCCCCAAAATCAGCAAACGGCATCTGTTTGGCATGAAACTTGGCACACACGACCGCCTAGGCATGAGAAACTTGTAGGAGAAGACGGGACTCCAATCGGGTTCCCGGTTTGGGAGTTATAGCCGGATTTCTCTCTAAGCAAACTAGTTCCTTAAGAAACTTGAATTCGAGTTGCTGAGGCCACAAAATCACCAAACGGGTCGGATTAACACGAAATTTGGCACACAAGACCGCCTAGGCATGAGAGACTTGTGGGAGAAGACGAGGCTCGAATCGGGTTCCTGGTCTGGGAGTTAGAGTCGAATTTCGGTCTAGGCAAAAGTAGTTCCTTAAGAAATTTGAATTCGAGGTGTTGACACCCCAAAATCAGCAAACGACATCGGTTTTGGCACGAAACTTGGCACACACGACCGCCTAAACACGAGAGACTAGTGGGAGAAGACGGGGCTCCAATCGGGTTACCAGTTTGGGTGTTAGAGTCGAATTTCGGTCTAGGCAAAAGTAGTTCCTTAAGAAATTTGAATTCGAGGTGTTGACGCCCCAAAATCACCAAACGACATCGGTTTTGGAGCAAAACTTGGCACACACGACTGCCTAAACACGAGAGACTTGTGGGAGAAGACGGGGCTCCAATCGGGTTACCGGTTTGGGTGTTAGAGCTGGATTTCGGTCTAGGCAAAAGTAGTTCCTTAAGAAATTTGAATTCGAGGTATTAATGCCCCAAAATCACCAAACGGCGTCGGTTTGGAACAAAACTTGGCACCTACGACTGCCTAGGCACGAGAGACCTGTGGGAGAAGACGGGACGCCAATCGGGTTCCCGGTTTGGGAGTTAGGGCCTCATTGCGGTTTAGGCAAACTAGCTCCTTAAGAAATTTGAATTCGAGGTGTTGACGCCCCAAAATCGCCAAACGGCGTTGGTTTGGCACGAAACTTAGCACACACGATCGCCTAGGCATGAGAGATTTGTGGGAGAAGATGGGGGTAACGACCCCAAAGTGCACATAGAAAGTTATCCTTATTTAATTAGGGGTTAATGTGTTTGCTATTGGAATGGAAGAATTATCCGTTGAGTTATGCTTTTGAAACTGGAATTGGTGACCTTCACCAAACAATCGGAAATTTTTTTCCCTCCGCTCGAGCGGAGTAGTTGGCGCTCGAGCATACTTTTGGGGTTCCCAGCAAATTTTGCAGTCGGTCTGAGATTCTGGGAGATGTGATTTTCCGCTCGAGCAGGGGAGTTCACGCTCGAGCGTGCGTCTTTGTTGGTCTTTGCGCTCGAGCGCAAGATTGGGCGCTCGAGCAGGTCTCCAGGTTGAGTTGTATTTTGAGGCGCGTGGGTTCGTTTTTGGACATATTTATTAGTGTGCTTAGAATCTTCTTATGTTATTTTGGGGTATTGCTTGAGGTGGTGGTGTGATGGTAAAGTAAGATTGGACCAAAAACTTTAATTTGAATAATTTGTTTACGATCAGCCGCCACTCTTTTGCCCATTTCTTTTTCCACACTTTGAATTTGGATGTGAGGATAGAACCATTGGAAAGCTTATTCCCGGGGCTTCAATTTGGACACAAGAACGACCTAAAACAGAGTCCGGATGGGAGAGTTATACCTGTTTGAAGTTTTGAAATCTGTGCTGGGAGCAGGTCCGCTCGAGCAGGAATAAGGACGCTCGAGCGGGAATAGCGAATACAGCAGCCTAAAAACGGGATTCTTAGATCATTTCTCACAGTTTTCATTTCCCTCTTCTTTTCTCTCATTCTAGGTTCGAAACCCTAGCCCCCAATACCTTGATTTCCTTTACTTTGATCAACAACCCACCATGATTCTTGTATCAAGGATGAAGAACAAGAGGAGATAAACATTTTCAACCGGTTGGAATTCGAGATTGCGTAGGATTCTTCTCAAAGCTTGGTTTTCTTGCTTGGTTCTTGAGGTAAAGGTTCTAGTTCTCTTCAATACTTACATTGATAGATAGATTTGTGGTATTTTATTATCTAACTACAAGAATTTCCATTTTTGGAGCATGTAGTGTATGGTATGAGAATTGGGGGTTTTGGGGTTTGAAGATGTTGGGAGTTAAATTGATGGGTTAAAATGGTGGATTATGAATTCTAAGTGTTTAATCAATGGAAAATTGGAATAAAAAAGTAAGGAGTTGATAAGTTTGAAATTGTCTTGAATTTCAATATTTTCTTGAAACCCTAGGTTGATTAATGATGATAACCCATGAATTGGGCCAAATTGAAGGTAGAATAATGAAATTGAGATATTGAATTGTATATGTACAAGTTTAATTGGAATTTGGAAAAGTTTGCGAATTATGTTTAAAATTGCGAATGAACTTTGTTATAAATGTTGGAATTCATGCTATTATGTAAAGGAAAAATTAGGGAAATAATCTATTAAGGATATGGACGACATGAACTCGGTCGTGGAACGTTGAAATGGGATTCAAGGATTTAGTTGGAATTATAATTCAAATTAAGGTGTAATTGGTATAAAGAGAATTAAACAAGTTAAGAATGGATTAATTATATGTGACCTAATTTCTATGTGTATTATGAATTGTGTAGGATCAGCTATAGGGGCGGACCAAGCATCTAAACACAGTGCGTAGTAGTACAAAAATGTACATTTTATCTATTGTTGATAATTATTGTCGCTAATGCTCTGTTCTTTGTAAGTGTTATACAAACATTATGACAATTGGAAATCAATGTGAACTTACATGAACGCTGAAAGATTCGCGTACGTCGGTATGATTTTGGAATCATTTGTTCTGTTAATGTCGAATATTAACCCTTTGTTATTTATAAGCATACTAAGTTATTTCTTAAAGAATGAGTGGAACTTATGTTCATCTTCGAAGAAGTAGAATAATTGGAAAGTTATGTGAATCCATATGAATCTGAAGTTATTTTGTTGTGTTACATATGAATTCAAAGTTATTCGGGATCTACGACATGAATGCAAGAGTTTAACATCATTATGTGACCCACATAAGAATATGAATTATTCTATTTTGTTAAGCGCACAAGAAAGACATAATATAACAAGAAATGCTCTGTTTTCTGATATGTTACGTTATGACTTAATGAATGGTTATTCATATATGTAAAAGTATTCATATCATCTTTAGCACAAGGCCCTTACCCGGGGGTAATAACACCGTGGTTCAAATAATTAAGTTACAAGTCTACGTATGTTCTAAGTTTAAGTCTGTTTTCAAGTTTACGTATGTTATAAGTTCATGTATGTTACAAGCCTAAGTACGTTATAAGTTCATGTATGTTGCAAGTCCAAGTATGTTATAAGTTCAAGTATGTTTCAAGTATGTTTCACGTATGTTACAAGTTTCCGGTACCGGCGGTTCCTTAGGGGACTAACAAGCATGCTCCATATTGGTTTATTAGCGGTATTAGATGATACCACCGACGGTCTATGAACGGGTGGATTATGTTTTACCACCGACGGTCTATGAACGGGTGGATTATGTTTTACCACCGACGGTCTATGAACGGGTGGATTATGTTTTACCACCAACGGTCTGTGAATGGGTGGATTATGTTATGATCAAGCATAAACTCTGATTTCTGTTTCTGATTCAAACTTAATGAAGAATATGTATGAATACGTTTATTTATCCGATAATTTATTAGTATAAAACGAAGTGTTGTACGGAACTAAGTACTGCAATGCGAGCCACCTCTTGAGTTCATACATGCAAGACAAGGGTTTTATGCCATGCTGACAAGGGCTATATGTAATCATGTGTAAAGGCTTAATGTTAATGTGTTCAAAGGCTTTAAGCCACTATGTTTCACGATTGGGCCTAAGACCATTTTGAAATGAAAACAGGAACAGATTATCTATGTGATCTTTGCATTTATTTATGCATTGCTATATATTACGTTTAATTTGGGCATTTATGTATTACTACCCACTGGGTTTCGCTCACTCTGTGTTATGTCTGTTTCTGTAGGTAAACAACCAAGTGGTCAATCCTAAGCCATGATGTCCGTTCTTTTTATCGACCTTTGAGTGCCCAGACCCTAGATGAAGTCACTCATATTTTTTGTGAAGTCCTGATGAACTTTTGGCGCTTTTCTTAAATCATTGGCCTAAGCTTGAATTATGTATAATATTTTCTTCCAAAGTGTTTTATTTATGCCCTATTGTAAGGCTGGGTCTGTATATGTGCATGTATGTAACCGATGCTCAAGGATATATTTTCGGTTTTGTCTATCTATAGTGATGAATGTGATCCTGGCATGTTAGTAGTTGCTCAATGGAGTTTGTTTTTATTGTCAAATTTTGATATTTAATGCTTCCGTTCTGGCCCCATATACTATGTATATCAGGTTAAGTGTCCATTTATGTATAGGTCATGCCCGAACTTTTAGGGGCAAGTTTGGGGTGTGACAATGGGGCTCGAATCGGGTTCCCGGTTGGGGAATTAGAGCCGGATATCGGTCTAGGAAAACTTGTTCCTTAAGAAGTTTGAATTCGAGATGTTCAAGCCCAAAAATCACGAAACGGGGTCGGATTGGCATAAAACTTGGCACACATGACCGCCTAGGCACGTGAGACTTGTGGGCAAAGACGGGGCTCGAATCGGGTTCCTGGTTTGGGAGTTAGAGCCGAGCTTCGGACTAGGCAAAGTAGTTCCTTAAGGAATTTGAATTCGAGGTGTTGACGCCCCAAAATCACCAAACGACGTTAGTTTGGCACGAAACTTGGCACACACGACCGCCTAAACACGAGAGACTTGTGGGAGAAGACGGGGCTCCAATCTGGTTCTCGGTTTGGGAGTTAGGGCCAGATTTCACCCTATGCAAACTAGTTCCTTAAGAAACTTGAATTCGAGGTGTTAACGCCCCAAAATCGCTAAACGGGGTTGGATTAGTACGAAACCTTACACACACGACCGCCTAGGCAGGAGAGACTTGTGGGAGAAGAAAGGGCCCGAATCGGGTTCTCGGTTTGTGAGTTAGAGCCTGATTTCGGTCTAGGCAGAAGTATTTCCTTCAGATATTTGAATTCGATGTGTTGACGCCCCAAAATCGGCAAACGGTGTCGGTTTGGCACGAAACTTGGCACACACGACCGCCTAGGCACGAGAAACTTGTGGGAGAAGACGAGACTCCAATCGGGTTCTCGATTTGAGAGTTAGAGCCGGATTTTGCTCTAGGAAAACTAGTTCCTTAAGAAACTTGAATTCAAGGTGTTGACGCCCCAAGATCACCAAACGGGGTTCGATTGGCAAGAAACTTGGCACACACGACCGCCTAGGCACGAGAGACTTGTAAGAGAAGACGGGGCTCGAATCAAGTTCCCGGTTTGGTAGTTAGAGCTGGATTTCGGTCTAGGCAAACTAGTTCCTTAAGAAATTTGAATTCGAAGTTTTGACGCCCGAAAATCACCAAACGGCGTCAGTTTGGAACGAAACTTGGCACACACGACCGCCTAGGCACGAGAGACTTTTGGGAGAAGACGGGACTCCCATCGGATTCCCGATTTGGGAGTCAGAGCCGGATTTCACTCTAGGAAAACTAGTTCCTTAAGAAACTTCAATTCGAGGTGTTGATGCCTTAAAATCACCAAACGGCATCGTTTTGGAACGTAACTTGGCACACACAACCGACTAGGCACGATAAACTTGTGGCAGAAGACCGGACTCCAATCGGGTTCCCGGTTTGGGAGTTAGAGCCGGATTTTGCTCTAGGCAAATTAGTTCCTCAAGAAACTTGAATTCGACATGTTGACGCCCCAAAATCACCAAATGGGGTCGGATTAGGACGAAACTTGGCACACACGACCGCCTAGGCACGAAAGACTTGTGGGAGAAGACAGGGCTCGCATCAATTCCCAATTTAGGAGTTAGAGCCAGATTTCGGTCTAGGCAAACTTGTTTCCTTAAGAAATTTCATTCCGAGGTATTGACGCCCCAAAATTTCCAAAAGGCGTCGGTTTCACACGAAACTTGGCATACACGGCCGCCTAGGCATGAGAGACTTGTGGGAGATGACGGGGCTCGAATCGAGTTCCTGGTTTGGAAGCTAGAGCCGAATTTCAGTCTAGCCAATCTAGTTCCTTAATAAATTTGAATTCGAGGTGTTAAAGCCCCAAAATCACCAAAAGGCATGGTTTTGGCACGAAACTTGGCACACACGACCGCCTAGGCATGAGAGACTTGTGGGAGAAGACGGGACTCCAATCGGGTTTTCGGTTTGGGAGTTAGAGCCAGATTTCACTCTAGGCAAACTAGTTTCTCAGGAAACTTGAATTTGAGGTGTTGACATCCCTAATTCAGCAAACGGCGTCTATTTCCCATGAAACATGGCGCAGACGACCACCTAGGCACGAGAAACTTGTAGGAGAAGACGGGACTCCAATCGGGTTCCCGGTTTGAGAGTTAGAGCCGGATTTCACTCTAAGCAAACTAGTTTCTTAAGAAACTTGAATTCGAATTGTTGATGCCACAAAATCAGTAAACGGGGTCAGATTAGCACGAAATTTGGCACACACGACCGTCTAGGTACGAGAGACTTGTGGGAGAAGACGTGGCTCGAATCGGGTTCTTGGATTGGTAGTTAGAGCCGGATTTCGGTCTAGGCAATAGTAGTTCTTTAAGAAATTTGAATTCGAGGTGTTGACGCCCCAAAATCACCAAACAACATCAGTTTGGCACGAAACTCAGCACACACGACCGCCTAAACATAAGAGACTTGTTGGAGAAGACGGGGCACCAATCGGGTTCCCAGTTTGGGAGTGAGGGCCAGATTTCACTCTAGGCAAACTAACTCCTTAAGAAACTTGAATCTGAGGTGTTGACACCCCAAAATTACCAAACAACGGGGTGGGATTAGCACGAACCCCTGCACACACACCGCCTAGGCACGAGACTTGTGGTAGAAGATGGGCTCGAATCGGGTTCCGGTTTAGGAGTTAGAGCAGAATTTCGGTCTAAGGCAAACTAGTTCCTTATGAAATTTGAATTCGAGATATTCAAGCCACAAAATTGCCAAAATGCGTCGGTTTTGCACGAAACTTGGTATGCACGGCCGCCTAGGCACGAGAGATTTGTGGGAGAAGACAGGCCTCGAATCGGGTTCCTGGTTTGGGAGTTAGAGCAGGATTTCGGTCTAGGCAAACTAGTTCCTTAAGAAATTTGAATTTGAGGTGTTGACGTCCCAAAATCACCAAACGGCGTCGGTTTGGCACGACACTTGGCACACACGACCGCCTAGGCATGAGAGACTTGTGGGAGAAGACGGGACTCGAATCGGGTTCCTAGTTTGGGAGTTAGAGCCGAATTTCACTCTAGGCAAACTAGTTCCTTAAGAAACTTGAATTCGAGGTGTTGACTCCCCAAAATCAGCAAACGGCGTCTATTTGGCACGAAACTTGGCACACACGACCGCCTAGGCCTAAGAAACTTGCAGGATAACACGGGACTCCAATCGGGTTTCTGGTTTGGAAGTTAGAGCCGGATTTCACTCTAGGCAAACTAGTTCCTTAAGAAACTTGAATTCAAGTTGTTGACGCCCCAAAATCACCAAACGGAGTCGGATTAGCATGAAATTTGGCACACATGACCGCCTAGGCACGAGAGACTTGTGGGAGAAGACGGGGCTTCAGTCAGGTTCCTGGTTTGGGAGGTAGAGCCGGATTTTGCTCTAGGCAAAAGTAGTTCCTTAAGAAATTTGAATTCGAGGTGTTGATGCCCCAAAATCACCAAACAACGTCGGTTTGGCACGAAACTTGGCACGCACGACCGCCTAGGCACGAGAAACTTGTGGGAGAAGACAGGACTCCAATAGGGTTCCCAGTTTGGATGTTAGAGCTGGATTTTGCTCTAGGCAAATTAGTTCCTTAAGAAACTTGAATTCGAGTTGTTGACGCCTCAAAATCGCCAAATCGGGCCGGATTAGGACGAAACTTAGCACACATGACCGCCTCGGCACGAGAGACTTTTGGCAGAAGACGGTGCTCTAATCGGCTTCCTGATTTTGCAGTTTGAGCCGGATTTCAGTCTAGGCAAAAGTAGTTCCTTAGGAAATTTGAATTCGAGGTGTTTACGACCCAAAATCACCAAACGGCATCGGTTTGGCACAAAACTTGGCACACACAACCGCCTAAATACGAGAGACTTGTGGGAGAAGATGGGGCTCCAATCGGGTTTTCGGTTTGGGAGTTAGGGCCAGATTTAACTCTAGGCAAACTAGTTCCTTAAGAAACTTGAATTCGAGGTGTTGATGCCCCAAAATCACTAAACAGGGTTGGATTAGGACGAAACCTTGCACACACGACCGCCTAGGCACAAGAGACTTGTGGGAGAAGATGGGGCTCGAATCGGTTCTTGGTTTGGGAGTTAGAGCTTGATTTCAGTCTATGCAAAAATAGTTCCTTAAGAAATTTGAATTCAAGGTGTGGACGCCCCAAAATCGGCAAACGGCGTCGGTGTGGCACGAAGCATGGCACTTACGACCGCCCAGGCACGAGAGACCTGTGGGAGAACACGGGATGCCAATCAAGTTCCCGGTTTGGGAGTTAAAGCCTGATTGTGGTCTAGGGAAACTAGTTCCTTAAGAAATTTGAATTCGAGGTGTTGACAACCCAAAATCACCAAACGGTGTTAGTTTGGCACGAAACTTAGCACACACGATCGCCTAGGCACGAGAGATTTGTGGGAGAAGACGGGACTCGAATCGGGTTCCCAGTTTGGGAGTTAGAGCCGGATTTCACTCTGGGAAAACTAGTTCCTTGAGAAACTTCAATTCGAGGTGTTAACGCTCCAAAATCACCAAACGGGGTCGGATTGCGCGAAACTTGGCACAAACGACCACCTAGGCATGAGAGACTTATGGGATAAGATGGGGCTCGAATCGGGTTCCCGGCTTGGGAGTTAGAGCCAGGCACGAGAGATTTGTGGGAGAAGACGGGACTCGAATCGGGTTCCCATTTTGGGAGTTAAGCCCGGATTTCACTCTGGGAAAACTAGTTCCTTGAGAAACTTCAATTGAGGTGTTAACGCTCCAAATCATCAAACCAAACGGGGTCGGATTGGCGCGAAACTTGGCACAAACGACCACCTAGCATGAGAGACTTATGGGATAAGATGGGGCTCGAATCGGGTTCCGGCTTGGGAGTTAGAGCCAGATTCTGGTCTAGGCAAACTAGTTCCTTAAGAAATTTGAATTCGAGGAATTGATGCCCCAGAATCACCAAACGGCGTCGACTTGGGATGAATCTTGGCACACATGACCGCATAGCCACGAGAGACTTGTGGGAGACAACGGGACTCAAATTGGGTTCCCGGTTTGGGAGTTAGAGCCGGATTTCACTCTAGGCAAACTTGTTCCTTAAGAAATTTGAATTCGAGGTGTTGGCACTCCAAAATCACCAAACAGCGTCGGTTTGGAATGAAACTTGGCACACACAACCGCCTATTCACGAGAAACTTGTGGGAGAAAACGGGACTCCAATCGGGTTCCCGGTTTGGGAGTTAGAGCCGGATTTCACTCTAGGCAAACTAGTTCTTTAAGAAATTTGAATTCGAGGTGTTGACGCCCCAAAATCATGAAATGGCGTCGGTTTGGCACGAAACTTGTCACACACGACTGCCTAGGCACGAGAAACTTGTGGGAGAAGACGAGTCTCCAATCGGGTTCCCAGTTTGGGAGTTAGAGCTAGATTTCACTCTAGGCAAACTAGTTTCCTTAAGAAACTTGAATTCGAGGTGTTAACGCCCCAAAATCACCAAACAGGGTCGAATTGGCACGAAACTTAGCACACACGACCGCCTAGGTAGGAGAGACTAGTTGGAGAAGACGGGGCCCGAATCGGGTTCCTGGTTTGGGAGTTAGAGCCTGATTCTGGTCTAGGCAAACAAGTTCCTTAAGAAATTTGAATTCAATGTGTTGATGACACAAAATCACCAAACGGCGACGGTTTGGGACGAAACTTGGCACATAGGACCGCCAAGGAATGAGAGACTTGTGGGAGAAGACAGGAATTCAACCAGGTTCCCGGTTTGGGAGTTAGAACCGGATTTCACTCTAGGCAACCTAGTTTCTTGAGAAGCTTGAATTCGGGGTGTTGACACCCCAAAATCACCAAACTGGGTCAAATTGGTACGAAACTTGGCACAGACGACCACCTAGGCAGGAGAGACTTATGGGAGAAGACGGGGCTCGAATCTGGTTCCCGGTTTGGGAGTTACAGCTGGATTTCGGTCTAGGCAAACTAGTTCCTTAAGAAATTTCAATTTGAGGTGTTTATGCCCCAAAATCACCAAATGGCGTTGGTTTGGCACGAAACTTGGCACACACGACCACCTCGGTACAAGAGACTTGTGGGAGAAGACGGGACTCCAATCGGGTTCCCGATTTGGGAGTTAGAGCCAGATTTCACTCTAGACAAACTTGTTGCTTAAGAAACTTGAATTCGAGGTGTTAACACCCCAAAATTAGCAAACAGCGTCTGTTTGGCATGAAATTTGGCACAAACGACCGCCTAGGCACGAGAAACTTGTAGGAGAAGACAGGACTCCAATCAGGTTCCCGGTTTGGGAGTCATAGCCGGATTTCTCTCTAAGCAAACAAGTTCCTTAAGAAACTTGAATTCGAGTTGCCGACACCACAAAATCACCAAACAGGGTCGGATTAACAGGAAATTTGGCACACACGACCGCCTAGGAACAAGAGACTTGTGGGAGAAGACGGGGCTCGAATCGGATTCTTGGTTTGGGAGTTAAAGCCGGATTTCGGTCTAGGCAAAAGTAGTTCCTTAAGAAATTTGAATTCGAGGTGTTGACGCCCCAAAATCACCAAACGACATCGGTTTGGCACGAAACTTGGCACACACGACCGCCTAAACACGAGAGACTTGTTGGAGAAGACGGGGCTCCAATCGGGTTACCGGTTTGGGAGTGAGGGCCAGATTTCACTCTAGGCAAACTAACTCCTTAAGAAACTTGAATCCGAGGTGTTGACACCCCAAAATTACCAAACGGGGTGGGATTAGCACGAAACCCTGCACACATGACCGCCTAGGCACGAGAGACTTGTGGTAGAAGATGGGGCTCGAATCGGGTTCCCGGTTTAGGAGTTAGAGCCGAATTTCGGTCTAGGCAAACTAGTTCCTTATGAAATTTGAATTCGAGATATTCAAGCCACAAAATTGCCAAAATGCGTCAGTTATGCACGAAACTTGGTATGCACGGCCACCTAGGCACGAGAGACTTGTGGGAGAAGACAGGCCTCGAATCGGGTTCCTGGTTTGGGAGTTAGAGCAGGATTTCGGTCTAGGCAAACTAGTTCCTTAAGAAATTTAAATTTGAGGTGTTGACGTCCCAAAATCACCAAACGGCGTCGGTTTGGCACGACACTTGGCACACACGACCGCCTAGGCACGAGAGATTTATGGGAGAAGACGGGACTCGAATCGGGTTCCTGGTTTGGGAGTTAGAGTCGGATTCACTCTAGGCAAACTAGTTCCTTAAAAAACTTGAATTCGAGGTGTTGACTCCCCAAAATCAGCAAACGGCGTCTGTTTGGCACGAAACTTGGCACACACGACCGCCTAGGCCTGAGAAATTTGTAGGAGAACACGGGACTCCAATCGGGTTTCTGGTTTGGGAGTTAGAGCCGGATTTCACTCTAGGGAAACTAGTTTCTTAAGAAACTTGAATTCGAGTTGTTGACGCCCTAAAATCACCAAACGGAGTCGGATTAACACGAAATTTGGCACACACGACCGCCTAGGCACGAGAGACTTGTGGGAGAAGACGGGGCTCCAGTCAGGTTCCTGGTTTGGGAGGTAGAGCCGGATTTCGCTCTAGGCAAAAGTAGTTCCTTAAGAATTTTGAATTCGAGGTGTTGACACCCCAAAATCACCAAACAGCATCGGTTTGGAACGAAACTTGGCACGCACGATCGCCTAGGCACGAGAAACTTGTGGGAGAAGACAGGACTCCAATCGGGTTCCCGGTTTGGATGTTAGAGCCGGATTTTGCTCTAGGCAAATTAGTTCCTTAAGAAACTTGAATTCGAGTTGTTGACGCCTCAAAATCGCCAAATCGGGTCGGATTAGGACGAAACTTGGCACACACGACTGCCTAGGCACGAGAGACTTTTGGGAGAAGACGGTGCTCTAATCGGCTTCCCGATTTTGGAGTTTGAGCCGGATTTCGGTCTAGGCAAAAGTAGTTCCTTAGGAAATTTGAATTCGAGGTGTTGACGATCCAAAATCACCAAACGGCATCAGTTTGGCACGAAACTTGGCACACGCGACCGCCTAAATACGAGAGACTTGTGGGAGAAGATGGGGCCCCAATCGGGTTCTCGGTTTGGGAGTTAGGGTCAGATTTAACTATAGCCAAACTAGTTCCTTAAGAAACTTGAATTCGAGGTGTTGATGCCCCAAAATCACTAAACGGGATTGGATTAGGACGAAACCTAGCACACACGGCTGCCTAGGCACGAGAGACTTGTGGGAGAATATGGGGCTCGAATCGGTTCTCGGTTTGGGAGTTAGAGCTTGATTTCGGTCTAGGGAAAAATTGTTCCTTAAGAAATTTGAATTCGAGGTGTTGACGGCCCCAAATCGCCAAACGGCGTCGATTTGGCACAAAACATGGCACTTACGACCGCCTAGGCACGAGAGACCTGTGGGAGAACATGGGACGCCAATCGGGTTCCCGGTTTGGGAGTTAGAGCCTGATTGCCGTCTAGGCAAACTAGTTCCTTAAGAAATTTGAATTCGAGGTGTTGACGACCCAAAATCACCAAACGGCGTTACTTTGGCACAAAACTTAACACACACGATTGCCTAGGCGCGAGAGATTTGTGGGAGAAGACGGGACTCGAATCGGGTTCCCGGTTTGGGAGTTAGTGCCGGATTTCACTCTAGACAAACTAGTTCCTTAAGAAACTTCAATTCGTGGTGTTAACACTCCAAAATCACCAAACGGGGTCGGATTGGCACGAAACTTGGCACAAACGATTGCCTAGGCACGAGAGACTTATGGGAGAAGATGGGGCTCGAATCGGGTTCCCGGTTTGGGAGTTAGAGCCTGATTCTGGTCTAGGCAAACTAGTTCCTTAAGAAATTTGAATTTGAGGTGTTGATGCCCCAGAATCACCAAACGGCGTCGGTTTGCGATGAATCTTGGCACACATGACCGCATAGGCACGAGAGACTTGTGGGAGACGACGAGACTCCAATTGGGTTCCCGGTTTGGGAGTTAGAGCCGGATTTCACTCTAGGCAAATTAGTTCCTTAAAAATTTGAATTCGAGGTGTTGGCAACCCCAAAATCATCAAACAGCATAGGTTTGGAATGAAACTTGGCACACACAACCGCCTATTCACGAGAAACTTGTGAGAGAAAACGGGACTCCAATCGGGTTCCCAGTTTGGGAGTTAGAGCCGGATTTCACTCTAGGGAAACTTGTTCTTTAAGAAATTTGAATTCGAGGTGTTGACGCCCCAAAATCATGAAATGGCGTTGGTTTGGCACGAAACTTGGCACACACGACCGCCTAGGCACGAGAAATATAACGACTCGGATTTTAAATTCACATTAGATTGATGTATAGTGGTGCCTGTCACCTTAAAATTTGTAGACTCGGATTTTAATTCACATTGGATTGATGTATAGTGGTGCCTGTCACCTTAAAATTTGTATGGTTGTCGGACTCTTGATGTTGATGGGTTGGCAAGTGAACTTTAAATATTATAATTGAGGACCCTTGGATGATGTTTGGAACCTTGATGGAAGCCTTAACAAGATATATAGATAAGATTAGATAAAAAGTCCCAAATTTGAGTTTGAATTTTTGACCAGCCATCACTCTTTTGCCCTTTTCTCCTTCCATACTTATAATTTGAATGTGAGGTTGAAACCATTGGAACGCTTGTTTCCGGGGCTTCAATTTGGACACAAGAACGACCTAGAAAGGATTCCCGATGAGAGAGTTATACCCGTTTGAAGTTTTCACATCTATACTGGAAGCAGAGCCGCACGTGCGGGGAATAGCGTTGCACGTGCGGGCTGTGCGGGACAGCAGCTCAAAAACGTGATTTTTGAACCATTTCTTACATTTTCTTTTCCTCTCTTCTTCTCCCCTCTTCCATGTCCGAAAACTTAGCCCTAAAAACCTTGATTTCCTCCACTTTTATCAACAAATCAACCATGGATTTTGCATCAACGATGAAGAACAAGTGAAGATCAACATTTTCAACCGATTGGATTTTGGAATTTCGAAGTGATGCTCTTGACCTAGCTTCCTTGCTTTCAATCTTGAGGTAGGGGTCCTAGTTCTCCTTCAATGCTTACATAAATAGATAGATTTGTGGTATTTTGGAGTATATAAATGCAAAATCTACATTTTGAGCATATAGGGTTATATTATGGAAATTTGGGGATTTCGGATTTGAAGAATTTGGGGTTTTATTGTTGGGTTTAGATTATGGATTATGAACCTAGGATATATAATCAAGGGGAAAATTGGAAGAAAAAATAATGGGTTAAGAAGTTTGAATTTTTCTTGAAATTTCTAGGTTTTTCTAGAAACCCTAGGTTGATTTTTGATGATAATCAATGATTTGGCCCAAATTGAAAGTTGAATCATGAAATTGGTAGGTTGAATTATCTATGTACAAGTTTAATTGGAATTTGGTTATGTTTGAAAATTATGTTTAAAATTTGCGAATGAATTTTGTTATGTGCAAGGTAAATCATGTTATAATGAGAAGGAAATTGGGGGAAATGATTTATTAATGATATAGATGACATAAACTTAGTTATGGAACGTTGAAATGGAATTTAAGAATTCCTCTTGAATTATGTTAAATTATATTTAATGATGTTAAGTTGAATCATGTTGCTTATGTTGAATTGTAGTGATTATGTGAGATGGTATTGACTATGTTGACTTTGATTTTTGTGACCTAAAATGTGGAGATTTTCAAAATGGGTTAATCCCAAATTATTTTGCTAAATACTTGTGGGCTTGCTTAGTTATTAAAATCAAGAGACTGATTTATTTTTGGAAAAATGTGGAAGATGTCCATACAATTCCTTCCTATCTTGAAATCGAAGTGATTGATTATAAATTCCATATTGTGTTTGCAAGAATGGTAATCTTCTATTTCTATATATAGATATATTGAGATGGAGGAAATTGTGGTATAATGGATGGATAATGGTAGGCTTGTGAAGAATAATGAATGAAGGAAAAAGAACTAATAACTAAGTTATATATGTGTATAGGGCACACTTCAGGAGGGCCAAGCACTCCGTTGTAGCACTGTGAGTAGTAGTACTTCGATGTATCTTTAACTGTTAATGATTATTGTTATTGACGTTATGATCTTCGTCGTAAGAATTATGTTGACATGTATGTTATGTATGCTACGTAAGAAATATTGTGAAATTATGGAAACATCAAAGGTGTATGCTATATGAGGAACATTATGAAATTATGGAAACATCAAAAAGGATTTGTGAAATATGCATCTCGAATTTGTGAAGTATGGATCACCAACTTGTGAAATATGAAACGATGTGGGCGAGGGCCATTTGTGAAGTATGAATTTCCGAATTGTGAATTGTGAAACTATGAAGCCAAGAGCCGAATTGTGAACCTATGAAACCCAAAAGCTAATTTATGTATATGTGAATTTATGAGGCCGGGGGCCGACTTGTGAATTTATGTGGCCAGGGGCCATTTGTGAACTATGAACCTATGTGGCCAGGGGCCATTTGTGAAATTATGAAGCTATGAGGCCAAGGGCCAAACTTGTGAACTTGTGAATCCAAAGGGCCGAAGGCCGATGTGATAAGTTGTGAATCTATGAAACCTAAAGGCTATCGTGAATGTGTGAACCCCTCAGGCCAAGGGCCGAACTATGGAATTGTGAAACCGATAAAGTCATCTGTAATCTAATGAAAATGTGCTTACTTTGTCCTATTAACTTTATGTTAATTATGTCAACTCGTGGGAATGATGTAACGGTTACCATTAGGACTCTATTAATTACAAGGCAAGGCAACTATAATAGAGCACGTGAATTAAGTCATTTACCCGAAAGAATTTATGTTCATTCTTGAAGAATAGATTCTGAGTAAATATAAGAGTAGCTATGTGTATCCATATGAATTTGAACTTATTTTGCTATGTTGCTTATGAATTGGAAGTTATTCAGAATCTACGATATAATTGCAAAGTTTAGCATTATTATGTGACCCTCATGAGAATGTGAATTAGCCTCTCATTGTTAAGCGTACGATAATGACATGATACAACAAGAAACGCTCTTGTTATAATATGTTCCGTTTGAATTAATGAATGATGTTCAAGTATGTTTCAGGCATGTTTCCAGTATGTTACAAGTTCAAGTATGCTCAGGTATGTTTCAAGTATATGTTACAAGTTTGAATATGCTACAAGGTCAAACAAGTTTCAAGGGCTTTATGCCAATGTTTCAAGGGCCTCGTGCCATATGTTTCAAGGGCCTCGTGCCACCACATTTCAAGGGCTTATAGCCATCAAGTTTATGTTGCAAGATTGGGCCTAAGGCCGTTATGTACTTAGCACAGAATCAGACTATTGCATTGACATGTATTATGTTTCAAGTTAAGCATCATTTTATTTATGTATTACTATTCACTGAGCCCGGCTCACTCTCTATTATGTCTGTTTCTATAGGTCACCAATCAGGTGGTCAGTCCTAGCCAAGACGCCCACTTTCTTTTGTCAACCTTCATATGTTCAGGCACTGTATAAGCCATTTATTTTGTCAAGTTGTTAAGATGTTGACTTGCTTATGGGTGTCCCTCTAAGGTTGTTGTATATACTTTCATGTTCGTTTTTTTTTGTATACGCCCAATCATGGGGCTGGCATTGTAAATGTGTATGTATATGCTCCGGGTTATAGTTGGAACTTTATCTATCCACTATAATGCATGTGATGAATGAGATCCTGGCATGTAGAAGTAGCTCAATGGAGTTTATTTGTTTCATTATTTCCATTTTTTTGTGCTTCCGATAAGGCCCCGTATGTTATGTTACCAGGTTACATGTCCGTTTCTGAATAGGTCATGCCCAAACTTTTAGGGGCGGGTTTGGGGCGTGACAAGAAACTTGTGGGAGAAGACAGGTCTCGAATCAGGTTCCCGGTTTGGGAGTTAGAGCTAGATTTCACTCTAGGCAAACTAGTTTCCTTAAGAAACTTAAATTCGAGGTGTTAACACCCCAAAATCACCAAACAGGGTTGAAATAGCACAAAACTTAGCACACACGACCGCCTAGGCAGGAGAGACTAGTCGGAGAAGACGGGGCCCGAATCGGGTTCCCGGTTTGGGGTTTAGAGCCTGATTCTGGTCTAGGCAAACAAGTTCCTTAAGAAATTTCAATTTGATGTGTTGATGACACAAAATCACCAAACGACGACGATTTTGGGCGAAACTGGGTACGACCGCCTAGGAATGAGAGACTTGTGGAAGAAGACAAGACTTCAACCAGGTTCTCGGTTTGGAAGTTAGAGCCGGATTTCACTCTAGGCAAACTAGTTTCTTCTGAAGCTTGAATTCGGGGTATTGACGCCCCAAAATCACCAAATGGGGTCAGATTGGTACGAAACCTGGCACAGATGACCACCTAGGCAGGAGAGACTTGTGGGAGAAGACGGGGCTCGAATCTGGTTCCCGGTTTGGGAGTTAGAGCTGGATTTCAGTCTAGGCAAACTAGTTCCTTAAGAAATTTGAATTCGAGGTGTTTACGCCCCAAAATCACCAAACGGCGTCGGTTTGCCACGAAACTTGGCACACATGACCGCCTAGGCACGAGTGACTTGTGAGAGAAGACGGCACTCCAATCGGGTTCCCGGTTTGGGAGTTAGAGCCGGATTTCACTCTAGGCAAACTTGTTGCTTAGGAAACTTGAATTCGAGGTGTTGACGCCCAAAATCAGCAAATGGTGTCTGTTTGGCATGAAACTTGGCACACACGGCCGCCAAGGCACGAGAAACTTGTAGGGGAAGACGGGACTCCAATCAGGTTCCCGGTTTGGGAGTCATAGCCGGATTTCTCTCTAAGCAAATAAGTTCCTTAAGAAACTTGAATACGAGTTGCAGACGCCACAAAATCACCAAACGGGGTCGGATTAACAGGAAATTTGGCACACACGATCGCCTAGGCACGAGAGACATGTGGGAGAAGACGGGGCTCGGATCGGGTTCCTGGTTTGGGAGTTAGAGCCGGATTTCAGTCTAGGCAAAAGTAGTTCCTTAAGAAATTTGAATTCGAGGTGTTGATGCCCCAAAATCACCAAAACCACATCAGTTTTGGCACGAAACTTGGCACACACGACCACCTAAACATGAGAGACTTGTGGGACAGGACGGGACTCCAATCGGGTTCCCGGTTTGGGAGTTAGAACCAGATTTCGGTCTAGGCAAAAGTAGTTCCTTAAGAAATTTGAGTTCGAGGTGTTGACGCCCCAAAATCACCAAACGGCGTCAGTTTGGAACGAAACTTGGAACTTACGACCGTCTGGGCACGATAGACCCGTGGGAGAATATAGGACTCCAATCGGGTTCCGATTTGGGAGTTAGAGCCTGATTGTGGTTTAGGCAAACTAGTTCCTTAAGAAATTTTAATTCGAGGTGTTGACGCCCCAAAATTGCCAAACGTCGTTAGTTTGGCACGAAACTTAGCACACACGATCGCCTAGGCACGAGAGATTTGTGGGAGAAGATGGGGCTCGAATCGGGTTCCCAGTTTGGGAGTTAGAGCCGGATATCGGTCTATGCAAACTTATTCCTTAAGAAATTTCAATCCGAGATGTTCAAGCCCCAAAATCACAAAACGGGGTCGGATTGGCATGAAACTTGGCACACACGACCGCCTAGGCACGTGAGACTTATGGGAGAAGACGGGGCTCGAATCGGGTTCTTGGTTTGGGAGTTAGAGCCAAGTTTTGGACTAGGCAAACTAGTTCCTTAAGAAATTTGAATTCAAGGTGTTAACGCCCCAAAATCACCAAACGACGTCTATTTGGCACGAAACTTGGCACACACGACTGCCTAAACACGAGAGACTTGTAGGGGCTCCAATCTGGTTCTCGGTTTGGGAGTTAGGGCCAGATTTCACTCTATGCAAACTAGTTCCCTAAGAAACTTGAATTCAAGGTGTTGATGCCCCAAAATCACTAAACGGGGTTGGATTAGTATGAAACCTTGCACACACGACTGCCTAGGCACGGGAGACTTGTAGGAGAAGACGGGGCCCGAATCGGGTTCTCGGTTTGGGAGTTAGAGCCTGATTTCGGTCTAGGCAAAAGTAGTTCCTTAAGATATTTGAATTCGAGGTGTTGACGCTCCAAAATCGCCAAACGGCGTCGGTTTGGCACGAAACTTGGCAGTTACGACGGCCTAAGCACGAGAGACCTGTGGGGGAAGACGGGACGCCAATTGGGTTCCCGGTTTGGGAGTTAGAGCCTAATTGTGGTCTAGGTAAACTAGTTCCTTAAGAAATTTGAATTCAAGGTGTTGACGCCCCAAAATCACAAAAAGGTGTTGGTTTGGCATGAAACTTAGCACACACGATCGCCTCGCCTAGGCACGAGAGATTTATGGGAGAAGACAAGGCTCGAATTGGGTTCCCGGTTTGGGAGTTAGAGTCGGATTTCAGTCTAGGCAAACTTTTTCCTTAAGAAATTTGAATTCGAGATGTTCATGTCCAAAATCACAAAACGGGGTCGGATTGGCACGAAACTTGGCACACATGACCGCCTAGGCACGAGAGACTTGTGGGATAAGACGGGGCTCGAATCGGTTCCCGGTTTGGGAGTATAGAACCTGATTCTGGGTCTACGCAAACTAGTTTCTTAAGAAATTTGAATTCGAGTGTTGATGTCCCCAAAATCACACGGCGTCGGTTGGATGAATCTTGACATATGACCGCATAGGCACGAGAGACTTGTGGGAGACGACGGGACTCAATTGTGTTCCGGTTTGGGATTTGTGCAGGATTTCACTCTAGGCAAACTAGTTCCTTAAGAAATTTGAATTCGAGGTGTTGACGCCCCAAAATCACCAAACAGCGTCGGTTTGGAACGAAACTTGGTACACACGACCGCCTTCTCACAAGAAACTTGTGGGAGAAGACGAGACCCCAATCGGGTTCCCGATTTGGGAGTTAGAGTCAGATTTCACTCCAAGCAAACTAGTTCCTTAAGAAATTTGAATTCAAGGTGTTGACGCCCCAAAATCATGAAACGGCGTCGGTTTGGCACGAAACTTGGCACACACAACCGCCTAGGTACGAGAAACTTGTGGGAGAAGACGGGACTCCAATTGGGTTCCCGGTTTGGGAGTTAGAGCTAGATTTCACTCTAGGGAAACTAGTTCCTTAAGAAACTTGAATTCGAGGTGTTAACGCTCCAAAATCACCAAACTGGGTCGGATTGGCACGGAACTTTGCACATACGACCGCCTGGGCAGGAGAGACTAGGGGGAGAAGACGGGGCCCGAATCGGGTTTCCGGTTTGGGAGTTAGAGCCTGATTCTGGTTTAGGCAAACAAGTTCCTTAAGAAATTTGAATTTGATGTGTTGATGACACAAAATCACCAAACAACGACGGGTTGGGACGAAACTTGGCACACACGACCGCCTACGAACGAGAGACTTGTGGGAGAAGACGAGACTTCAATCGGGTTCCCGGTTTGAGAGTTAGAGCCGGATTTCACTCTAGGCAAACTAGTTCCTTAAGAATAGGGCTGCAAACAAGCCGAGCCGAGCTTTGAGCTCGAGCTCGGCTCGTTTACTTATCGAGCTCGTTTATTGAGCTCAAACTCGGCTCGACTCGTTAATTTTAATGAAACTCGGGCTCCGCTCCGCTCAGCTCGATAATTTTTTTAATATTATTTATATTATTTAATATATAAAAAATGTATTTATATATATATATATATATATATTTATATATTTTTAATATATAAATAATGTATATATATATATATATTTATATATTATTTAACATATAAATAATATTTTATTATATAATTTAAATAAAGATAAACGAGCCGAGCTTAACGAGCCGAGTTTATGCGAGCTCGAGCTCGGCTCGTTTATTAAACGAGCCTAATATTTGAGCTCGAGCTCGGCTTGTTTACTAAACGAGCCGAGCCGAGCTTGTTCATGAACAGCTCGGTTCATTTGCAGCCCAACTTTTTTTTTTTGGGTGAATAAGACATAGATAAAAGAAAAACAAAGACTGAACAGATACAAGGGGCATACCCCAGGACCTAACGAAAACTAAACATGATCAAAGAACTGCCACATAGGCAAACAAACCAACCAAAAGAGACCAAAACAAAGCAAACCAGAATAGCACCAAAGCTAAAAAACTAAAACTAGAAAACGAAAAGGCTAAAGAAATAACTGACTAATAGAGAGAGCCAAAATATGTTCATAGGCCGCATTCTTTTGGATGAGGACCATGAACACACCAACAGCAGACCTAGAAAATAACCTGTGCAAAATATGAAGCTACTAAACCATGCACAACCCGCATGGATAGGCCAGCCAAAAAGGAGCCACTGTAAACCGTCTGGTAAAACAAAATATACAGAGTTTAAATAAATTAAAAGAAAGACAAATGTTATCCAATAGGCGCTACAAGCAGCCATCACCGAGAAACACTCAACCGAAACATCCAACAGGCAAGAAACCATAGTTCCACCAAAGTAGCAGGCACCTAGGAAGAACCAGATCAGCCAACCCATACACCCCAAGTAGAGCTCAAACATTGTAATACACCCTGTAAAGGCAGCCATGTATGAGAAATCCAGCATGTATAAAAACCGTATAGAGTTAAATACAGGAACAAAACACTCATTATAGGCACTCAATTCACTCGGCCCATAATTTAGGAACTCACACCACTCAGATTTAGCTTCCTTAACCTGCACATAAAGAGATACACTATATATGAACATTAGCAAAAATTATCTGGCTAAGATCACTTAACCCAAATTGTGAAGTGACAGATTTAAGAATTCCTCACAACACTAAGAAGCTTGAATTCGAGGTGTTGACGCCCCAAAATCACCAAACGGCGTCGGTTTGGCACGAAGCCAGGCACACACGATCGCCTAGGCACAAGAAACTTGTGGGAGAAAACAGGACTCCAATCAGGTTCCCGGTTTGGGAGTAGATCCGGATTTTGCTCTAGGCAAACTAGTTCCTTAGGAAACTTGAATTCGAGGTTTTGACACCCCAAAAGTACCAAATAGGATACGATTAGCATAAAACTTAACACACATGACCGCCTAGGCACGAGAGACTTGTGGGAGAAGACAGGTGTAATACCTCTGTTCTGTATTATGTTAATTAGTCCTTAATATGAGCATGATTATGTGTTTAATACGTTTTTGTGTGCCATTATGTAAAAATATGTGGTTTTGAATTTTTATCTGTCACCGTAGGAATATCTGTTTGATTATTTGCTTTGGAAATTAAATTGAAGGCCTTATCGGCCACATAACCCGAAGTCGATTACGCCAATGTGATTAGTGTACTTTTTAGAGCCTACGGTGAAATTTAATTGAAGATTGATTCGGATCAGATTAAATTGATGAATTAGTGCCCTATTATTTATTATTACTATATTGGACTTAGTGGGAATTGTTGTATTGAGGCACTACACACTCAAACTCCCTCTTTTAGCTTATTTTGGGCTGATCAAACTCTAAGAAAAGAAAAGAGGGTCGGCTTAGAGAGAGAGAGTGTAGAAGATTGAGGTTTTGGTCTTGAGGCTTGGAGATTTTGGAAGATTACTCAAGAATTTGCTATAGAGTGGAAGAATTGAGCCTCTAGGTAAGTGAATCCATGAGTTTGATGTGTAATTTTGTGTACTCAAAATTGATTAATGATTAAGAGTAAGAATTGAAGAGGAATTGAGTTGTTTGTGTTAAATTGAAGGTCCATGTTAGCATGCATGTATGTAGTTGCCTTGAAATTGCATATTTGAGCACCAGATGCATGATCTACGTGAGTTTTTGGTTGAAGATCATGCTCTTGACCACCTCTTCATCATATAAGTAGAGAATGAGAATGATATACCACATGCATGTGCAAATTATAAGGGTGTAAGTGTTGAATACATGAAATTGTTATGTTGGTAATGAGTTTGGTGGAAAATGAGCCATGCATGTGTTTGAATCATGAAATTGAGTTCCATGTTGGTGTGTTTTAGTGTTGGTATCATGTTAGTACAAGTATATATGAAATTGGAGCCATAAAATGCAAGAAATGTGGTTAAAATGTCGAATATGAACTCAAGAACACATTATGGAAAACCCAAAATTTTGATGTCCACTCGAGCGGGAAATTCGTGTTCCCAGTATTTTTGTAGACATGAATGTCCGCTCGAGCAGGAAAGTTCATGCTCGAACGGGGAGCCATGTAGAGAGGCCTTCCGCTCGAGCGCCAGAGTGCACGATCGAGCGTGAATTCGACCTAACCAGTACTTTTGCAGGCCTTAAGGGTCCGCTCGAGCGGAGCGGGAAAGTCTATGCTCGAGCGGGGACCTTATTTTCTAAAATTTTGAAAAGGCATTTTGAGTTCCGTTTTCCATTCTCTTTCACTTCTAAGTACTCTTAGGCATGCATTGAACATTGTAATTGAGTTAAAGAGATAAGAACGAAACCTAAAGAGTAAAAATGTGAATTTAGAACGAATTGAATTATTAGTGACCCTTTCGTGTTCATGGTATGTGTAGGGTCGAACTCCAGGGCAGATCAATCAGCCGATCACTGTGAGTAATATCTTAATAAAGATATCTGAAGTATGTTATTTGTCCAATTGCTTACTTCCATATAAGTCTTGTAAGTTGCTATACTAAATTGGGGACAAATATCTGTTATGCTATGTATTGGGCCCGAGGCCGTTTGATACGAATGATGACCTAATACAAATGATCTGATACGAATAATAGTTTGATACGAAAGTATAAATGGGCCGAAGGCCAGTTTGCTACGAAAGCATAAATGGGCTAGAGGCCAGTTTGATAAGAAAGAATGGATGGGCCGAAGGCCGATTGACATGAATGATTGGGCCAAAAGCCGATTGACATAAATAAATGGGCCGAAGGCCAGTTTGATACGAAAGTATAAATGGGCCAGAGGCCAGTTTGATAAGAAAGAATGGATGGGCCGAAGGCCGATTGACATGAATGATTGGGCCGAAGGCCGATTGACATAAATGATTGGGCCGAAGGCCAGTTTGATACGAAAGTATATTTAGGCCAAAGGCCAGTTTGAAACAAAAGTGTGAATAGGCCAGAGGCCAGTTTGACATGATAGAATGAATGGGCCAAAGACCAGTTTGACACGAAAGTGTGAATGGGCCAGAGGCCAGTTTGACATGATAGAATGAATGGGCCAAAGGCCAGTTTGACACGAAAGTGTGAATGGGCCAAAGGCCGTTTTGACATGAACGAGTGGGCAGGGGCCGTTTTGACAGGAATAGAAGATAATTGGGCCAAAGGCCAGTATGTTTGAAACCACAGTCACTCGACTCAATTATGCATATAAATGTTAAATGAAAACGTGAATTGGGCCCAAGGCCATTCGAAGTATGTTGTTCTACATATCGTTGTATCTACTTATTTGATATTATTCACTGGGCTCACGCTCATTCATGTGTTTGTAGGTGAGCCAAGAGAGGTCCAGACCCAGCCCCAGTGAAGTCTGTGTGAAACAACCGAGTTTGGAGAGTCAGACCTAGCGTCTCACGCACGAGACTCGTCTTCACCTTTCTGCTATGCTATGTTATTTTTATCATGTTGGCGAGGACTTTGCATATGTCTGTATATAGTTTTCATGGGTTGACTTGGTTTTTGGATGATCTTGTTTGTACGAAACTTATGCTACTGTATTTCTATTGTGAGTTATTAATGTATATATGTTTGGTTGTTTGGATGTGCCATGTAAGCACAACTCTATGGACAAAGATTTGAACTGCTTCCATTTGGCCCCCATTAACTCTGTTAAAAACACATTCGCTTTGGTTTGAGGCAGTAGGTAATCTCATGATTACTGGCCGGTTGTGTCCTTAACCCACGGGGGCGGGTTCGTCGTGACAGAGTGGTATCAGAGCACGAGTTGATAACTCACACACTTGTCCAAAAGAGTAATAAGCGTCTAGATAAGATCTAGGATGCATTCATGTGATAAGTATGAATTTGAAGGCATCAAGAATACGCTCAAATGTTTAATGTGAACGGTTTTACGTTATAAGTTTGTGATTTGCTTGCATTACAAATTATTTGAGTATGTATGCTCTTTAGTATATGCATACCTGTGAATCTTTGGTATAAAGTATAATGCAAGTTTAATCATATGTTGAGAACATGCGATTGTATGAGATATGAATTGTTCCACTAATGTGTACAACAAGTTTGTTTGCTTTAATGCACAAATATGAACATGATCTAAGTGTATAATGATTTAGTAAATGTTCAGCATGCGATATCTGCTAAGTGTATTGCCACGCCTGACATGGAGTGATGGGCACACTGCCGTGGGGTTTGAGGCTTGTGATCTACCAAGGTAGGGACTGGGGGATGTGATGATTGATTTCATGATCTTGTTGGCTGTATATTGGTTTGCTGCTGAGGGGCTATTGTTTTTCACTTCAACCCCTAGACCGTGGCATATGGTTTTTGATCGTGCTAGCTTCATGTGACTTTGCTGGGATTTCTCTTGGGGTATATCTTTTCCTCCGTCCCGGCTTTGGTTAAGTGGCTTGGATGTCACGGCTGTGAGGAGTGGGATGCTTATTGGATTCCATGTTTTATCTACAGTAGAGACTGGGGGCTCGCAGGGTTGATCATCATCTTTGTTTCAGCTTGGGGGTGGTTGTTGTTTTCTCTATGAGTGTGTTGTTTGTTTAACTTTGTATTGTTTTTGTATTTCTTTGCCCATATATCCACCTCAAGTTTCCTTCTATTATCTCTGATGGTAGGGGTTACTTGAGGATAAAAAGGATATATGGGCAAAGTTGGGTTATTGTGTTTTCAGTTTCTTGTTTACCTCATTTCTTAGGGGTGTAGTGGTTGTTTTGTGGGTTATATATGCTTTGTATTTGTTGTTTGGGCGTGCCTGGGGTATGCCCCTTGTAAACTTGTAAATTTTATTGTTTTATTTTATGACTTACTTACCCAAAAAAAAAAAAAAAAAAAAAAAAGATATCTGCTAAGTATGCAATCATCTGTTACGTATGTGATTAATTGTGTCTTGGCGATACATAAAATGAGAATATAACAACGTGCGAATGTACCCATGTGTATCTGTGTTTATTTTGTATTGGGCATCCCAGTGATTGGCAAGGCTTAATAAGAGATTGTGTAGAGTGTGGATAAATTAAGGGCATACGAGCTGGAACGCTTTTCCATAGCCCGACTTGATAGACTGGAAGGAATAGTACAAGAGATGGCAGATATCTTAACACAACAACGTCAATTGCCGCTACGGCAAGAACCTTTGCCACCGCCAGTATAAGAAACACCGAGGAGTTTGTTATCGAATTTCTGGGACTTGCTATAGGAGTGGTAAAATGGACCATATGGTAAGGAACTGTCCCCGAACTGAACAAATGTGAATGAATCTTCTGCCTCAGTTGAATTCGTACCAATGGTAGGAATTGCTAATCGAGATAGAGCAATTGCATTCGTCCCAGAAAGCACTCAGAATACTGCAACTGTTATCCCAGGTATTTATACTATTTATAAACGAATGCCTATGTGTTGATTGGTTCTGAATTAGTACGTGAGTACATCTTTTCTTGGGATATTATTTGATTCGGACCGGCATATTCTTTCATATCTGTCGTATGTGTATCTAGATTGGTTAGACCCACAAGATCGAGACCGTATTCATTGAATGCATATGCTCCATTAGGGAAGGTTGTGAAATACGTTTTGGGATATTGATTGACTCTGCACATGCACATGTATATCTAAACCTATGCTCAGGGTGATTTGTTATATTACTGTCTTCAATGGCTAAACCACTGGAATTGTGACTTTGTGATTGTATAATTGAGTTAAGCATGCCAAATAATAAACTCTGCAAGTTGTGAGATCATGCATTTTGATTGGTAGAAAGTTGACTGGACTATGTGATTATACTGAGCTCGACTCATAAACCTATGCTTTTGCGACTGATTTAGAACTTTTGCATAACAGACCCTATCTTATGCACAACTGAGGAACTTTGTTTAATGTGTTACTGTGCACCATGTATTTGCATGTATGACTTATTTGGGAACTGCTATGCTGATTATGATACGTACCTCCGAATATGAACAACTGCACACATGTGCAACTACACCTAAGCTTGTGTGGACAATGCCGTATTATATGACCTGAAATACTTTGATATGAATAGTTGTGATAAATGACTTTGATATGACTTTGAAAACTGATGAACTTAGGACAGTTGTGAAACCACCAACCATGTACCTAAGTAAATGAAGTATGCCTTACAGAACCAAATGTACCCTATTCGAGAAAACTTTTACCCTATTCGATCTGATAGAACTTTTGTTTGATTTGGTCTGCTAGAACCCTCATTGGATATGATTTGATGAGACCTCTATTTGATTTAATCTGATGAGACCCTTGCTTGGATTGATTTGATAAGACCCTCTATCTAAGTTGATTTGGTTAAAGAGGATTAAGAATTGTTTGTAAATAAATAGCCAGATTATTCTTGGCAGAAAAACTGATAGACCCAAAACTTGGATCTGTTTGGAATATTTGACTCATTTGAAAGACCTTTTGTGGGCTATCAACAGATTGATCTAACCATGAACACCATTGAGAATCAACCTCCAACTATTTGGGACATATGTGTTATAAATGAATAGAATTGTACAAATCCCGTGATTGGGTGTCTTAAGGAACGATGCTTCTGAATTACCATATTCTTGCTTATTTGACGCTACGGAAGCCGATGACAACAAATTGATTTGATTGTAAACAGTACTGAATATTTATCCTCGACTAATCAGAATATGTTTCGTATGTCTGCTTCAGCGTTATCAGATTTTGGGAAATCAGGTTATGGTGAGTGGTATTGTGTTTGTTTTAATGATATTCTTGAGACGTCCTTTTGTGCTAGGGGACGTTAAGCCTATGTAGCACCTTTTCTATGATATCTCTTTGCCACCGACGGTTTTGTACGGGTGGCTTTGTCTAATTGATCTCGGGTCGGCCACCGACGGTCGTGAACGGGTGTGCTTTGATTCCGAGATGATTATTCCCTTGATTTGTCCGGAATGTCATCCTTTGGTATTATGTAGATGTTATTGACATCCAAGAGACCTTGAGAAACCCTGATTGTCCGTAAGTGTGTGAATTCAGTACGCCTTGTGAATAACTACTCAGTGCCATTATATTCTATAACGGGGGCTCTGAGGATGTGTAAATTGTGTTTAACATGTGACTGACTATTTTGATATTACCTTTGACGTCATGGGGATTAATATAGGAATTGCCTTATACTTTGACAACTATCAGATAATGTGGAGAGACTCAATGGAACAGGGAATTGAATGTTGAACCAAATTGTAAACTGTAAACTGTTAAATGAATTGAGAACACATGTATTCTGTTAGAAGTCGACTGCCTCGATACTTAACGAACAGGCACGGGACTTAATGAACAGGCACAGGACTCCCGATTTGAGTTGTGAAAACCTAACGAACAAGCACGGGACTCCCGATTTGAAAACTAGGTCGGAAAATACACTTTTCTAACACTTAAGCTTGGAAGTAGGCCATCGCAGGGCCAAAATCATGTAACAATCGCAAGAAGGGCCAGGAACAACTCAAACACCTCGGGAGTGACCAACGCGAGTTTTGAAAACTTCCGGAACTAGCACTGTAATAACCCGACCATCGTATGTGATTCTGCTATATTTTAGTCTTTATTCGGTGCTTTCAAATGTTTAATGTGAAACTGCATGAGAATTTAAGTTAAGTATATATGTCTTATGAGTTGATGCTTTATGAATTGAACATTATCTGTTAGGCAAGAAGAGTATCTGTTACTATTAGAACGTTAAAACAGAAATTGGAAGCCTTAACGGCTTAATTATCTGAAATTGATTTTATATCTGTGATCAACATAATTTTTAAGTAATATTAAGCATGTTTACAAAATTTCAATTTCGGAATAATAAAGCGATTGATTTTTGTCTTATATGCTCTTATATTGCATATATATATATCTCTAAGTCTTGTTTTTGGACTTAAGATAAAAAACGTGACTACCTTTTTGGAGAGAAAATAAGAGAGAGGGGAGAAGAGAATTGGGGGAGAAGTGATTCAACAAGAAATTTGGGCAAAATTGTTAGAAGTTTGGGATTGAATTCAAGGCAAGCTCAAGATATTCTTGTTATGACAACTTAGAGTTGTAATTCATGTTTATGTTTGATTCATGTATGATTCATGTTTGAATTATGAGGGTTTTTCATCAATTGATTATTTTGACACTTAATTTGAGTGGTATATGAAATTATACTTCAATCTTTGGTTTTATATCATCACTTCATGGAATTATGTGTATATCATGTGTTATGTTTCAAGAACATGAAGAACTTGACTCCAAAGTGGAATTTGAGAGAGAGATGGCTTGTTTAAGTTCCTAATCTTGTTTAATTTGTCATGTTCAAAGTAGAATCCATATTATAGTGATGTTGGGTTGAAATTTGGTCTTAAATTCATTTGGAATTGCATGAAAAATGGAATGAAGTTGCCAAATTCGAAGTTTAGAATTTCAGAATTCGCTTGGTCTGCTCGAGCGGCGGAAAGCCCGCTCGAGCGAGAAAATCGACCTCCCAGCAGTTTGTGACATTTACAGTCCGCTCGAGCGGCCAAAGTGGCGCTCGAGCGGGGGACTAATTTTCAGAAAGAAAAACATGCTTGTTCAGTTTTGCGTGCTTGACTCTCTGATGGTTTTAGAATATGTTTCTGATGATTTTAAATTCATATGAAGGGTAATGACACAGGGAATGATTTCTCAATGATTTAAGAAGGAAAAAGAACTAATTAGCAAGTTATGACTGTGTGCAGGACACACTCCAAGAGGAACTAGCACGTCATCACAACACAGTGAGTAATAGTACTTCAATGTACCTCTACCCGTTAATAATTATTATTATTGACGTTAGGATCCTTATTGTAAGTATTATATTGACATGAAGTTATGTATTGACGTTATGATCCTTGTTGTACGAATTACATTAGCATGAAGTTATATATGCTATATAAGAAACATTATGAAATTATGGAAACATTGAAAGAGGTTGTGAAGTTATGTACGCCACGTGTGAAACTTTGTGAATTATGGAACGCATCAAAGAAACTGTGAAGTTGTGAACCTATGTGGCCAAGGGCCATTTGTGAACTAAGAAGTTATGAGGCCAAGGGCCGATATGTGAAATATGAATTTGTGAACTTGTGAATTGTGAATCAAAAGGGCCAAAGGCCATTACAATAAGTTGTGAATTTATGAAACCCAATGGTTCTTTTGTGAATTTGTGAACTCCTCAGGCCAGGGGCCAAATTATGAAATTGTGAACCAACAAGTTGTCCTATAAAGTTATACAGAAGCAGACTAACTACATGGTTATTGTGTTATTTTGTTTTACATGCATGTAGGTACTATTGTTCACTGAGCTTGGCTCACCCTATGTTATGTCTGTTCCTGTAGGTAACCAAACAGGAGGTCGATCTTAACTCGGCATTGTCACACTTTGGTCAGCCTAAGCACAGCCAAGCTTTGGGTCGAAACCGTACTTTTGTGGAATTTGCTAGACTATAGCTTATGCTCTAGCTATTGGCGTAGGATGTTATGTACATAATATTTTGTTATACGCCCAATCTTGGGGCTGGATCTGTATATGCATGTATATAACTAGCTCTCACGAGTGTATCTCTTTTGCTTTATCTCTTTTGGTTTATTCGTCCTATGTTATGTCTGTGATCCTGACATGGTTTAGTCGCTCAATGGATGTCATACTTTCTTGTTTTGTATTACTTGTTGTTACTGCTTCCGTTCAGGCCCCTACTTTCTATATATATATAGCAGGTTAAGTGTCCTTTTCTGCATAGGTCATGCCCAAACTTTCAGGGGCAAGTTGGGGGTGTGACAAGTGGTATCAGAGCACGAGTTGCTATCTCACACACGGGTCCATTGAGCTTAGGGTGTTAGAAAAGCTTTAGGCATTTTGCATGACATCCTGAAAGTATATGAAGGAGCGATGGCAACGTTACGTATACTCTGATAATGCTAACACTTTTGAATCATGTTTCCTGTATATAATTGATTGTTGTGTAGGAAATGGTGAGAACGAGGACAGACGACGCGGAAGATGCTACTTCTGCACGGTTGGATAGGATGGAGAGAATGATTATGGAAATGGCGGAGACCCTACGACAACAACAGCAACAACCACAACAGCAGCAACAGCCACCAGAACAACCGCCACCACCACCGGTACCTCCACTGGCAGTACCAGATTTTCATGCTGAAGACCGAACCATCACCCTTGCTAAAGAGTTTAAAAAGATGAAACCACCCGTCTTCAACGGAGGCATAGAGCCAATGAAAGCTGAGGCATGGGTGCTGGGAATTGAGAAACTATTCGAAGTGTTCCCTTGTACAGAAGCTCAAAAAGTGCAATTGGCTGCTTTCACTCTTGAGGATGAGGCGTAGAGATGGTGGATGCTCACAAGGACCGTACATCCTGGATTAACATTGGATAGATTTCTCGAATTGTTCTACGAAAAATATTTTCCTCAAAGCATGCGAGATAAGAAGGTGACAGAATTTGAAACTCTTAGACAAGGAAGTAAGACTGTTGCAGAATACGAAGCTCAATTTGCAGAACTAGCTCGATTTGCGCCTCATATGGTGGATACGGATTATAAGAAGGCACGGAAATTCGAAGGAGGTTTACGGGGTGCCATCCAAGACAGGGTCAATATGCTGAAGCTACCTACTTATGTTGATGTGTTAGAAAGGGCTGTTATAGCAGAAGGAAATCTTGCTGCTCAGAATCGGAGTTCCGAGTGGAAAGGGAAAAGGCAGAACAATCAGTGGTCAAAGGGATCAGTGACTCCACCCAATAAGAAGCATAACTCCGGGAACTCCAGCACCACCACCTACACTCAAAATTCCACTCCTGTATGCCCAGATTGTGGAAGGCAGCATCAAGGAACTTGCCACTAGAAGACCGGGGCTTGTTTTAAGTGTGGCAAAACGGGTCATCTGGTAAGGGATTGCCCACAATGGGCTCAACAAAAGGGCCATAGACCTGCTACCAGTTCTGCGGGGTCTACACCAACCCCCAATGCAAAGACAGCAACTAAACCTGTCACACCCCAAACCTGCCCCTAAAAGTTTGAGCATGACCTAAGCAGAAAAGGGCACTTAACCAGATTTCATATAGGGGCCTGACCGGAAGCTGTAATACTAAGTATTATAAATCAGAAAATATGCCATCCATTGAGCTACTAAGTTATGCCAGGATCATAAACATCTCATAGGACAAGTACATCAAAAGCCAAAATACATTTGAGAGTTAATTAGTTACATGCATATACAAATCCAACCCCGAGGTGGGGTCCATAACAAAAATATTAAGTACATAATAACTTAGGCCAATAGTGAAAGTGTAAGCCATCATCTAACAGACTTTACAAAAGAAGGGTTCCAATCCAAAGCTTGGCTGTGCCTAGGCTGACAAAAGTATGACGATGCTGAGTTATGGTCGACCTCCTGGTTGGTTACCTACAGAAACAGACATAACACAGGGTGAGCCAAGCTCAGTGAACAATAGTACTGGTATGCATGTAAACATAATTAATGCAGTCTGTCTCTGTATAGCTTGCCGGGACAATGTAATCGGTTCATAATATTCACATTTTGGTTCCTTTGATTCACAAGCTCACAATAGCATAAGTTCGTATTTCACACATCGGCCCTTGGCCTCATAATTTCATCGTTCACAAAGTTCATATTGCACACATCGGCCCTTGGCCTCATAATTTCACAAAAAGGCTCGTAGCCACATTAATTCACAAATGGCTCTAAGCCACATTGATTCACAAATGGCTCTAGGCCACATTGGTTCACAAATGGCTCTAGGCCACATCGGTTCACACATTCATAATTTCCTTGGTACAGTCCAAAAGTTCACAAGATTTCACATATGACGTGCATAACTTCACAACCCTTTTTGACGTTTCCACAATTTCATAATGGTTCATTTATCCACAATTTTATCATTTACATCCACAATTTCATAATGAGTCATAACGTCAATAAAGATTCATTGAGGTACTATTACTCACAGTGAGGTGTTGGCGTGCTAGTGCCTTCAGAAGTGTGCCCTGCACAATCATCACTTAAAAATTAGTTTCCTTATGAATTGATAATCATCTCAAAGTCAGCAAAACAAGTATTCCAAAAAGACCAGACGGTACAACACGTAAAATAGAACAACACAGAATTTTTTTCCTGAAAAGCAGTCCTCCGCTCGAGCGCCACTTTGGCCGCTCGAGCGGACCGCACAATTTCACCAAAAATGCTGAGAGAGTGATTTTCCCGCTCGAGCGGGATATCCTCCGCTCGAGCGGACCAAACAAATTCTGAAACCCTGTTTTCCTCCATTTGAGTTCCACCTTGATATTCCACTTCAATTTCTCACTACAAGCATGCTCAAGGGTTACCATAATTCCAAAATAATCATCCAAACACACAATTATTCCATATAAATTAGGTCTTCTCACAAAATTGAGTTCAATCATCACTTAAATTCCATAACTCACTCCTCACTCACTTCCTACTTCACATACACACATATATACACATAGAACTACCCAAGCTCCCAATTCAAACTCATAATGCATAATTTCATGGAATAGTAAGGATTTAAAGTACAAATTCCCTCCATAACTTGATTTGATTCTAAAACGCAAGTTACCACATAAGATGTTCAATTCCCTCCATGACTAAGGAAGAATTCCAAACATAACTAAGAGAGAGTGAGACAAGATCAAAATTTCCATACCTTGAGTTCAATTCAAGCAATTCTTCACAATTTCTCCCAAATTCCTCACTTGTTGGCTTTCTCTCTCTCACCCACGTTTTCTCCCCTTTTTGTTTACACCCAAGAGATAAGTCAACATGCCCAAAGAGTTGTATATCTATATATATATTTAGATATTTATGTTTTATAATAAGACGAAATTCAATCGTTTAAGCATCCTAAATTGAAATTTCACAGAAAATCCTATTAGAGCTTAAAAATTATGCAGATTTCAAATATTAAATCAATTTCTAAAATTAAGCCTCTAAGGCGCCCAATTTTAAATCCAAATAGGTTAATTGTGACAGATAACGTTCCAGACCAACAGATAGAATTCCATTTCCTCTTAGTTTCGTTTAGTGTACCGCAAGTGCACATAGAAATTCATCATATACATTCAAAAACACAGAATAGAGAGCTAAAGAGATATTAGATTCATATACGGGGGTCGGGTTATTACAAAACCTAATAATAATAAAGATACCGCAAGGCAAGGCAGAGTGTTTGCATTGGTCCCAGGTGATGTACAAAATGCGGCAACAGTGGTGTCAGGTACATTTATTGTTTATGGTCATTCTACTTATGTATTGTTTGATTCTGGCTCCACCCACTCTTTTGTGTTGAAACTATTTGCTCCTAATCTGGATAAAACTGAAGAAAACTTGTCTTATATATTGTGTGTGACCTCACCCTTGGGGAAATCTATGAACTGCACTTCCGTATATGTTGCTTGTGAACTCCTAATTGGGGATATTCGGGTGTATGCTAACCTAGTACCTCTCGATATGACCTCTTTTGACGTTATTCTGGGAATGGATTGGCTGAGTGAATATGGTGCAACTATAAACTGTTTAACGAAGCAAATCAATTTCCATCCTCCGGGGCAACTAGAGGCTATTGTTCAGGGGCAGGAAGTGACTTCGCCACCTTATTTGATTTCTGCTGTGAAGGCTTGTAAGTTAATGCAGAAAGGATGTCAAGGGTATTTATGTAGTATTTTAGAGGAACAAGTGATAAAAGGAGGTATTGATGTAATTCCAGTGGTCCGTGAATTTCTAGATGTTTTTCCCGAAGAATTGCCAGGACAACTGATAGACCGTGAAATTGAGTTTGTAATTGATGTGGTGCTGGGAACTCAACCTATCTCTAAGACACCGTATAGGATAGCCCCAGCCGAAATGAAGGAATTGAAGATTCAATTACAAGATTTGCTTGATAAGGGATTCATCCGACCGAGTGTATCTCCTTGGGGTGCGCCAGTCTTATTTGTGAAAAAGAAGGACGGAACACTTCGGCTATGTATTGACTATAGGGAACTCAATAAGGTAACAATCAAAAACAAGTACCCCTTAACACGGATTGATGATTTATTTGACCAACTACGAGGGGCACAAGTTTTCTCGAAAATCGATCTGCGGTCGGGATACCATCAATTGAAGGTTAAAGTTGACGATGTGGAGAAGACAGCTTTTCGAACTCGGTACGGTCATTACGAATTTCTAGTTATGCCCTTTGGAGTTACTAACGCACCCGCAGCATTTATGGATCTAATGAATCGTGTATTTAAGCCTTACCTAGACGAGTTTGTGGTGGTCTTTATCGATGATATTCTTATATATTCAGAGAGTGCAGAGGCTCATGAGGATCATCTTCGCCTAATCCTTCAAACACTCCGGGAGAAGAAATTATATGCAAAGTTAAAGAAATGTGAATTCTGGCTACAAGAGGTGACATTTCTGGGGCATGTGGTAACAAAAGAAGGAGTCTCTGTTGATCCGCATAAAATTGAGGCGATTGTGAATTGGCCAACTCCTACCAATGTCGCCGAGGTGCGTAGTTTCATGGGATTAGCTGGTTATTATAGGCGGTTCATTCAGAATTTCTCCAAAATCACTGTGCCACTTACACAATTGACTCTGAAAGGAGTTGCATTTGAATGGTCAGAAGAGCGGGAATCTGCTTTCCAAGATCTGAAAACAAAGTTGACTACAGCACCAGTTTTGGCCTTACCATCTGGTACCGAAGGGTTTGTAATTTACAGTGATGCCTCGCATAAAGGGCTTGGTTGTGTACTTATGAAGAATGGAAGGGTTATTGCATATGCCTCTCGACAATTAAAACCCCATGAGAAAAATTATCCCACACACGACCTTGAGCTAGCAGCAGTAGTTTTTGCTTTGAAGATATGGCGACACTATCTCTATGGCACAACCTGTGAAGTCTACACCGACCACAAAAGTCTCAAATATCTTTTTACCCAGAAGGAGTTGAATATGCGACAGTGGCGGTGGTTAGAGTTGCTTAAAGATTATGATTTGCAGATCCATTACCATCTTGGTAAAGCTAACACGGTCGCGGATGCACTTAGTCGGAGAGATAGGGGGAATTTGGCAAATTTATTTACGGAACAAAAGGAGTTGATACTTGAATTAGATAAACTAAATGTGGAGTATGTGATACGTGGACAGGAGGTTTTAATGGCGGCAGTAATGGCTCAGCCAACCTTACTTGAAGAGATCAAATTGCATCAAATGGAAGATGACACGTTAAGGAAAATATGTGACGAGTTAGAGTCAAAACCAAAACCGGGGTTCAGTTTAATGGATTCAGTGCTCAAGTTTCAAAACAGAATATGTGTCCCTAATGTGTTGGAACTTAAACGGAAATTGATGGAAGAAGCACATGCCTCAAGATTTTCAATGCATCCAGGAAGTACTAAAATGTACCGGGATTTAAGACAAAATTTTTGGTGGCCAAGTATGAAAAAGGAGATCGCAGAATTTGTTTCTAAGTGTTTACAATGTCAGCAAGTAAAAACAAAACATCAAAGACCAGCAGGATTATTACAGCCCTTTCCAATCCCAGAGTGGAAGTGGGAACATTTGACTATGGACTTTGTTGTGGGGTTACCATGGACTCCCCGAGGCATGAATTCAATATGGGTCATTGTAGACCGGTTAACGAAGTCTGCTCACTTCTTACCAGTAAAGACTCAACATAATGCAGATAAGCTCGCAGTGCTTTATATGAATGAAATTGTAAGGCTTCACGGTGTTCCTGTTTCCATTGTGTCAGACAGAGATCCCAAGTTTGTTTCGAGATTTTGGCAGAGTCTGCAAGAAGCTATGGGTACAGAACTTAAGTTCAGCATAGCTTTTCACCCTCAAACTGACGGTCAATCCGAGAGAACGATACAAACCCTGGAAGATATGCTCCGAATGTGTGTGCTAGATTTTCAAGAAAGTTGGGAAACCCATCTACCGTTGATAGAATTTGCCTATAATAATAGTTACCATTCGAGCATCGAGATGGCACCCTACAAGGCTCTGTATGGAAGACCATGTCGTTCTCCCATGTGTTGGGCCGAAGTTGGAGATAGGTCCCTGTTAAGGCCTGAAATTGTTCAATTGACAACTGAAAAGGTCAAAGTGATTCGGGAAAGGTTGAAGACTGCTCAAAGTAGGCAGAAGAGTTATGCGGATAACCGACGAAGAGACTTAGAATTCGAAGTGAATAGTCATGTATTTGTGAAAGTCACTCCACTAAAGGGACACCCAAGATTCGGAAAAAGGGGTAAGTTAACACCCCGATTTATTGGTCCCTTTCAAATTTTGAAAAGAGTGGGTCCGGTAGCTTACCGGGTTGCCCTTCCGCCAAGTATGAGCCAAGTACATAACGTGTTTCATGTCTCAATGCTTCGAGGATACCTTCCGGATCCGTCTCATGTCATAGACTACCACCAAATTGTGTTGGATGACAAATTAACTTATGAAGCAAAACCGATTTGAATTCTAGACCGACAAGTGAAACAGTTATGAACTCGAAAAATCTCAATGGTAAAAATTGAGTGGCAAGAACATTACGGAACCGAAGCAACTTGGGAAAAAGAAGAGGAGATGCAAGATCAATATCCACATCTATTTCTACCCTAAGGTAAAGCAAGTTTGAGGGACCAAACTTATTTAAGGGGGGGAGAGTGTAATAACCCGACCCTCGTATGTGATTCTGCTATATTTTAGTCTTTATTCGGTGCTTTCAAATGTTTAATGTGAAACTGCATGAGAATTTAAGTTAAGTATATATGTCTTATGAGTTGATGCTTTATGAATTGAACATTATCTGTTAGGCAAGAAGAGTATCTGTTACTATTAGAATGTTAAAACAAAAATTGGAAGCCTTAACGGCTTAATTATCTGAAATTGATTTTATATCTGTGATCAGCATAATTTTTAAGTAATATTAAGCATGTTTATGAAATTTCAATTTTGGAATAATAAAGCGATTGATTTTTGTCTTATATGCTCTTATATTGCATATATATATCTCTAAGTCTTGTTTTTGGACTTAAGATCAAAAACGTGACTACCTTTTTGGAGAGAAAATAAGAGAGAGGGGAGAAGAGAATTGGGGGAGAAGCGATTCAACAAGAAATTTGGGCAAAATTGTTAGAAGTTTGGGATTGAATTCAAGGTAAGCTCAAGATCTTCTTGTTATGACAACTTAGAGTTGTAATTCATGTTTATGTTTGATTCATGTATGATTCATGTTTGAATTATGAGGGTTTTTCATCAATTGATTATTTTGACACTTAATTTGAGTGGTATATGAAATTATACTTCAATCTTTGGTTTTATATCATCACTTCATGGAATTATGTGTGTATCATGTGTTATGTTTCAAGAACATGAAGAACTTGACTCCAAAGTGGAATTTGAGAGAGAGATGGCTTGTTTAAGTTCCTAATCTTGTTTAATTTGTCATGTTCAAAGTAGAATCCATATTATAGTGATGTTGGGTTGAAATTTGGTCTTAAATTCATTTGGAATTGCATGAAAAATGGAATGAAGTTGCCAAATTCGAAGTTTAGAATTTCAGAATTCGCTTAGTCCGCTCGAGTGGCGGAAAGCCCGCTCGAGCGGGAAAATCGACCTCCCAGCAGTTTGTGACATTTACAGTTCGCTTGAGCGGCCAAAGTGGCGCTCGAACGGGGGACTAATTTTCAGAAAGAAAAACATGCTTGTTCAGTTTTGCGTGCTTGACTCTCTGATGGTTTTAGAATATGTTTCTGATGATTTTAAATTCATATGAAGGGTAATGACATAGGGAATGATTTCTCAATGATTTAAGAAAGAAAAAGAACTAATTAGCAAGTTATGATTGTGTGCAGGACACACTCCAGGAGGAACTAGCACGTCATCACAACACAGTGAGTAATAGTACTTCAAGGTACCTCTACCCGTTAATTATTATTATTGACGTTAGGATCCTTATTGTAAGTATTATATTGACATGAAGTTATGTATTGACATTATGATCCTTGTTGTACGAATTAGGTTAGCATGAAGTTATATATGCTATATAAGAAACATTATGAAATTATGGAAACATTGAAAGAGGTTGTGAAGTTATGTACGCCACGTGTGAAACTTTGTGAATTATGGAACGCATCAAAGAAACTGTGAAGTTGTGGCCAAGGGCCATTTGTGAACTAAGAAGTTATGAGGCCAAGGGCCGATATGTGAAATATGAATTTGTGAACTTGTGAATTGTGAATCAAAAGGGCCAAAGGCCATTACGATAAGTTGTGAATTTATGAAACCCAATGGTTCTTTTGTGAATTTGTGAACTCCTCAGGCCAGGGGCCAAATTATGAAATTGTGAACCAACAAGTTGTCCTATAAAGTTATACAGAAGCAGACTAACTACATGGTTATTGTGTTATTTTGTTTTACATGCATGTAGGTACTATTGTTCACTGAGCTTGGATCACCCTATGTTATGTCTGTTCCTGTAGGTAACCAAACAGGAGGTCGATCTTAACTTGGCATTGTCACACTTTGGTCAGCCTAAGCACAGCCAAGCTTTGGGTCGAAACCGTACTTTTGTGGAATTTGCTAGACTATAGCTTATGCTCTAGCTATTGGCGTAGGATGTTATGTACATAATATTTTGTTATACGCCCAATCTTGGGGCTGGATCTGTATATGCATGTATATAACTAGCTCTCACGACTGTATCTCTTTTGGTTTATTCGTCCTATGTTATGTCTGTGATCCTGGCATGGTTTAGTCGCTCAATGGATGTCATACTTTCTTGTTTTGTATTACTTGTTGTTACTGCTTCCGTTCAGGCCCCTACTTTCTATATATATATAGCAGGTTAAGTGTCCTTTTCTGCATAGGTCATGCCCAAACTTTCAGGGGCAAGTTGGGGGTGTGACAAGCACGGGACTCCCGGTTTGAAAACTAAGTTGGAAAGAGACACTTTTTCCACACTTAAGCCTGGAAATAGGACACCCGGGGGGGGGGGGGCAAAACCATGTAACAGTCACGAGAAGGATCGGGAAATGCCCCAAACACCTCGGGAGGGTCCAAGGTAAGTTGCGGAGACTTACAGAACTAGCACGGGACTCTCAGTTTGAGAAATAAATCAAAAAATGCACTTTTTCACACTTAAGCTCAAAAATAAGCCGTCCGGGACCAAAATCGTGTAACGGTCATGAGAAGGCCAGGGGAACACATCAAACACCCCGGGAGGGACCAATGTAAGTTGTGAAAACTTACGGAACTAGCACGGGACTCCCGGTTTGAAAACTAAGTCCGTAACGGCACTTTTCTCGCACCTAAGCTTGAAAATAGTCCATTGGGGAGCCAAAATCGTGTGACAGTCAAGGGAAGGTCCGAGGAACACCTCAAACACCTAGGGAGGGACCAATGTGAGTTGTGGAAACTTACGGAACTCGCACGAGACTTCCGGTTTGAAAGCTATGTCAAAAAATGCACTTCCTAAACACTTAAGTTTCAAAATAGGCCATCGGGGCCCCCCAAAATCCTGTAATTGTCCCAAGAAGGCCCGTGGAACACCTCCAACACCTCGGGAGAAACTAATGTAAGTTATGAAAAATTACGGAACTAGCACGGGACTTCTTGTTTGAAAACTAAGTCGGAAAGGTACTTTTTCACACTTAAGCTTGAGAATAGGCCTGGACGGGCCGAAATCGTGTAACAATCACGAGACAGCTCGGGGAACACCTTGAACATCTCAGGAGGGACCAATTTGAGTTGTGAAAACTAAACGAATAGGCACGGGACTCCCGATTTGAAAACCAGGTCAGAAAACACACTTTTCTAACACTTAAGCTTGGAAGTAGGCCATCAGGGGGCCAAAATCATGTAACAGTCACAGGAAGGGGCGGCAATACCTCAAACACCCTGGGAGTGACCAACGTAAGTTGCGTAGACTTACGGAACTAGCACGGGACTCTCGGTTTGAGAACTAAATCAAAAAATGGACTTTTTTCACACTTAAGCTCGAAAATAAGCCGTCCGGAGCCAAAATCGTGTAACAGTCACGGGGAGGCCTGGGGAACACGTTAAACACCAAGGGAGGGACCAATGTAAGTTGTAAAAACTTGCGGAACTAGCACGGGACTCCCGGTTTGAAAACTAAGTCCGAAACAGCACTTTTCTCTCACCTAAGCTTGAAAATAGTCCATCAAGGGGCCAAAATCGTGTGACAATCAAGGGAAGGTCCAGGGAACACCTCAAACGCCTAGGGAGGGACCAATGTGAGTTGTGAAAACTTACGGAACTCGCATAGGACTCCCGATTTGAAAGCTAAGTCAAAAAATGCATTTCCTAAACACTTAAGTTTGAAAATAGGCCATCAGGGGCCCCCCAAAATCCTGTAACGGTCCCGAGAAGGCCCGTGGAACACCTCCAACACCTCGGGAGAAACCAATGTAAGTTGTGGAAACTTACGAAACCAGCGCAGGACTTCCAGTTTGAAAACTAGGTCGGAAAAGGTACTTTTTTCACACTTAAGCTTGAGAATAGGCCCCGGCGGGCTGAAATCGTGTAACAATCATGAGACGACCAGAGGAACACCTCAAACATCTCAGGAGGGACCAATTCGAGTTATGAAAGCTTAACGAACAGGCACGGGACTCCCGATTTGAAAACTAGATCGGAAAATACACTTTTATAACGCTTAAGCTTGGAAGTAGGCCGTCAGGGGGCCAAAATCATGTATCGGTCGCAAGAAGAACTGGTAAATGCCCCAAACACCTCGGGAGGGTCCAAGGTAAGTTGCAGAGACTTATGAAACTAGCACGGGACTCTCGGTTTGAGAACTTAATCAAAAAATGCACTTTTTTCACACTTATGCTCGAAAATAAGCCGTCGGGGGCCAAAATCGGTGTAACAGTCACGAGAAGGCCCGACAAACACGTCAAACACCCCGGGAGGGACCAGTGTAAGTTGTGAAAACTTACGGAACTACCACAGGACTCCCGGTTTGAAAACTAAGTCTGAAACGGCACTTTTCTCATGCCTAAGCTTGAAAATAGTCCATCGGGGGGCCAAAATCGTGTGATAGTCAAGAGAAGGTCCAGGGAACACCTCAAACACCTAGGGAGGGACCAACATGAGTTTTGGAAACTTACGGAACAAGCATGGGACTCCCGGTTTGAAAGCTAAGTCAAAAAATGCACTTTCTAAACACTTAAGTTTGAAAATAGGCCATCGGGCCCCCCCCCCCAAAATCCTATAACGGTCCTGACAAGGCCCGTGAAATGCCTCCAACACCTCGGGAGAAACCAATGTAAGTTGTGGAAACTTACGGAACTAGTGTGGGACTTCCGGTTTGAAAACTAGGTCGGAAAAGATACTTTTTTCACACTTAAGCTTGAGAATAGGCCTCGACGGGCCGAAATCGTGTAACAACCACCAGACGGCCCGGGGAACACCTCGAACATCTTAGGACGGACCAATTTGAGTTGTGAAAGATTAACTAACAGGCAGGGGACTCCCAATTTGAAATTTTAAAACTAGGTCGGAAAATATACTTTTCTAACACTTAAGCTTGGAAGTAGGCCATCGGGGGGCCAAAATCATATAACAGTCGCAAGAAGGGCCAGGAACACCTCAAACACCTCGGGAGTGACCAACGCGAGTTTTGAAAACTTACGGAACTTGCACGGGACTCCCGGTTTGAAAACTAAGTTGGAAAGAGACACTTTTTCCATACTTCAACTTGGAAATAGGACACCGGGGCGGCCAAAACTGTGTAACAGTCACGAGAAGGACCAGGAAATGCCCCAAACACCTCAGGAGAGTCCAAGGTAAGTTGCGGAGACTTTCAAAACTAGCACGGGACTGTCGGTTTGAGAACTAAATGAAAAAATGCACTTTTTTCACACTTAAGCTCGAAAATAAGCCGTCGGTGGCCAAAATCGTACAACAGTCATGAGAAGGCGCGGGAAACATGTCAAACAACCTAGGAGGGACCAATGTAAGTTGTGAAAACTTACAGAACTGGCATGGGACTCCCGATTTGAAAACTAAGTCCTAAACGGCACTTTTCTCGCACCTACGCTTGAAAATTGTCCATCGGGGGGGCAAAATCGTGTGACAGTCAAGAGAAGGTCCGAGGAACACATCAAACACCTAGGGAGGGACCAACGTGAGTTGTGGAAACTTACGGAACTCGCATGGGACTCTCGGTTTGAAAGCTAAGTCGAAAAATGCACATCCTAAACACTTAAGTTTGAAAACAGGCCATCGGGCCCCCCCCAAAATCCTGTAACAGTCCCGAGAAGGCCTGTGGAATGCCTCCAACACCTCGGGAGAAACCAATGTAAGTTGTAAAAACTTACAGAACTAGCGCGGACTTCCGGTTTGAAAACAAGGTCGGAAAAGGTACTTTTTTCACACTTAGCCTTGAGAATAGATCTCGGCGGGCCGAAATCATGTAACAATCACGAGACGGCCCGGGGAACACCTCGAACATCTCAGGAGGGACCAATTTGAGTTTTGAAAACTTAACGAATAGGCATGGGACTCCCGATTTGAAAATTAGGTCGGAAAATACACTTTTCAAACACTTAAGCTTGGAAGTAGGCCATCGGGGGCCCAAAATCATGTAACAGTCGCAGGAAGGGCCGACAACACCTCAAACACCTCGGGAGTGACCAACGTAAGTTGCGAAGACTTACGGAACTAGCACGGGACTCTCGGTTTGAGAACTAAATCAAAAAATGCACTTTTTTTCACACTTAAGCTCGAAAATAAGCCGTCAGGGGCCAAAATCGTGTAAGAGTCGCGAGAAGTCCTGGGGAACATGTCAAACACCCCGGGAGGGACCAATGTAAGTTGTGAAAACTTACGGAACAAGCACGGGACTCCCGGTTTGAAAACTAAGGCCGAAACGACACTTTTCTTGCACCTAAACCTGAAAATAGTCCATCGGGGCGCCAAAGTCATGTGACAGTCAAGAGAAGGTCCGGGGAACACCTCAAACACCTAGGCAGGGACCAACGTGAGTTGTGGAAACTTACGGAACTCGCATGGGACTCCCAGTTTGAAAGCTAAGTCAAAAAATGCACTTCCTAAACACTTAAGTCTGAAAATAGGCCATTGGGCCCCCCCAAAATCCTGTAGCAGTCCCAAGAAGGCCCGTGGAACGCCTCCAACACCTTGGGTGAAACCAATGTAAGTTGTGAAAACTTACAGAACTAGCGTGGGAATTCCGATTTGAAAACTAGGTCGAAAAGGTACTTTTTTCACACTTAAGCTTGAGAATAGGTCTCGGCGAGCCGAAATCGTGTAACAATCACGAGACGGCCGGGGGAACACCTCGAACATCTCAGGAGGGACCAATTTGAGCTTTGAAAGCTTAACGAACAGGCACGGGACTCCCAATTTGAAAACTAGTTCGGAAAATACACTTTTCTAACACTTAAGCTTGGAAGTAGGCCATCAAGGGGCCAAAATCATGTAATGGTCGCAAGAAGGGCCAGGAACACCTCAAGCTCCTCGGAAGTGACCAACGCGAGTTGTGAAAACTTACGGAACTAGCACGGGACTCCCGGTTTGAAAGCTAACTTGGAAAGAGACACTTTTTCCACAATTAAGCTTGGAAATAGGCCACCGGGGGAGCCAAAACTGTGTAACAGTCACGAGAAGGACTAGGAAATGCCCCAAACACCTCGGGAGGGTCCAAGGTAAGTTGTGGAGATTTATGGAACTAGAACGGGACTCTCAGTTTGAGAACTAAATCAAAAAATGAACTTTATTCACGCTTAAGCTCGAAAATAAGCCATTGGGGGCCAAAATTGTGTAACAGTCATGAGAAGCCCCGGGGAACACGTGAAACACCCCGGGAGGGACCAATGTAAGTTGTGAAAACTTACGGAACTAGCACGGGACTCCCGGTTTGAAAACTAAGTCCGAAACGACACTTTTCTCGCACCTAAGCTTGAAAATAGTCCATCGGGGGGCCAAAATTGTGTGACAGTCAAGAGAAGGTCCGGGGAACACCTCAAACACCGAGGGAGGGACCAACGCGAGTTGTGAAAAGTGACGGAACTAGCACGAGACTCCTGATTTAAGTTTAAGCTTGAGAATAGGCCTCGGCGGGCCAAAATATTGTAACAATCACGAGACGGCACGGGGAACACCTCGAACATCTCAGGAGGGACCTATTTGAGTTGTGAAAGATTAACGAACAAGCACGGGTCTCCCGATTTGAAATTTTAAAACTAGGTCAAAAAATACACTTTTCTAACACTTAAGCTAGGAAGTAGGCCATCGGGGGGCCAAAATCATGTTACAGTCGCAAGAAAGGCCGGGAACACCTCAAACACCTCGGGAGTGACCAACGCGAGTTGTGAAAACTTACAAAACTAGCACGGGACTTCCGATTTGAAAACTAAGTTGGAAAGACGCACTTTTTCTGCACTCAAACTTGGAAATAGGACACCGTGGGGGCCAAAATTGTGTAACATTCACGAGAAAGATCGAAAAATGCCCCAAACACCTCGGGAGGGTCCAAGGTAAGTTGCGGAGACTTACGGGACTAGCATGGGACTCTCGATTTGCGAACCAAGTCGAAAAATGCACTTTTTTCACACTTAAGCTCGAAAATAAGCCGTCGGGGGGCCAAAATCGTGTAACAGTCATGAGAAGGCCTGGGGAATACGTCAAACACCCCAGGAGGGACCAATGTAAGTTGTGGAAACTTACCAAACTAGCACGGGTGTAACGACCCCAAAGTGCGTATAGAAAGTTATCCTTATTTAATTAGGGGTTAATGTGTTTGCTATTGGAATTAAAGAACTATCCGTTGAGTTATGTCTTTGAAACTGGAATTGGTGACCTTTACCAAACAATCTGAAATTTTTCCCTCCGCTCGAGCGGAGTAGTTGGCGCTCGAGCGTACTTTTGGGGTTTCCAGTAATTTTACAGGCTGACTGAAATTCTGGGAGAGGTAATTTTCCGCTCGAGCGTATAAGTGGGCGCTCAAGCGGGTCGCCTGGTTAAGTTTGATTCTGAGACACGTGGACTCATTTTTGATGTTCTTCTTAGTGTGTTTGGAATGTTCTTACCTTATTTTGGGGTATTGATTGAGATGATAATATGATGGTAAAGTAAGATTGGATCAAAAACTTTAATTTGAATAATTCGTTTACAACCAACCGTCACTCTTTTGCCCTTTTATTTTTCCACACTTGGAATTTGGATGTGAGGTTAGAACCATTGGAAAGCTTATTTTCGGGGCTTCAATTTGGACACAAGAACGACCTAAAACGGAGTCCGGATGGGAGAGTTATACATGTTTGAAGTTTTGAAATCTGTGCTGGGAGCAGGTCCGCTCGAGCGGGAATTAGGACGCTCGAGCGGGAATAGCGGGTACAGCAACTTAAAAACGGGATTTCTAGATCATTCTTGATATTTTCTTCTTTCCTCTTCCTTCCTCTCTTCCTAAGTCCGAAACCCTAACTCTCAAACCTTTGATTTCATCCATTTTTACGAACAATCCACCATGGATCGTGCATCAAGGATGAAGAAGAAGTGAAGATCAACTTTTCCAACCAATTAGAGTTTGGGATTTGCGAGAGGATGCTTTCGACCTAGCTTCTTTGCTTCAATTTTGAGGTAGGGGGTTCTCTTAGTCTTGAATGTTTATGATTCAAAGTAATTTTGTTGGTACTTTGGGATTTTGTTGACATTTTGGAATTTTGAGTTGAATTTGGGTTAGAACTATTTATGGCTTGATGTTTATTCACAATTGGGGCTTCCATTCGATTTTTTAAAGGATGTTGAATATTTTTAGCATATTGACATATAGTAATTGTTGATTTGACGATTTCACTAAGAAAAGAGGAAAACCCCAAATTTTCTTTGAAACCCTAAGTTGATTAATGATGATAACCAATGAATTGGCCCAAATTGAAAGTAGAATGATAAAATTGAGGTATTGAATTACATGTGTTCAAGTTTAATTAGAATTTGGAAATGTTTAAAAATTATGTTTAAAATTTGCGAATGAACTTTGTTATGAATATTGGAATTCATGCTATTATGTGAAGGAAAAATTGGGGAAATAATCTATTAATGGTATGAATGATATGAACTTGGTTTTGGAATGTTGAAATGGGATTCAAGGATTTATTTTGAATTATGTTAAATTACAAATGGTGTTGATGAACCAAATGTTGACTTTTGTTGAAGTTAAGTTGTGTTGAATAATGTTGAATTGAATGGTGATGTACTATGATAAATGATGTTTAAATTACGTGAATTGTGTAGGGTCAGCTACAGGGGCGGATCAAGCACCTGAACGCTGTGAGTAGTAGTACTTCGATGTACCTTTAACCGTTAATAATTATCGTTATTGACGTTATGATCTTCGTCGTAAGAATTATGTTGACATGTATGCTATGTATGCTATGTGAGAAACATTGTGAACTCATGGAAACATCAAAGAAGTTGTGAAGTTATGTATGCTATGTGAGAAACATTGTGAAATTATGGGAACATCAAAATATTTGTGAAATTATGAATATTTGTAAAATTGTGAAGTTATGTGGCCAAGGGCCATTTGTGAATTATGAAGTTATGTGGCCAAGGGCCAATTTGTGAATTATGAAGTTATGTGGCCAAGGTCCATTTGTGAATTATGAAGTTATGTGGCCAAGGGCCAATTTGTGAACTTGTGAATCCAAAGGGCCGAAGGCCGATGTGATAAGTTGTGAATCTATGAAACCCAAAGGCTATTGTGAATGTGAGAACCTCTCAGGCCAAGGGTCGAACTATGAAATTGTGAAACCGATAAAGTCATCTGTAATCTAATGAAAATGTGCTTACTTTTCGTTACTAATTATCAGGAATGTCCTATTAACTTTACGTTAATTATGTCAACTCATGGGAATGATGTAACGGTTACCATTAGAACTCTGTTAATTACAAGGCAAGGCAAGTATGTTAACATATAAGCATGATTAAACAAAAGTGTATGCTATTGATTAATAGAGCACGTAAAGTAAGTCATTTACCCAAAAGAATTTATGTTCATTCTTGAAGAATGGATTCTGAGTAAATATAACAGTAACTATGTGTATCCATATGAATTGAAGTTATTTTGCTATGTTGCTTATAAAGTGGAAGTTATTCAGAATCTACGATATAAGTGCAAGGTTTAACATCATTGTGTAACCCTCATGAGAATGTGAATTAGTCTCTCATTATTAATCGTACGATAATGGCATGATACAACAAGAAATGCACTAGTTATGATATGTTCTGTTTGAATTAATGAATGATGTTCAAGTGTGTTTCAGGCATGTTTCCAGTATGTTACAAATTCAAGTATTTCAGGTATGTTTCAAGTATATGTTACAAGTTTAAATATGCTACAAGGTCAAATACGTTACAAGGGCTTTATGCCATGGTTCAAGGGCTTATAGCCACCATGTTTATGTTGCAAGATTGAACCTAAGGCCGTTATGTACTTAGCACAGAATCAGACTAACTATGTGAACTCTACATCTTTATATGCATTGCTCTGTGTTATATTTCAAGTTAAGCATCGTTTATTTATGTATTACTATTCACTGAGCCCGGCTCACTCTCTGTTATGTCTGTTTCTGTAGGTCATCAACCGAGAGGCTAGTCCTAACCCTTAAGATTCGTCTCCTCTTGTTAACCTCGGTGTGTGTCCAGGCACTAACTAAAGCCTGTGTATTTTGTAAAGAGTTGTTAGGATTTTTGGGATTTATGCTTGATTGTCTTTCCTTAAGATGTTTTGGTTATGCGCCCAATTGTGGGCTAAGTCGATGTGTGTGTGTGTATGTTTTCTATATATTACTTACTTGATGTGATGTTGTGATCCTGGCGGGTCAATAGTAGCTCAATGGACATGTTTTGATGTTATTCTTTATATTAAATACTTCCGCTCAGGCCCCATATGTTATGTATAACAGGTTAAGTGTCCGTTTCTGAGGAGGTCATGCCCAAAACTTTTAGGGGTGGGTTTTGGAGTGTGACAACGGTACTCCAGGTTAGAAAACTAAGTCCGAAATGGTACTTTTCTCGCACCTAAGCTTGAAAAATAGTGCATCGGGGGGCCAAAATCGCATGACAGTCAAGAGAAGGTCCGGGGAACACATCAAACACCTAGGGAGGGACCAACATGACTTGTGGAAACTTACAGAACTCGCATGGGACTCCCAGTTTGAAAGCTAAGTCAAAAAATGCACTTCCTAAACACTTAAGTTTGAAAATAGGCCATCGGGGCCCCTCCAAAATCCTGTAATAGTCCCGAGAAGGCCCATGGAATGCCTCCAACACCTCGGGAAAAACCAATGTAAGTTGTGGAAACTTATGGAACTAACGCGAGACTTCCGGTTTGAAAACTAGGTCAGAAAAGGTACTTTTTCACACTTAAGCTTGAGAATAGGCCTCGGCGGGCCGAAATCGTGTAACAATCACAAGACGGCTGGGGAACACCTCGAACATCTCAGGAGGGACCAACTTGAGTTGTGAAAGCTTAACGAACAGGCACGGGACTTCCAATTTGGAAACTAGGTTGGAAAATACACTTTTGTAACACTTAAGCTTGGAAGTAGGCCATCGGGGGGCCAAAATCATGTAACGGTCGCAAGAAGGGCCGGGAACACCTCAAACAGCTCGAGAGTGACCAACGCGAGTTGTGAAAACTTACGGAACAAGCACGGAACTACCGGCTTGAAAACTAAGTTGGAAAGAGAAACTTTTTCCACACTTAAGCTTGGAAATAGGACACCGGGGGGGCCAAAACCGTATAAACGTCACGAGAAGGACCGGGAAATGTCCAAACAACTCGGGAGGATCCAAGGTAAGTTGCGGAGACTTCCGGAACTAGCACGGGACTCTCGGTTTGAGAACTAAATCAAAAAATGCACTTTTTTCACACTTAAGCTCGAAAATAAGCCGTCGGGGGCCAAAATCGCGTAACAGTCACGAGAAGGCCCGGGAAACACGTCAAACACCCCGGGAGGGACCAATGTAAGTTATGAAAACTTACGGAACCAGCACGGGACACTCGGTTTGAAAACTAAGTCCAAAACGGCAATTTTCACGCACCTAAGCTTGAAAATAGTCCATCGGGGGGCCAAAATCGTGTTACAGTACAGAGAAGGTCTGCGGAACACCTCAAACACCTAGGGAGGCACCAATGTGAGTTGTGGAAACTTACGGGACTAGCGCGGGACTTTCGGTTTGAAAACTAGGTCGGAAAATGTACTTCTTTCACACTTAAGCTTGAGAATAGGCCTCGGCGGGCCAAAATCGTGTAACAATCACGAGACGGCCCGAGGAACACCTCGAACATCTTAGGAGGGAGCAATTTGAGTTGTGAAAGATTAACGAACAAGCACGGGACTCCCGATCTGAAATTTTAAAACTAGGTCGGAAAATATACTTTTCTAACACTTACGCTTGGAAGTAGGCCATCGGGGGGCCAAAATCATGTAACAGTCACAAGCAAGGCCGGGAACACCTCGAACACCTCAAACACCTCGGGTGTGACCAACGCGAGTTTTGAAAACTTACGAAACTTGCACGGGACTCCTGGTTTGAAAACTAAGTTGGAAAGAGACACTTTTTGCACACTTAAGCTTGGAAATAGGACACTGGGGTGGCTACAACCGTGTAACAGTCACGAGAAGGATCGGGAAATGCCCCAAACACCTCGGGAGGGTCCAAGGTAAGTTGCAGAGACTTACGAAACTAGCACGGGACCCTCGGTTTGAGAACTAAATCAAAAAATGCACTTTTTTCACATTTAAGCTCGAAAATAAGCCATCGGGGGCCAAAATTATGTAACAGTAACGAGAAGGCCCAGGGAACACATCAAACACCCCGGGAGGGACCAATGTAAGTTGGGAAAACTTACGGAACTAGCACGGGACTCCTGGTTTGAAAACTATGTCCGAAATGGCACTTTTCTCGCACCTAAGCTTGAAAATAGTCCATCGGGGGGCCAAAATCATGTGACAGTCAAGAAAAGGTCTAGGGAACACCTCAAACACCTAGGGACGGACCAACGTGAGTTTTGCAAACTTACAGAACTCGCATGGGACTCCCGGTTTGAAAGCTAAGTCAAAAAATACACTTCATAAAAACTTAAGTTTGAAAATAGGCCATCGGGGGCCCCCCCAAAATCCTGTAACAGTCCCGAGAAGCCCCGTGGAACGCCTCCAACACCTCGGGAGAAACCAATGTAAGTTGTGAAAACTTACAGAACTTGCGCGGGACTTCCGGTTTGAAAACTACGTCGAAAAAGGTACTTTTTTCACACTTAAGCTTGAGAATAGGTCTCGGCGGGCCGAAATCCTGTAACAATCACAAGACGGCGCGGGGAACACGTCGAACATCTCAGGAGGGACCAATTTGGGTTTTGAAAACTTAACGAATTGGCACGGGACTCCCGATTTGAAAACTAGGTCGAAAAATACACTTTTCTAACAGTTAAGCTTGGAAGTAGGCCATTGGGGGCCCAAAATCATGTAACAGTTGCAGGAAGGGCCGACAACACCTCAAACACCTCGGGAGTGAGCAACGTAAGCTGCGGAGACTTACGGAACTAGCACGGGACTCTCGATTTGAGAACTAAATCAAAAAATTCACTTTTTTCACACTTAAGCTCGAAAATAAGCCGTCGGGGCCCAAAATCGTGTAACAGTCGTGAAAAGGCCCAGGGAACACGTCAAATACCTCGGGGGGGGGACCAATGCAAGTTGTGAAAACTTACGGAACTAGCACAGGACTCCCGGTTTCAAAACTAAGTCCGAAACGGCACTTTTCTCGTACCTAAGCATGAAAATAGTCCATCGGGGGGCCAAAGTCATGTGACAGTCAAGAGAAGGTCTGGGGAACACCTCAAACACCTAGGGAGGGACCAACGTGAGTTGTGAAAACTTACGGAACTCGCATGGGACTCCCGGTTTGAAAGCTAAGTCAAAAAATGCACTTCCTAAACACTTAAGTTTGAAAATAGGCCATCGGGGGCCCCCCAAAATTCTGTAACTGTCCCGAGAAGGCCCATGGAACGCGTCCAACACCTCGGGAGAAACCAATGTAAGTTGTGAAAACTTACAGAACTTGCGCGGGACTTCCGGTTTGAAAACTAGGTCGGAAAAGGTACTTTTTTCACACTTAAGCTTGAGAATAGGTCTTGGCGGGCCGAAATCGTGTAACAATCACGAGACAGCCAGGGGAACACCTTGAACATCTCAGGTGGGACCAATTTGAGTTTTGAAAGCTTAACGAACTGGCACGGGACTCCCGATTTGAAAACTAGGTCGGAAAATACACTTTTCTAACACTTAAGCTTGGAAGTAGGCCATCGAGGGGCCAAAATCATGTAACGGTTGCAAGAAGGGCCGGGAACACCTCAAACACCTCGGGAGTGACCAACGCGAGTTTTGAAAACTTACGGAACTAGCACGGGACTCCCAGTATGAAAACTAAGTTGGAAAGAGACACTTTTCTACACTTAAGCTTGGAAATAGGACACAGGGGGGGCCAAAACTTTGTAACAGTCACGAAAAGGATCGGGAAATGCCCCAAACACCTCGGGAGGGTCCAAGGTAAGTTGCGGAGATTTACGGAACTAGAATGGGACTCTCGGTTTGAGAACTAAATGAAAAAATGCACTTTCTTCACACTTGAGCTCGAAAATAGGCCGTCAGGGGCCAAAATCGTGTAACAGTCACGAGAAGGCCCGGGGAACACGTCAAACAACCCAGGAGGGACCAATGTAAGTTTTGAAAACTTTCGGAACTAGCACGGGACTCCCAGTTTGAAAACTAAGACCGAAACGACACTTTTCTTGCACCAAAGCTTGAAAATAGTCCATCGAGGGGGCCAAAATCGTGTGACAGTCAAGAGAAGGTCTGAGGAACACCTCAAACACCTAGGGAGGGACCAACGTGAGTTGTGGAAACTTACGGAACTCGCATGGGACTCCCGGTTTGAAAGCTAAGTCAAAAAATGCACTTCCTAAACACTTAAGTTTGAAAATAGGCCATCAGCCCCCCCATAAAAATCCTGTTACAGTCCTGAGAAGTCTCGTGGAATGCCTCCAACACCTCGGGAGAAACCAATATAAGTTGTGGAAACTTACGGAACTAGCACGGGACTTCCAGTTGGAAAACTACGTCAGAAAAGGTACTTTTTTCACACTTGAGCTTGAGAATAGGCCTTGGCGGGCCAAAATCGTGTAACAATCACGAGACGGCCCGGGGAACACCTCGAACATCTCAGGTGGAACCAATTTGAGTTGTGAAAGCTTAACGAACAGGCACAGGACTCCCGATTTGAAAACTAGGTCGGAAAATACACTTTTGTAACACTTAAGGCCATCGGGGGGCCAAAATCATGTAACGGTCCCAAGAAGGGCTGTGAACACCTCAAACACCTCAAGAGTGACCAACGCGAGTTGTGAAAACTTATGGAACTAGCACGGGACTCCTGGTTTGAAAACTAAGTTGGAAAGAGACACTTTTTCCACACTTAAACTTGGAAATAGGACACCGGGGTGGCCAAAACCGTGTAACAGTCACGAGAAGGACCGGAAAATGACCCAAATAACTCGGGAGGGTCCAAGGTAAGTTGCGGAGACTTACGGAACTAGCACGGGACTCTCGATTTGAGAACTAAATCAAAAAATGCACTTTTTTCACGCTGGAGTTTGAAAATAAGCCGTCAGGGGCCAAAATCGTGTAACAGTCGCGAGAAGGCCCGGGAAACACGTCAAACACCCCGGGAGGGACCAATGTAAGTTATGAAAACTTACGGAACTAGCATCGGACTCCCGGTTTGAAAACTAAGTCCGAAACGGCACTTTTTCCGCACCTAAGCTTGAAAATAGTCCATCGGGGGTCCAAAATCGTGTTACAGTCAAGAGAAAGTCCGGGGAACACCTCAAACACCTAGGGAGGGACGAACGTGAGTTGTGGAAACTTACGGAACTCGCATGGGACTCTCGGTTTGAAAGGTAAGTCAAGAAATGCACTTCCTAAGCACTTTAGTTTGAAAATAGGCCATCGGGGGCCCCCCCAAAATCCTGTAACAGTCCCGAGAAGGCCCGTGGAACGCGTTCAACACTCGGGAGAAACCAATGTATGTTGTTGAAATTTACGGAACTAGCGCGGGATTTCCGGTTTGAAAACTAGGTTAGAAACGGTACTTTTTTCACACTTAAGCTTAAGAATAGGCCTCGGCGGGACGAATTCGTGTAACAATCACGAGACGGCTTGGGGAACACCTTGAACATCTTAGGAGGGACCAATTTGAGTTGTGAAAACTTAACGAATAGGCACGGGACTCCCGATTTGAAAACTAGGTCAGAAAATGCACGTTTCTAACACTTAAGCCTGGTAGTAGGCCATCAGGGGGCCAAAATCATGTAACGGTCGCAAGAAGGGTAGGGAACACCTCAAACACCTCGGGAGTGACCAACGTGAGTTGTGAAAACTTACGGAATTAGCACAGGACTTCCGGTTTGAAAACTAAGTTGGAAAGAGACACATTTTCCACACTTAAGCTTGGGAATAGGACACTGGGGGGGCCAAAATCGTGTAACAGTCACGAGAAAGACCGAGAAAAGCCCCAAACACCTCGGGATGGTCCAAGGTAAGTTGTGTAGACTTACGAAACTAGAACGGGACTCTCGGTTTGAGAACTAAATCAAAAAATGCACTTTTTTCACACTTAAGCTCGAAAATAAGCCGTCGGGGGCCAAAATCGTGTAACAGTCATGAGAAGGCCCGGGGAACATGTCAAACACCCTAGGAGGGAGCAATGCAAGTTTTGAAAATTTCTGAACTAGCACGGGACTCCCGGTTTGAAAACTAAGACCGAAACGACACTTTTCTTGCACCTAAGCTTGAAAATAGTCCATCGGGGGGGCCAAAATCGTGTGACAGTCAAGAGAAGGTCCGCGAAACACCTTAAACACCTAGGGATGGACCAACGTGAGTTGTGAAAACTGACGGAACTGGCATGGGACTCCCGATTTGAAAGCTAAGTCAAAAAATGCACTTCCTAAACACTTAAGTTTGAAAATAGGCCATTCCCTCCCCCCTCCAAATCCTGTTACAGTCTCAAGAAGGCCCGTGGAACGCCTTCAGCACCTCAGGAGAAGCCAATGTAAGTTGTTGAAACTTACGGAACTAGCGCGGGACTTCCGGTTTGAAAACTAGGTTAGAAAAGGTACTTTTTTCACACTTAAGCTTGAGAATAGGCCTCGGCGGGCCGAAAACGTGTAACAATCACGAGACGGCCCGGGGAACACCTCGAACAAATCAGGTGGGACCAATTTGAGTTGTAAAAGCTTAACGAACAGGCACGGGACTCCCGATTTGAAAACTAGGTTGGAAAATACACTTTTGTAACACTTAAGTTTGGAAGTAGGCCATCGGGGGGCCAAAATCATGTAACGGTTGCAAGAAGGTCCGTGAACACCTCAAACACCCCGAGAGTGACCAACGCGTATTGTGAAAACTTACGGAACTAGCGCGGGACTCCCGCTTTGAAAACTAAGTTGGAAAGAGACACTTTTTCCACACTTAAGCTTGGAAATAGGACACCGGCGGCGCCAAAACCGTGTAACAGTCACGAGAAGGACCGGAATATGCCCCAAACAACTCCGGAGGGTCCAAGGTAAGTTGCGGAGACTTACGGAACTAGCACGGGACTCTCAGTTTGAGAACTAAATCAAAAAATGCACTTTTTTCACGCTGAAGCTCAAAAATAAGCCGTCGGGGGAAAAAATCGTGTAACAGTCACGAGAAGGCCCGGGGAACATGTCAAACACCCCGGGAGGGACCAATGTAAGTTGTGAAAACTTACGGAACTAGCACGGGACTCCCGGTTTGAAAACTATGTCTGAAACGGCACTTTTCCCGCACCTAAACTTGAAAATAGTCCATCAGGGGGCCAAAATCGTGTTACAGTCAAGAGAAAGTTCGGGGAACACCTCAAACACCTAGGGAGGGACCAACGTGAGTTGTGGAAACTTACGGAACTCACATGGGACTCTTAGTTTGAAAGCTAAGTCAAAAATGCACTTCCTAAGCACTTTAGTTTGAAAATAGGCCATCGGGGGCCCCCCCAAAATCCTGTAACAGTCCCAAGAAGGCCCGTGGAACACGTTCAACACATCGGGAGAAACCAATGTAAGTTGTGGAAACTTACGGAACTAGTGCGGGACTTCCGGTTTGAAAACTAGGTCGGAAAAGGTACTTTTTTCACACTTAAGCTTGAGAATAGGCCTCGGCGGGCCGAAATCATGTAACAATCACGAGACAGCCCGGGGAACACCTCGAACATCTCAGGTGGGACCAATTTGAGTTGTGAAAGCCTAACGAACAGGCACGGGACTCCCGATTTGAAAACTAGGTCGGAAAATATACTTTTGTGACACTTAAGCTTGGAAGTAGGCCATCGGGGGGCCAAAATCATGTAACGGTCGCAAGAAGGGCAGAGAACACCTCAAACACCTCGGGAGTGACCAATACGAGTTGTGAAAATTTACGGAACTAGCCCGAGACTTCCGGTTTGCAAACTACGTTGGAAAGAGACACTTTTTCCACACTTAAGCTTGGAAATAGGACACCGGGGTGCCTAAACCGCGTAACAGTCACGAGAGGGACCGGAAAATGCCCCAAACAACTCGGGAGGGTCCAAGGTATGTTGTGGGGACTAACGGAACTAGCACGGGACTCTCAGTTTGAGAACTAAATCAAAAAATGTACTTTTTTCACGCTGAAGCTCGAAAATAAGAGGTCGGGGGCCAAAATTGTGTAACAGTCACGAGAAGGCCCGGCGAACACGTCAAACACCCCGGGAGGGACCAATGTAAGTCGTGAAAACTTACGGAACTAGCACGGGACTCCCGGTTTCAAAACTAAGTTCGAAACGGCACTTTTCCCGCACCTAAGCTTGAAAATAGTCCATCGGGGGGCCAAAATCGTGTCACAGTCAAGAGAAAGTCTGGGGAACACCTCAAACACCTAGAGAGGGACCTACATGAGTTGTGGAAACTTACAGAACTCGCGTGGGACTCTCGGTTTGAAAGCTAAGTCAAAAAATGCACTTCCTAAGCACTTTAGTTTGAAAATAGGCCAACAGGGGGCCCCCCATAATCCTGTAACAGTCCCAAGAAGGCCCGTGGAACGCGTTCAACACTCGAGAGAAACCAATGTATGCTGTGGAAACTGACGGAACTAGCGCGGGACTTCCGGTTTGAAAACTAGGTCGGAAAAGGTACTTTTTTCACACTTAAGCTTGAGAATAGGCCTCGGCGGGACGAATTCGTGTAACAATCACGAGACGGCTTGGGGAACACCATGAACATCTTAGTAGGGACCAATTTGAGTTGTGAAAACTAAATGAATAGGCACGGGATTCCCGATTTGAAAACTAGGTCAGAAAATACACTTTTCTCACACTTAAGCTTGGAAGTAGGCCATCAGGGGGACAAAATCATGTAACTGTCGCAAGAAGGGCAGGGAACACCACAAACACCTCGGGAGTGACCAACGCGAGTTGTGAAAACTTACGAAATTAGCACGAGACTTCTGGTTTGAAAACTAAGTTGGAAAGAGACACATTTTCCACACTTAAGCTCGGGAATAGGACACCGAGGGGGGCCAAAACCGTGTAACAGTCACGAGAATGACTGAGAAATGCCCCAAACACCTCGGGATGGTCCATGGTAAGTTGCGGAGACTTACGGAACTAGAACGAGACTCTCAGTTTGAGAACTACATAAAAAAATGCACTTTTTTTCACACTTAGGCCCGAAAATAAGCCGTCGGGGGCCAAAATCGTGTAACAGTCATGAGAAGGCCCGGGGAACACGTCAAACACCCCGAAAGGGGCCAATGTAAGTTTTGAAAACTTACAGAACTAGCACGGGACTCCCGGTTTGAAAACTAAGTCCGAAATGACACTTTTCCCGCACCTAAGCTTGAAAATAGTCCATCGGGGTGCCAAAATCGTGTTACAGTCAAGAGAAAGTCCGGGGAACACATCAAACACCTAGGGAGGGACCAACTTGAGTTGTGGAAACTTACGGAACTGGCATGGGACTCCCGGTTTGAAAGCTAAGTCAAAAAATGCATTTCCTAAACACTTAAGTTTGCAATTAGGCCATCGCCCCCCCCCCCAAAATCCTGTAACCGTCCCGAGAAGGCTCGTGGAATGCCTCCAAGACCTCGAGAGAAACAAATGTAAGTTGTGGAAACTTACGGAACTAGCGCGGGACTTTCGGTTTGAAAACTAGGTCAGAAAAGGTATTTTTTTCACACTTAAGCTTGAGAATAGGCCTCGGCAGGCCGAAATCGTGTAACAATCACGAGATGGCCCAGGGAACACCTCGAACATCTCAGGTGGGACCAATTTGAGTTGTGAAAGCTTAACGAACAGGCACGGGACTCCCGATTTGAAAAGTAGGTCATAAAATACACTTTTGTAACACTTAAGCTTGGAAGTAGGCCATCGGAGGGCCAAAATCATGTAACGGTCGCAAGAAGGGCTGTGAACACCTCAAACACCTCGAGAGTGACCAACGCGAGTTGTGAAAACTTACGGAACTAGCGCGGGACTCCCGCTTTGAAAACTAAGTTGGAAAGAGACACTTTTTCCACACTTAAGCTTGGAAATAGGACACCGGGGGCACCAAAACCGTGTAACATTCACGAGAAGGACCAGAAAATGCCCCAAACAACTCAGGAGGGTCCAAGGTAAGTTGCGGAGACTTACAGAACTAGCACGGGACTCTCGGTTTGAGAACTAAATCAAAAAATGCACTTTTTTCACGCTGAAGCTCGAAAATAAGCCGTCGGAAGCCAAAATCGTGTAACGGTCATGAGAAGGCCCGGGGAACACATCGAACACCCCGGGAGGGACCAATGTAAGTTGTGAAAACTTACGGAACTAGCACGGGACTCCCGGTTTGAAAACTATGTCAGAAACGGCACTTTTCCCGCACCTAAGCTTGAAAATAGTCCATCGGGGGGCCAAAATCGTGTTACAGTGAAGAAAAAGTCTGGGGAACACCTCAAACACCTAGGGAGGAACCAACGTGAGTTGTGGAAACTTACGGAACTCGCATGAGACCCTCGGTTTGAAAGCTAAGTCAAAAAATGCACTTCCTAAGCACTTTAGTTTGAAAATAGGCCATCGGGGGCCCCCCCAAAATCCTATGACAGTCCCGAGAAGGCCCGTAGAACGCGTTCAACGCTCGGGGGAAACCAATGTATGTTGTGGAAACTTACGGAACTGGTGCGGGACTTCCGGTTTGAAAACTAGGTCGGAAAAAGTACTTTTTTCACACTTAAGCTTGAGAATAGGCCTCGGCGGGACGAATTCGTGTAACAATCAGGAGACGGCTTGGTGAACACCTTGAACATCTTAGGAGGGACCAATTTGAGTTGTGAAAACTTAACGAATAGGCACGGGACTCCAGATTTGAAAACTAGGTCGGAAAATACACTTTTCTAACACTTAAGCTTGGAAGTAGGCCATCAGGGGGCCAAAATCATGTAACGGTCGCAAGAAGGGCAGGGAACACCTCAAACACCTCGGGAGTGACCAACGCGGGTGGTGAAAACTTACGGAATTAGTACGAGACTTCCGGTTTGAAAACTAAGTTGGAAAGAGACACATTTTCCACACTTAAGCTTGGGAATAGGACACTAGGGGGGCTAAAACCGTGTAACAATGTAAGTTGTGGAGACTTACGGAACTGGAACGGGACTCTCGGTTTGAGAACTAAATCAAAAAATGCACTTTTTTCACACTTAAGCTCGAAAATAAGCCGTCGGGGGCCAAAATCGTGTAACAGTCACGAGAAGGCCTGGGGAACACGCCAAACACCCCAGGAGGAAGCAATGTAAGTTTTGAAAACTTTCGGAATTAGCATGGGACTCCCGGTTTGAAAACTAAGACCAAAACGACACTTTTCTTCCGCCTAAGCTTGAAAATAGTCCATCGGGGGGGCCAAAATCGTGTGACAGTCAAGAGAAAGTCTACGGAACACCTCAAACACCTAGGGAGGGACCAACGTGAGTTGGGAAAACTTACGGAACTGGCATGGGACTCCCAGTTTGGAAGCTAAGTCAAAAAATGCATTTCTTAAACACTTAAGTTTGAAAATTGGCCATCGGGGCCCCCCCCGAAATCCTGTTACTGTCCCGGGAAGGCCTGTGGAATGCCTCCAACACCTCGGGAGCAACCAATGTAAGTTGTGGAAACTTACAGAACTAGCGCGGGACTTCCAATTTGAAAACTAGGTCAGAAAAGATACTTTTTTCACACTAAAGCTTGAGAATAGGCCTCGGCGGGCTGAAATCGTGTAACAATCACGAGACGGCCCGGGGAACACCTCGAACATCTCAGGTGGGACCAATTTGAGTTGTGAAAGCTTAATGAACAGGCACGGGACTCCCGATTTGAAAACTAGGTCGGAAAATACACTTTTGTAACACTTAAGCTTGGAAGTAGGCCACCGGGGGGCCAAAATCATGTAACGGTCGCAAGAAGGGCCGTGAACACCTCAAACACCTCGAGAGTGACCAATGCGAGTTGTGAAAACTTACGGAACTAGCGCGGGACTCCCGCTTTGAAAACTAAGTTGGAAAGAGACACTTTTTCTACACTTAAGCTTGGAAATAGGACACCGGGGGCGCCAAAACCGTGTAACATTCACGAGAAGGACCGAAAAATGCCCCAAATTACTCAAGAGGGTCCAAGGTAAGTTGCGGAGACTTACGGAACTGGCACGGGACTCTCAGTTTGAGAACTAAATCAAAAAATGCACTTTCTTCACGCTGAAGCTCGAAAATAAGCCGTCGGGGGCCAAAATCGTGTAACAGTCATGAGAAGGCCCGGGGAACACGTCAAACACCCCGGGAGGGACCAATGTAAGTTGTGAAAACTTATGGAACTAGCACGGGACTCCCGGTTTGAAAACTATGTCCGAAACGGCAGTTTTCCCGCACCTAAGCTTGAAAATAGTCCACTGGGGGGCCAAAATCATGTTACAGTCAAGAGAAAGTCTGGGGAACACCTCAAACACCTAGGGAGGAACTAACGTGAGTTGTGGAAACTTACGGAACTCGCATGGGACCTTCGGTTTGAAAGCTAAGTCAAAAAATGCACTTCCTAAGCACTTTAGTTTGAAAATAGGCCATCGGGGGCGCCCCCAAAATCCTATGACAGTCCCGAGAAGGCCCGTGGAATGCGTTCAACACTCGGGAGAAACCAATGTATGTTGTGGAAACTTACGGAACTAGTGCGGGACTTCCGGTTTGAAAACTAGGTCGGAAAAGGTACTTTTTTCACACTTAAGCTTGAGAATAGGCCTCGGCGGGACGAATTCGTGTAACAATCACGAGACGGCTTGGGGAACACCTTGAACATGTTAGGAGGGACCAATTTGAGTTGTGAAAACTTAACGAATAGGCACGGGACTCCAGATTTGAAAACTAGGTCAGAAAATACACTTTTCTAACACTTAAGCTTGGAAGTAGGCCATCAGGGGGCCAAAATCATGTAACGGTCGCAAGAAGGGCAGGGAACACCTCAAACACCTCAGGAGCGACCAACGCGGGTGGTGAAAACTTACGGAATTAGTACGGGACTTCCGGTTTGAAAACTAAGTTGGAAAGAGACACATTTTCCACACTTAAGCTTGGGAATGGGACACCGGGGGGGCAAAACCGTGTAACAATCACGAGAAAGACCGAGAGATGCCCTAAACACCTCGGGATGGTCCAAGGTAAGTTGCGGAGACTTACAGAACTAGAACGGGACTCTCGGTTTGAGAACTAAATCAAAAAATGCACTTTTTTCACACTTAAGCTCGAAAATAAACCGTCGGGGGCCAAAATCGTGTAACAGTCACGAGAAAGCCCGGGGAACACGCCAAACACCCCAGGAGGAAGCAATGTAAGTTTTGAAAACTTTCGGAATTAGCACGGGACTCCCAGTTTGAAAACTAAGACCGAAACGACACTTTTCTTCCACCTAAGCTTGAAAATAGTCCATCGGGGGGGCCAAAATCGTGTGACAGTCAAGAGAAGGTCTGCGGAACACCTCAAACACCTAAGGAGGGACCAACGTAAGTTGTGAAAACTTACAGAACTGGCATGGGACTCCCGGTTTGATAGCTAAGTCAACAAATGCACTTCCTAAACACTTAAGTTTGAAAATAGGCCATCGGGGCCCCCCCAAAAATCCTGTGATTGTCCCGGGAAGGCCCGAGGAATGCCTCCAACACCTTGGGAGCAACCAATGTAAGTTGTGGAAACTTACGGAACTAGCGCGGGGCTTCCGGTTTGAAAACTAGGTCAGAAAAGGTACTTTTTTCACACTAAAGCTTGAGAATAGGCCTCGGCAGGCTGAAATCATGTAACAATCGCGAGATGGCCCGGGGAACACCTCGAACATCTCAGGTGGGACCAATTTGAGTTGTGAAAGCTTAATGAACAGGCATGGGACTCCCGATTTGAAAATTAGGTCGGAAAATACACTTTTGTAACACTTAAGCTTGGAAGTAGGCCATCGGGGGGCAAAAATCATTTAACGGTCGCAAGAAGGGCCGTGAACACCTCAAACACCTCGAGAGTGACCAACACGAGTTGTGAAAACTTACGGAACTAGCACGGGACTCCCGGTTTGAAAACTAAGTTGGAAAGAGGCACTTTTTGCAAACTTAAGCTTGGAAATAGTTCACCGGGGGTGCCAAAATCGTGTAACAGTCACGAGAAGGACCGGAAAATGCCCCAAACAACTCGAGAGGGTGCAAGGTAAGTTGTGGAGACTTACGGAACTAGCACGGGACTCCCGGTTTGAGAACTAAATCAAAAAATGCACTTTTTTCACGCTGAAGCTCGAAAATAAGCCGTCGGGGGCCAAAATCGTGTAACAATCACGAGAAGGCCCGGCAAACACGTCAAACACCCCGGGAGGGACCAATGTAAGTTGTGAAAACTTACGGAACTAGCATGGGACTCCCGGTTTGAAAAGTAAGTACGAAACGGCACTTTTTCCGCACCTAAGCTTGAAAATAGTCCATCGGGGGGCCAAAATCGTGTTACAGTCAAGAGAAAGTCAGGGGAACACCTCAAACACCTAGGGAGGGACCTGCGTGAGTTGTGGAAACTTACGGAACTCGCATGGGACTCTCGGTTTCAAAGCTAAGTCAAAAAATGCACTTCCTAAGCACTTTAGTTTGAAAATAGGCCATCGGGGCCCCCCCCAAAATCCTGTAACAGTCCCAAGAAGGCCGTGGAACGCGTTCAACACTCGGGAGAAACCAATGTATGTTGTGGAAAATTACGAAACTAGCGCGGGACTTTTGGTTTGAAAACTAGGTCGGAAAAGGTACTTTTTTCACACTTAAGCTTGAGGATAGGCCTCGGCGGGACGACTTCGTGTAAGCACGGGACTCCCGATTTGAAAACTAGGTCAGAAAATACACTTTTCTAACACTTAAGCTTGGAAGTAGGCCATCAGGGGGCCAAAATCATGTAACGGTTGCAAGAAGGGCAGGGAACACCTCAAACACCTTGGGAGTGACCAACGCGAGTTGTGAAAACTCACGGAATTAGCACAGGACTTCTGGTTTGAAAACCAAGTTGGAAAGAGACACATTTTCCACACTTAAGCTTGGGAATAGGACACCGGGGGCGCCAAAACCATGTAACAGTCACGAGAAAGACCGAGAAATGCCCCAAACACCTCGGGATGGTCTAAGGTAAGTTGCGGAGACTTACGGAACTAGAACGGGACTTTTGGTTTGAGAACCAAATCGAAAAATGCACTTTTTTCACACTTAAGCTCGAAAATAAGCCATCGGCGGCCAAAATCATGTAACAGTCATGATGACGCCCAGGGAACATGTCAAACACCCCGGGAGGGAGCTATGTAAGTTTTGAAAACTTTCGGAACTAGCACGGGACACCCGGTTTGAAAACTAAGACCGAAACGACACTTTTCTCGCACCAAAGCTTGAAAATAGTCCATCGGGGGGGGGCCAAAATCGGGTGATAGTCAAGAGCAGGTCCGCGGAACACCTCAAACACCTAGGGATTGACCAACGTGAGTTGTTGAAACTTACGAAACAGGAATGGGACTCCCGATTTGAAAGCTAAGTCAAAAAATGCACTTCCTAAACACTTAAGTTTGAAAATAGGCCATCGGGGCCCCCCCAAATTCCTGTTACAGTCCCGAGAAGGCCCGTGGAATGCCTCCAACACCTCGGGAGAAACCAATGTAAGTTGTGGAAACTTACGGAACTAGCGCGGGACTTCCGGTTTGAATACTAGGTCAGAAAAGGTACTTTTTTCACACTAAAGCTTGAGAATAGGCCTCGGCGGGCCGAAATCGTGTAACAATCACGAGACGGCCCGGGGAACACCTCGAACATCTCAGGTGGGACCAATTTGAGTTGTGAAAGCTTAATGAACAGGCACGGGACTCCCGATTTGAAAACTAGGTTGGAAAATACACTTTTGTAACACTTAAGCTTGGAAGTAGGCCATCGGGGGGCCAAAATCATGTAACGGTCGCAAGAAGGGCCGTGAACACCTCAAACACGTCAAGAGTGACCAACGTGAGTTGTGAAAACTTACGGAACTAGCACGGGACTCCCGGTTTGAAAACTAAGTTGGAAAGAGACACTTTTTCACACTTAAGCTCGGAAATAGGACACTGGGGGGGCCAAAACCGTGTAATAGTCACAAAAAGGACCAGAAAATGCCCCAAACAACTCGGGAGGGTACAAGGTAAGCTGCGGAGACTTACGGAACTTGCACGGGGCTCTCGGTTTGAGAACTAAATCAAAAAATGCACTTTTTTCACGCTGAAGCTCGAAAATAAGCTATCGGGGGAAAAAGTTGTGTAACAGTCACGAGAAGGCCTGGGGAACACGTCAAACACCCCGGGAGGGACCAATGTAAGTTGTGAAAACTTACGGAACTAGCACGAGACTCCCGGTTTGAAAACTAAGTCCGAAACGGCACTTTTCCCGCTCCTAAGCTTGAAAATAGTCCATCGGGGGACCAAAATCATGTTACTGTCAAGAGAAAGTCTGGGAACACCTCAAACACCTAGGGAGGGACCAACGTGAGTTGTGGAAACTTACAGAACTTGCATGGGAATCTCGGTTTGAAAGCTAAGTCAAAAAATGCACTTCATAAGCACTTTAGTTTGAAAATAGGCCATCGGGGGCCCCCCCAAAATCCTGTAACAGTCTGGAGAAAGCCCGTGGAATGCGTTCAAGACTCGGGAGAAACCAATGTATGTTGTGGACTTACGGAACTAGCGCGAGACTTCCGATTTGAAAACTAGGTCGGAAAAGGTACTTTTTCCACACTTAAGCTTGAGAATAGGCCTCGGCGAGACGAAATCATGTAACAATCACGAGACGGCTCAGGGAACACCTTGAACATCTTAGGAGGGACAAATTTGAGTTGAGAAAAGTTAACGAATAGGCACGGGACTCACGATTTGAAAACTAGGTCAGAAAATACACTTTTCTAACACTTAAGCTTGGAAGTAGGCCATCGGGGGGCCAAAATCATGTAACGGTCGCTAGAAGGGCAGGGAACACCTCAAACACCTCGGGAGTGACCAACGCGAGTTGTGGAAACTTACGGAACTAGCGCGGGACTTCCGGTTTGAAAACTATGTCGGAAAATGTACTTTTTTCATACTTAAGCTTGAGAATAGGCCTCGGCGGGACAAAATCGTGTAACAATCACGAGACGGCTCGGGGAACACCTTGAACATCTTAGGAGGGACCAATTTGAGTTGTGAAAACTTAATGAATAGGCACGGGACTCCTGATTTGAAAACTAGGTCAGAAAATATACTTTTCTAACACTTAAGCTTGGAAGTAGGGCCATTAGGGGGCCAAAATCATGTAACGGTCGCAAGAAGGGCAAGGAACACCTCAAACACTTCGGGAGTGACCAACACGAGTTGTGAAAACTTACGAAATTAGCACGGGACTTCCGGTTTGAAAACTAAGTTGGAAAGAGACACATTTTCCACACTTAAGCTTGGGAATAGGACACCGGGGGGGGGGGGCCAAAACCGTTTAACAGTCACGAGAAATACCCCAAACACCTCGGGATGGTCCAAGGTAAGTTGCGGAGACTTACGGAACTAGAACGGGACTCTCGGTTTGAGAACTAAATCAAAAAATGCACTTTTTTCACACTTAAGCTCGAAAATAAGCCGTCGGGGGCCAAAATTGTGTAATAGTCACGAGAAGACCTGAGGAATATGTCAAACACCCCAGAAGGGACCAATGTAAGTGTTGAAAACTTTCGGAACTAGCACGGGACTCCCGGTATGAAAACTAAGTTCGAAACGGCACTTTTCTCGCACCTATGCTTGAAAATAGTCCATCGGGGAGGGGGCCAAAATCGTGTGACAGTCAAGAGAAGGTCCAGGGAACACCTCAAACACCTAGGGAGGGACCAACGTGAGTTGTGGAAACTTACGGAACTGGCATGGGACTCCCGGTTTGAAAGCTAAGTAAAAAAATCCACTTCCTAAACACTTAAGTTTGAAAATAGGCCATCGGCCCCCCCCCCAAAAAAAAATCCTGTTACAGTCCCAAGAAGGCACATGAAGCGCCTGCAACACCTCAGGAGAAACCAATGTAAGTTGTGGAAACATAAGGAACTAGCACGGGACTCCCAGTTTGAAAACTAAGTTGGAAAGAGACACTTTTTCCACACTTAAGCTTGGAAATAGGACACCGGGGGTGCCAAAACCGTGTAACAGTCACGAGAAAGATCGGAAAAATGCTCGAAACAACTCTGGAGGGTCCACGGCAAGTTGCGGAGACTTACGGAACTAGAACGGGACTCTCAGTTTGAGAACTAAATCAAAAAATGCACTTTTTTCACGCTTAAGCTCGAAAATAAGCTGTCGGGGGCCAAAATCGTGTAACAGTCATGAGAAGGCCCGGGGAACAAGTCAAACACCCCGGGAGGGACCAATGTAAGTTGTAAAGACTTACGGAACTAGCACGGGACTCCTGATTTGAAAACTAAGTCCGAAATGGCACTTTTCTCGCACCTAACCTTGAAAATAGTCCATCGGGGGGCCAAAATCGTGTTACAGTCAAGAGAAGGTCCAGGGAACACCTCAAACACCTAGGGAGGGACCGACGTGAGTTGTGGAAACTTACGGAACTGGCATGGGACTCCCGGTTTGAAAGCTAAATAAAAAAATGCACTTCCTAAACACTTAAGTTTGAAAATAGGCCATCGGGGGCCCCCCCAAAATCCTGTTACAGTCCCGAGAAGGCACATGGAACGCCTCCAACACCTCGAAAGAAACCAATATAAGTTGTGGAAACTTAAGGAACTAGCACGGGACTCCCGGTTTGAAAACTAAGTTGGAAAGAGACACTTTTTCCACACTTAAGCTTGGATATAGGACACCGGGGGTGCCAAAACCGTATAACAGTCATGAGAAGGATCGGGAAAATGCTTGAAACAACTTGGGAGGGTCCATGGTAAGTTGCGGAGACTTACGGAACTAGAACAGGACTCTCGATTTGAGAACTAAATCAAAAAATGCACTTTTTTCACGCTTAAGCTCGAAAATAAGCCGTCGGGGGCCAAAATCGTGTAACAGTCACGAGAAGGCCCGGGGAACACGTCAAACATCCCGGGAGGGACCAATGTAAGTTGTGAAGACTTATGGAACTAGCACGGGACTCCCGGTTTGAAAACTAAGTCCGAAATGGCACTTTTCTCGCACCTAAGCTTGAAAATAGTCCATCGGAGGGCCAAAATCGTGTTACAGTCAAGAGAAGGCCCAGGGAACACCTCAAACACCTAGGGAGGGACCAACGTGAGTTGTGGAAACTTACGAAACTCGCATGGGACTCCCGGTTTGAAAGCTAAGTCAAAAAATGCATGTCCTAAACACTTAAGTTTGAAAATAGGCCATTGGGGGCCCCCGAAAATCCTGTAATAGTCCCGAGAAGGCACGTGGAACACCTCCAACACATCGGGAGAAACCAATATAAGTTGTGGAAACTTACGGAACTAGCTCGGGACTTCCAGTTTGAAAACTAGGTTGGAAAATGTACTTTTTTCACACTTAAGCTTGAGAATAGGCCTCGGCGGGCCAAAATTGTGTAACAATCACGAGATGGCCTGAGGAACACCTCGAACATCTCAGGAGGGACCAATTTGAGTTGTGAAAGCTTAACAAACAGGCACGGGACTCCCGATTTGAAAACTAGGTCGGAAAATACCCTTTTGTAACACTTAAGCTTGGAAGTAGGCCATCGGGAGGCCAAAATCATGTTATAGTCGCAAGAGGGGCCGGGAACACCTCAAACACCTCGGGAATGACTAACGCAAGTTGTGAAAACTTACGGAACTAGCACGGGACTCCCGGTTTGAAAACTAAGTTGGAAAGAGACACTTTTTCCACACTTAAGCTTGGAAATAGGACACCGAGGTGGCTAAAACCGTGTAACAGTCACGAGAAGTACTGGGAAATGCCCCAAACACCTCGGGAGGGTCCAAGGTAAGTTGCGGAGACTTACCGAACTAGCACGAGACTCTCGGTTTGAGAACCAAATCAAAAAATGCACTATTTTCACACTTAAGCACGAAAATAAGGCGTCGCAGGCCAAAATCATGCAACAGTTACGAGAAGGCCCGGGGAATACGTCAAACATCTCGGGAGGGACCAATGTATGTTGTGAAAACTTACTGAAGTAGCACGGGACTCCCAATTTGAAAACTAAGTTCGAAACGACACTTTTCTCGCACCTAAGCTTGAAAATAGTACATCGGGGGTCGCCAAAATCGTGTGACAGTTAAGAGAAGGTCCAGGGAACACCTTAAACACCTAGAGAGGCACCAACGTGAGTTGTGGAAACTTACGGAACTCTCATGGGGGTCTCGGTTTGAAAGCTAAGTCAAAAAATGCACTTCCTAAGCACTTAAGTTTGAAAATAGGCCATCGGGGGCCCCCCCAAAATCCTGTAACAGTCCCGAGAAGGCCCGTGGAACGCCTTCAACACTCGAGAGAAACCAATGTAAGCTGTGAAAACTTACAGAACTAGCACGGGACTTCCGGTTTGAAAACTCGGTCAGAAAAGGTATTTTTTTCACACTTAAGCTTGAGAATAGGCCTCGGTGGGCCGAAATCGTGTAACAATCACGAGACGGCCCGAGGAACACCGCGAACATCTCAGGAGGGACCAATTTGAGTTGTGAAAGCTTAACGAACAGGCACGGGACTCCCGATTTGAAAACTAGGTCGGAAAATTCACTTTTCCAACACTTAAGTTTGGAAGTAGGCCATCGGGGGGCCAAAATCATGTAACGGTCGCAAGACGGGCCGGGAACACCTCAAACACCTCGGGAGTGACCAATGCGAGTTGTGAAAACTTACGGAAATAGCACGGGACTCCCGGTTTGAAAACTAAGTTGGAAAGAGACACTTTTTCCACACTTAAGCTTGGAAATAGGACACCGAAATGGCCAAAACCGTGTAACAGTCACGAGAAGGACGGGAAATGCCCCAAACACCTCAGGAGGGTGCAAGGTAAGTTGCGGAAACTTATGGAACTACCACGGGACTCTCGGTTTGAGAAGTAAACCAAAAAATGCACTTTTTTCACATTTAAGCTCGAAAATAAGCCGTCGGGGGCCAAAATCGTGTAACAGTCACGAGAAGGCCCGAGGAACACATCAAACACCCCGGGAGGAACCAATGTAAGTTGTGAAAACTTACGGAACTAGCACGGGACTCCCGGTTTGAAAACTAAGTCCGAAACGGCACTTTTCTCGCACCTAAGCTTGAAAATAGTCCATTGGGTGGCCGAAATCGTGTTACATTCAAGAGAAGGTCCGAGGAACATGTCAAACACCTAGGGAGGGACCAACGTGAGTTGTGGAAACTAACGGAACTCGCATGGGACTCTCGGTTGGAAAGCTAAGTCAAAAAATGCAATTCCTAAACACTTAAGTTTGAAAATAGGCCATCGGGGGCCCCCCCAAAATCCTGTAATAGTCCCGAGAAGGCCCGTGGAATGCCTTCAACACTCGGAGAAACCAATGTAAGTTGTGGAAACTTACGGAACTAGCGCGGGACTTCCGATTTGAAAACTAGGTCGGAAAAGGTATTTTTTTCACACTTAAGCTTGAGAATAGGCCTTGGCGGGCCGAAATCGTGTAACGATCACAAGATGGCTTGGGGAACACCTCGAACATCTTAGGAGGGACCAATTTGAGTTGTGAAAACTTAACGAATAGGTACGGGACTCCCGATTTGAAAACTAGGTCAGAAAATACACTTTTCTAACACTTAAGCTTGGAAGTAGGCCATCGGGGGCCCCAAATCATGTAACGGTCGCAAGAAGGGCAGGGAACACCTCAAACACCTCGGGAGTGACCAACGCGAGTTGTGAAAACTTACGGAACTGGCATGGGACTTCCGGTTTGAAAACTAAGTTGGAAAGAGACACGTTTTCCACACTTAAGCTTGGAAATAGGACACCGGGGGAGCCAAAACCGTGCAACAGTCACGAGAAGGACCGAGAAATGCCCCCAATCACTTCAGAAGGGTCCAAGGTAAGTTGCGGAGACTTACGGAACTAGAACGGGACTCTCGGTTTGAGAACTAAATGAAAAAATGCACTTTTCTGACACTTAAGCTCGAAAATAAGCCGTCGGGGGCCAAAATCGTGTAACAGTCACGAGAAGGCCCGGGGAACACGTCAAACACCCCAGGAGGGACCAATGTAAGTTGTGAAAACAAGGGACTCCTGGTTTGAAAACTATGTCCAAAACTGCACTTTTCTCGCAGCTAAACTTGAAAATAGTCCATCGGGGGGGCCGAAATCATGTGACAATCAAGAGAAGGTCCGGGGAACACCTCGAACACCTAGGGAGGGACCAACGTGAGTTTTGGAAACTTACGGAACTGGCATAGGACTCCCGGTTTGAAAGCTAAGTCAAAAAATGCACTTCCTAAACACTTAAGTTTGAAAATAGGCCATCGGGGGGCCCCCCAAAATCCTGTTACAGTCCGAGAAGGCCCGTGGAACGCCTCCAACACCTCGGGAGAAACCAATGTAAGTTGTGGAAACTTACGGAACTAGCGCGGGACTTCCGATTTCAGAACTAAGTCGGAAAAGGTACTTTTTTCACACTTAAGCTTGAGAATAGGCCTCGGCGTGCCGAAATCGTGTAACAATCACGAGACGGCTCGGAGAACACCTCGAACATCTCAAGAGGGACCAATTTCAGTTGTGAAATCTTAACGAATAGGCATGGGACTCCCGATTTGGAAACTAGGTCGAAATATACACTTTTCTAACAGTTAAGTTTGGAAGTAGGCCATCGGGGGGCCAAAATCATGTAACGGTCGCAAGAAGGGCCAGAAACAGCTCAAACACCTCGGGAGTGAAAACACGCGAGTTGTAAAACTTACGGAACTAGCACGGGACTCTCGGTTTGAAAACTAAGTTGGAAAGAGACACTCTTTCCACACTTAAGCTTGGAAATAGGACATCGGGGAGGCCAAAACCGTGTAACAGCCACGAGAAGGACTGAGAAATGCCCCAAACACCTCGGGAGGGTCCAAGGTAAGTTGCAGAGACTTACGGAACTAGCACGGGACTCTCGGTTTTTTGAATTAAATCAAAAAATGCACTTTTTTCACACATAAGCTCGAAAATAAGTCGTCGGGTGGAAAAATCGTGTAACAGTCACGAGAAGGCCCAGGGAACACGTCAAACACCCCGAGAGGGACCAATGTAAGTTTTGAAAACTTTTGGAACTAGCACGGGACTCCCGGTTTGAAAACTAAGTCCGAAACAACACTTTTCTCGCACCTGAGCTTGAAAGTAGTCCATCGGGGAGCCAAATTCGTGTGATAGTCAAGAGAAGGTCCGGGGAACACCTCAAACACCTAGGGAGGGACCAACGTGAGTTGTTGGAACTGACGGAACTCGCATGGGACCCCCGGTTTGAAAGCTAAGTCAAAAAATGCACTTCCTAAACACTTAAGTTTGAAAATAGGCCATTGGGGCCCTCCCAAAATCCTATTATAGTCCCGAGAAGGCCCGTGGAACCCCTCCAACACCTCGGAAGAAAGTAATGTAAGTTGTGGAAACTTACGGAACTAGCGCGGGACTTCCGGTTTCAAAACTAGGTCGGAAAAGGTACTTTTTTCACACTTAAGCTTGAGAATAGGCCTCGGCGGGCCGAAATCGTGTAACAATCAGGAGACGGCCGGGGGAACACCTCGAACATCTCAAAAGGGAGCAATTTGAGTTGTGAAAGCTTAACGAATAGGCACGGGACTCCCGATTTTAAAACTAGGTCAGAAAATACACTTTTCTAACACTTAAGCTTGGAAGTAGGCCATCGGGTGGCCAAAATCATGTAACGGTTGCAACAAAGGCCAGGAACACCTCAAACACCTCGGGAGTGAACAACGCGAGTTGTGAACACTTACGGAACTAGCACGGGACACCCGGTTTGAAAACTAAGTAGGAAATAGACACTTTTTCCACACTTCAACTTGGAAATCGGACACCGGGGGGACCAAAACCGTGTAACAGTCACGAGCAGGACCGGGAAATGCCCCAAACACCTTGGGAGGGTCCAAGGTAAGTTGCGGAGACTTACGGAACTAGCACAGGACTATCGGTTTGAGAACTAAATAAAAAAAAAAAGGCACTTTTTTCACACTTAAGCTAGAAAATAAGCCGTCGGGGGCCAAAATTGTGTAACAATCACGAGAAAGCCCGGGGAACACGTCAAACACCTCGGGAGGGACCAATGTAAGGTTTGAAAAGTTACGGAACTAGCATGGGACTCCCGGTTTGAAAACTAAGTCCGGAACGGCACTTTTCTCGCACCTAAGCTTGAAAACCGTCCATCGGGGGGGCCAAAATCGTGTGACAGTCAGGAGAAGGTCCGGGGAACACCTCAAACACCTAGCGAGGGACCAACGTGAGTTGTGGAAACTTACGGAACTGGCATGGGACTCCCGGTTTGACAGCTAAGTCAAAAAATGCACTTCCTAAACACTTAAGTTTGAAAATAGGCCATCGGAGGCCCTCCCAAAATCCAGTTACAGTACCAAGAAGGCCCGTGGAACGCCTCCGACACCTTGGAAGAAACCAATGTAAGTTGTGGAAACTTACGGAACAAGCACGGGACTTCCGGTTTGAAAACTAGGTCGGAAATGGTACTTTTTTCACACTTAAGCTTGAGAATAGGCCTCGGTGGGCCGAAATCATGTAACAATCATGAGACGGCCCGAGGAACACCTCGAACATCTCAGGAGGGACCAATTTGAGTAGTGAAAGCTTAACGAACAGGCACGGGACTCCTGATTTGAAAACTAGGTCAGAAAATACACTTTTCTAACACTTAAGCTTGGAAGTAGCCCATCGTGTCACAACCCAAACCCGCCCCTAAAAGTTTGGGCATGACCTATTCAAAACAGACTTGAAACCTGATATACATAACATATGGGGCCTGAACGGAAGCACGAAATATGAAAATAATTAAACAAATAAACTCCATTGAGCTACTTCTACATGCCAGGATCTCATTCATCACATGCATTATAGTGGCTAGATAAAGTTCCAAACTATATCTCGGAGCATATACATGCACATTTACAGTTCCAGCCCTATGATTGGGTGTATACAACAAAATAAACATGAAAGTAAGATACATCACTCTTAAATGGACACCCCTAAACAGCCAACATCTTATACAGGGCTTGGACATATGAAGGTTGACAAAAGAAAGCGGCGTCTTGGCTAGGACTGACCACCTGATTGGTGACCTACAGAAACAGACATAACAGAGAGTGAGCCGGGCTCAGTGAATAGTAATACATAAATAAAATGATGCATAACTTGAAACATAATACATATCAACGCATATAAAAATGCAGAGTTTACATAATTAGTCTGATTCTGTGCTAAGTACATGACGGCCTTAGGCCCAATCCTGTAACATGAACATAATGGCTATAAGCCCTTGAAACATGGTGACACAAGGCCTTTGAAACATGTGGCACGAAGCCCTTGAAACTTATGGCACGAAGCCCTTGTAACTTGTGGCATAAAGCCCTTGTAACATATGGCACTAGGCCCATGAAACTTGTTGGCATTAAAGCCCTTGAAAATGGCATAAAGCCCTTGTAACATATTGGCATTAAAGCCCTTGAAAGTGGCATAAAGCCCTTGAAAATGGCATAAAGCCCTTGAAAGTGGCATGAAGCATACTTAAACTTGTAACATATACATGAAACATACCTGAAACATCCTTGAACTTGTAATATACTTGAAACCATACTTGAAACATACTTGAAATATACTTGAATTTACAACATACGTGAACTTGTAACAGGCGTATACTTGTAACATATTTGGACTTGTAACATACATAGACTTATAGCATACTTGGACTCGTAGCATACATGAACTTATAACATACTTGAACTTGTAACATATTAAACTTGTATATACTTGAACTTATAAACTTACTTAAACTTGTGCATACTTGAACTTGTCACATATATTAACTTGTAACATTCTTGACTTATAACATACGTAATCTTGTAACAGACTTGAACTTAGAACATACGTAAACTTGTAAACATTCATTAAGTCATAACGTAACATATCAGAAAACAGGGCCTTTCTTGTCATATTATGCCATTATTGTGCGCCTAACATAATAGAATAATTCATTTTCTTATGTGGTCACATAATGATGTTAAACTTTTGCATTCATGTGTAACACAACAAAATAACTTCATATTCATATGGATTCACATAGTTTTCCAATTATTCTGATTCTTCGAAGATGAACATCGGTTCCACTTATCCTTTAAGAATTCACATAGGATGCTTATAAATAACAAAGGGTTAATATTTGTCATTAACAGAACAAAGGATTCCAAAATCATACCGACGTACGCGAATCTTTCAGTGTTCATGTCAGTTCATATTGATTTCCAATTGTCATAAATGTTCGTATAACACTTACAAAGAACAGGGCATTAGTAACAATAATTATCAACAATAGATAAAATATACATTTTTGTACTACTACTCACAGTGATTAGATGCTTGGTCCGCCTCTGTAACTGACCCTACACAATTCATAATACACATAGAAATCGGGTCACATATAATTATTCCGTTCTTAACTTGTTTAATTCTCTTTATCCCATTTACACATCACTTTGCAATTCAACATAAATCAAATTAAATCCTTGAATCTCATTTCAACATTCCACACCCGAGTTCATGTCATCCATATCCTTAATAAATTATTTCCTTAATTTTTCCTTTACATTATAGCATGAATTCCAATGTTTATCACATAGCTCATTCGCAAATTGTAAACATAATTTTCAAACATTTCTAAATCCCAATTAAACTTGAACACATATAATTCAATATCTCAATTTCATGGTTCTACTTCCAATTTGGGCAAAATCTTTGCTTAACATCATAAATCAACCTAGGGTTTTCAAGTAAATCAAGGGTTTCAAGAAAAATCCAAACTTTCCAAACCATTATTTCTTGTTCCGATTTTCTCATTGATTACAAGTCTAAAGTTCATAATCCATCACCTTAATCCAGCAATTATATCACCAACATGATAAACCCGAAATCCCCAAATCTCAAGTTGGACATATTATGCTCAAAATTATAGATTATGTTTTTATATACACAAAATACCACAAATCCATCCATGAATGCAAATATTGAAAGGGAATAAGGGCCCCTACCTCAAGAATCAAACAAAGGAGCAAGGATTGAGAAGAATCCTCCAAAATCTCGCAATTCCAATCGGTAGAACATAATAATCTTCATGCTTCTTCACTTTTTGATGGATGATCTTGATCAAAACTAAGAGAAATGGAAGGTTTTGGAGATTAAGGACCTAGGGTTTTCGGACCTAGGGGAGAGGGATGAAGAGGGGAAAAGGAAAATGTGAGAAATGATCCAAAAAAATCTCGTTTTAAGCTGCTGTCCCGTAATTCCCGCTCGAGCGGAGGAATTCCCGCTCGAGCGTACCTGTTTTCAGCACAGATTTCGAAACTTTGAACAGGTATCACTCTCCCATCCGGACTCCGTTTTAGGTCGTTCTTGTGTCCAAATTGAAGCCCCGGAAATAAGCTTTCCAATGGTTCTAACCCCACATTCAAATTCAAACTGTGGACAAAGAGATGGGCAAAAGAGTGACGGATGATCATAAAATAACTATCCGAATTACATTCTATGGTCCAATCTTACTTTACCATCATATTACCACCACAAGCAACATCCCAAAATAAAATGAGGAGGTTCTAAACATACCAATAAAAATATCAAAACGAGCCCACGAGCCCCAGAAATTCAACTCAACCTGGTGACCCGCTCGAGCGTCCAACTTTGCGCTCGAGCGCGCAGACCAACAAAGCCTTCCGCTTGAGCGTCGAATCCCCCGCTCGAGCGGAAAAACACAACTCCCAGAATCTCAGGCCGTCTGCAAAATTGCTGGAAACCCCAAAAGTCCGCTCGAGCGCCGACTCCCCCCGCTCGAGCGGAGGGAAAAATTTCAGATCGATACAGTAAACGTCATCAATTCATAACTCAACAGATAGTTCTTCAATTCCAATAGATATAATTGAATTAAACCACATTAACCCCATTATTAAATAAGAATGACTTCCTCTATGCATTTTGGGGTCATTACACATCGGGTGGCCAAAATCATGTAACGGTTGCAACAAAGGCCGGGAACACCTCAAACACCTCGGGAGTGACAAACGCGAGTTGTGAAAACTTACGAAACTAGCACGGGACTCCCGGTTTGAAAACTAAGTCGGAAAGAGACACTTTTTCCACACTTAAGCTTGGAAATAGGACACCAGGGGGGGCCAAAACCATGTAACAGTCACGAGAAGGACCGGGAAATGTCCCAAACAACTTGGGAGGGTCCAAGGTAAGTGCGGAGACTTACGGAACTAGCACGGGGCTCTCGGTTTGAGAACTAAATCAAAAAATGCACTTTTTTCACACTTAAGCTCGAAAATAAGCTGTCGGGGGCCAAAATCGTGTAACAATCACGAGAAGACCCGGGGAAAACGTCAATCACCTCGGGAGGGACCAATGTAAGGTTTGAAAAGTTGCGGAACTAGCACGGGACTCCCAGTTTGAAAACTAAGTCCGGAACGACACTTTTCTCGCACCTAAGCTTGAAAACAATCCATCGGGGGGGGGCCAAAATCGTGTGACAGTCAAGAGAAGGTCTGGGGAACAGCTCAAACACCTAGCGAGGGGACCAACGTGAGTTGTGGAAACTTATGGAACTTGCATGGGACTCCTGGTTTGAAAACTAAGTCAAAAAATGCACTTCCTAAACACTTAAGTTTGAAAATACGCCATCCCCCCCAAAATCCTATAACAGTTCCGAGAAGCCCCGTTGAACACCTTCAACACATCGGGGGAAACCAATGTAAGTTGTGAAAACTTACGGAACTAGCGTGGAACTTCCGGTTTGAAAACTAGGTCGGAAAAGGTACTTTTTTCACACTTAAGCTTGAGAATAGGCCTCGACGGGCCGAAATCATGTAACAATCACAAGACAGCCGGAGGAACACCTCGAACATCTCAAGACGGACCAATTTGAGTTGTGAAAGCTTAACGAATAGGCACGGGACTCCCGATTTGAAAACTAGGCCGGAAAATACACTTTTCTAACACTTAAGCTTGGAAGTAGGCCATCGGGGGGCCAAAATCTTGTAACGGTCGCAAGAAGGGCCGGGAACACCTCAAACACCTCGGGAGTGACAAACGCGAGTTGTGCAAACTTACGGAACTAGTACGGGACTCCCAGTTTGAAAACTAAGTTGGAAAGAGACACTTTTTCCACACTTAAGCTGGGAAATAGGACACCGGGAAAGCCAAAACCGTGTAACAGTCACGAGAAGGACCGGGAAATGCCCCAAACACCTCGGGAGGGTCCAAGGTAAGTTGCGGAGACTTATGAAACTAGCACGGGGCTCTAGGTTTGAGAACTAAATCAAAAAATGCACTTTTTTCACACTTAAGCTCGAAAACAAGCCGTCGGGTGCCAAAATCGTGTAACAGTCATGAGAAGACCCGGGGAACACGTCAATCACCCCGGGAGGGACCAATGTAAGTTGTGAAAACTTACGGAATTAGCCCGGGACTCCCGATTTGAAAACTAAGTCTGAAACGACACTTTTCTCGCACCTAAGCTTGAAAATAGTCCATCGGTGGGCCAAAATCGTGTGACAGTCAAGAGAAGGCCTAGGGAACACCTCAAACACCTAGGGAGGGACCAACGTGAGTTCTGGAAACTTACGAAACTGGCATGGGACTCCCGGTTTGAAAGCCAAGTCAAAAAATGCAGTTCCTAAACACTTAAGTTTGAAAATAGGCCATCGGGGGCCCCCCCAAAATCCTGTTACTGTCCCGAGAAGGCCCATGGAACGCCTCCAACACCTCGGGAGAAACCAATGTAAGTTGTGGAAACTTACGGAACTAGCGCGGGACTTTCGGTTTGAGAACTAAGTCGGAAAAGGTACTTTTTCACACTTAAGCTTGAGAATAGGCCTCGGCGTGCCGAAATCGTGTAACAATCACGAGACGGCTCGGGGAACACCACGAACATCTCTGCAGGGACCAATTTGAGTTGTGAAAGCTTAAAGAATAGGCGTGGGACTCCCGATTTGAAAACTAGGTTGGAAAATACACTTTTCTAACACTTAAGTTTGGAAGTAGGCCATTGGGGGCCAAAATCATGTAACAGTCGCAAGAAGGGCCGGGAACACCTCAAACACCTTGAGAGTGACCAACGCGAGTTGTAAAAACTTACGAAACTAGCACGGGACTCCCAGTTTGAAAACTAAGTTGGAAAGTGGCACTTTTTCCCCACTTAAGCCAGGAAATAGGACACCGGGGGGCCTAAACCGTTTTACATTCACGAGAAGGACCGAAAAATGCCCCAAACACCTCGAGAGGGTCCAAGGTAAGTTGCGGAGACTTACGGAACTAGCACGGGACTCTCGGTTTGAGAATTAAATCAAAAAATGTACTTTTTTCACACTTAAGCTCGAAAATAAGTCGTCGGGTGCCAAAATTGTGTAACAGTCGCGGGAAGGCCTGGGGAACACGTCAAACACCCCAAGAGGGACCAATGTAAGTTTTGAAAACTTTCAAAACTAGCACGGGACTCCCGGTTTGAAAACTAAGTCCGAAATGGCACTTTTCTCGCACCTAAGCTTGAAAATAGTCGATCGGGGGGGCCAAAATCGTGTGACAGTCAAGAGAAGGTCCGGGGAACACCTCAAACACCTATAGAGGGACCAACGTGAGTTGTGGGAACTTACGAAAATCGCTTGGGACTCCCGATTTGAAAGCTAAGTCAAAAAATGCACTTCCTAAACACTTAAGTTTGAAAATAGGCCATCGGAGGGCCTCCCAAAATCCAGTTATAGTACCGAGAAGGCCCGCGGAACGCCTCCAACACCTCGGAACAAACCAATGTAAGTTGTGGAAAGTTACGGAACAAGCGCAGAACTTCCAGTTTGAAAACTTGGTCGGAAAAGGTACTTTTTTCACACTTAAGCTTGAAACTAGGCCTCGGCGGGCCGAAATCCTGTAACAATCAGAAGACGGCCGGGGGAACACCTCGAACATTTCAAGAGGGACCAATTTGAGTTGTGAAAGCTTAACGAAGAGGCACGGGACTGCCGATTTGAAAACTAAGCCAGAAAAAACACTTGTCTAACACTTAAGCTTGGAAGTAGGCCATCGGGTGGCCAAAATCATGTAACGGTCGCAACAAAGGCCGGGAACACCTCAAACACCTCGGAAGTGACCAACGCAAGTTTTGAAAACTTACGGAACTAGCACGGGACTCCCGATTTGAAAACTAAGTAGGAAAGAGACACTTTTTCCACACTTAAGCTTGGAAATAGGACACCGGGGGGGGCCCAAACCATGTAACAGTCACGAGAAGGACCGGGAAATGCCCCAAACACCTTGGGAGGGTCCAAGGTAAGTTGCGGAGACTTACGGAACTAGCACGGGACTCTCGGTTTGAGAACTAAATCGAAAAATGCACTTTTTCACACTGAAGCTCGAAAATAAGCCGTCAGGGGCCAAAATCGTGTAACAATCATGAGAAGGCCTGGGGAACACGTCAAACACCTCGGGAGGGACGAACGTATGGTTTGAAAAGTTACGGAACTAGCACGGGACTCCCGTTTGAAAACTAAGTCCGAAACGACACTTTTCTCGCACCTAAGCTTGAAAACAGTCCATCGGGGGGGCCAAAATCGTGTTACAGTCAAGAGACGGTCTGGGGAATAGCTCAAACACCTAGCAAGGGACCAACGTGAGTTGTGGAAACTTACGGAACTCGCATGGGACTCCTGGTTTGAAAGCTAAGTCAAAAAATGCACTTCCTTAAAACTTAAGTTTGAAAATACGCCATCCCCCCCCCCCAAAAAAAAATCCTATAACAGTCCCGAGAAGCCCCATGGAACGCCTCCAACACGTTAGGAGAAACCAATGTAAGTTGTGGAAACTTACGGAACTAGCGCGGAACTTCCGGTTTGAAACTAGGTCGGAAAAGGTACTTTTTTCACAGTTAAGCTTGAGAATAGGCCTCGGCGGGCCGAAATCATATAACAATCACGAGACGACCCGGGGAACACCTCGAACATCTTAGGAGGGACCAATTTGAGTTGTGACAGCTTAACGAACAGGCACGGGACTCCCGATTTGAAAACTAGGTCAGAAAATACACTTTTCTAACACTTAAGCTTGGAAGTAGGCCATCGGGGGGCCAAAATCATGTAACGGTCGCAAGAAGGGCCGGGAACACCTCAAACACCTCCGGAGTGACAAACGCGAGTTGTGCAAACTTACAGAACTAGCACGGGACTCCCAGTTTGAAAACTAAGTTGGAAAGAGACACTTTTTCCACACTTAATCTTGGAAATAGGACAGCAAGAAGGCAAAAACTGTGTAACAGTCACGAGAAGGACCGGCAAATGCCTTAAACACCTCGGGAGGGTCCAAGGTAAGTTGCGGAGACTTACAAAACTAGCATGGGGCTCTCGGTTTGAGAACTAAATAAAAAAAAAGCACTTTTCTCACACCTAAGCTCGAAAATAAGCCGTCGGGTGCCAAAATCATGTAACAGTCAGGAGAAGAGCCGAGGAACACATCAATCACCCCGGGAGGGACCAATGTAAGCTGTGAAAACTTACGCAACTAGCCCGGGACTCCCGATTTGAAAACTAAGTCTGAAACGACACTTTTCTCGCACCTAAGCCTGAAAATAGTCCATCGGGGGGCCAAAATCGTGTGACAGTCAAGAGAAGGTCCGGGGAACACCTCAAACACCTAGGGAGGGACCAACGTGAGTTGTGGAAACTTATGAAACTGGCATGGGACTCTCGTTTTGAAAGCCAAGTCAAAAAATGCAGTTCCTAAACCCTTAAGTTTGAAAATAGGCCATCGGGGGCCCCCCCAAAATCCTGTTACAGTACCAAGAAGGCCCGTGGAATGCCTCCAACACCTCGGGAGAAACCAATGTAAGTTATGGAAATTTACGGAACTAGCGCGGGACTTTCGGTTTGAGAACTAAGTCGGAAAAGGTACTTTTTTCACACTTAAGCTTAAGACTAGGCCTCGGCGGGCCGAAATCCTATAACAACCAGAAGACGGCCGGGGGAACACCTCGAACATCTCAGAAGGCACCAATTTGAGTTGTGAAAGCTTAACGAACAGGCACGGGACTCCCGATTTGAAAACTAGGTCAGAAAATACACTTTTCTAACACTTTAGCCTGGAAGTTGGCCATCGGGTGGCCAAAATCATGTAACGGTCGCAACAAAGGCCGGGAACACCTCAAACACCTCGGGAGTGACCAACGCAAGTTGTGAAAACTTATGGAACTAGCACGGGACTCCCAATTTGAAAACTAAGTAGGAAAGAGACACTTTTTCCACACTTAAGCTTGGAAATAGGACACCGGGGGTGCCAAAACCGTGTAACAGTCACGAGAAGGACCGGGAAATGCCCCAAACACCTTCGGAGGGTCCAAGGTAAGTTGCGGAGACTTACGGAACTAGCACGGGACTCTCGGTTTGAGAACTAGATCAAAAAATGCACTTTTTTCACACTTAAGCTCGAAAATAAGCCGTCGGGGGCCAAAATCGTGTAACAATCACAAGAAGGCTTGGGGAACATGTCAAACACCATGGGAGGGACCAATGTAAGGTTTGAAAAGTTACGGAACTAGCACGGGACTCCCAGTTTGAAAACTAAGTCCGGAACGGCACTTTTCTCGCAGCTAAGCTTGAAAACAGTCCATCGGGGGGGCCAAAATCGTGTGACAGTCAAGAGAAGGTCCGGGGAACAGCTCAAACACCTAGCAAGGGACCAACGTGAGTTGTGGAAACTTATAGAACTCGCATGGGACTCCTGGTTTGAAAGCTAAGTCAAAAAATGCACTTCCTAAACACTTAAGTTTGAAAATACGCTATCCCCCCCCCCCCAAAATCCTATAACAGTCCCGAGATGCCCCGTGGAACACCTCCGACATGTCAGGTGAAACCAATGTAAGTTATGGAAATTTATGGAACTAGCGCGGAACTTCCGGTTTGAAAACTTGGTCGGAAAAAGTACTTTTTTCACACTTAAGCTTGAGAATAGGCCTCGGCGGGCCGAAATCATGTAACAATCACGAGACGGCCCGGGGAACACCTCGAACATCTCAGGAGGGACCAATTTGAGTTGTGAAAGCTTAACGAACAGGCACGGGACTCCCGATTTATAAACTAGGTCGGAAAATACAGTTTTCTAACACTTAAGCTTGGAAGTAGGCCATCAAGGGGCCAAAGTCATGTAACGGTCGCAAGAAGGGCTAGGAACACCTCAAACACCTCGGGAGTGACAAACGCGAGTTGTGCAAACTTACGGAACAAGCACGGGACTCCTGGTTTGAAAACTAAGTTGGAAAGAGACACTTTTTCCGCACTTAAGCTTCGAAATAGGACACCGGGAAGGCCAAAACCGTGTAACAGTCACGAGAAGGACCGGGAAATTTCCCAAACACCTTCGGAGGGTCCAAGGTAAGTTGCGGAGACTTACGAAACTAGCACGGGGCTCTCAGTTTGAGAATTAAATCAAAAAATGCACTTTTTTCACACTTAAACTCGAAAATAAGCCGTCGGGGGCCAAAATCGTGTAACAGTCACGAGAAGACCCGGGGAACACGTCAATCACCCCGGGGGGGACCAATGTAAGTTGTGAAAACTGACGGAACTAGCCCGGGACTCCCGGTTTGAAAACTAAGTCCGAAACGACACTTTTCTCGCACCTAAGCTTGAAAATAGTGCATCGGGGGGCCAAAATCGTGTGACAGTCAAGAGAAGGTCCGGGGAACACCTCAAACACCAGGGGAGGGACCAACGTGAGTTGTGAAAACTTACAAAACTGGCATGGGACTCCCGGTTTGAAAGCCAAGTCAAAAAATGCAGTTCCTAAACACTTAAGTTTGAAAATAGGCCATCGGGGCCCCCTCCCAAACTCCTGTTACTGTCCCGAGAAGGCCGGTGGAACGCCTCCAACACCTCAGGAGAAACCAATGTAAGTTGTGGAAACTTACGGAACTAGCGCGGGACTTTCGGTTTGAGAACTAAGTCGGAATAGGTACTTTTTTCACGCTTAAGCTTGAAAATAGGCCTCGGCGGGCCGAAATTGTGTAACAATCACGAGATGGCTCAGGGAACACCACGAACATCTAAGCAGGGACCAGTTTGAGTTGTGAAAGCTTAATGAACAGGCATGGGACTCCCGATTTGAAAACTAGGTCAGAAAATACTGTCACGCCCCAAACCCGCCCCTAAAAGTTTGGGCATGACCTATTCAGAAACGGACATGTAACCTGGTAACATAACATACGGGGCCTTATCGGAAGCACGAAAAAATGGAAATAATGAAGCAAATAAACTCCATTGAGCTACTTTTACATGCCAGGATCTCATTCATCACATGCATTATAGTGGATAGATAAAGTTCCAACTATAACCCGGAGCATATACATACACATTTACAATGCCAGCCCCATGATTGGGCGTATACAAAAAAAAAAAAAACGAACATGAAAGTATATACAACAACCTTAGAGGGACACCCTTAAGCAAGTCAACATCTTAACAACTTGACAAAATAAATGGCTTATACAGTGCTTGGACATACGAAGGTTGACAAAAGAAAGCGGCGTCTTGGCTAGGACTGACCACCTGATTGGTGACCTACAGAAACAGACATAATAGAGAGTGAGCCAGGCTCAGTGAATAGTAATACATAAATAAAATGATGCTTAACTTGAAACATAATACATGTCAATGCAATAGTCTGATTCTGTGCTAAGTACATAACGGCCTTAGGCCCAATCTTGCAACATAAACTTGATGGCTATAAGCCCTTGAAATGTGGTGGCACGAGGCCCTTGAAACATATGGCACGAGACCCTTGAAACATTGGTATAAAGCCCTTGAAACAGTGTTTGACCTTGTAGCATATTCAAACTTGTAACATATACTTGAAACATACCTGAGCATACTTGAACTTGTAACATACTGGAAACATGCCTGAAACATACTTGAACATCATTCATTAATTGAAACGGAACATATTATAACTAGAGTGTTTCTTGTTGTATCATGTCATTATCGTACGCTTAACAATGAGAGACTAATTCACATTCTCATGAGGGTCACATAATAATGCTAAACTTTGCACTTATATCGTAGATTCTGAATAACTTCCAATTCATAAGCAACATAGCAAAATAACTTCAAATTCATATGGATACACATAGCTACTTTTATATTTACTCAGAATCTATTCTTCAAGAATGAACATAAATTCTTTTGGGTAAATGACTTAATTCACGTGCTCTATTATAGTTGCCTTGCCTTGTAATTAATAGAGTCCTAATGGTAACCGTTACATCATTCCCACAAGTTGACATAATTAACATAAAGTTAACAGGACAAAGTAAGCACATTTTCATTAGATTACAGATGACTTTATCGGTTTCACAATTCCACAGTTCGGCCCTTGGCCTGAGGGGTTCACACATTCACGATAGCCTTTAGGTTTCATAGATTCACAACTTATCACATCGGCCTTTGGCCCTTTGGATTCACAAGTTCACAAGTTTGGCCCTTGGCCTCATAGCTTCATAATTTCACAAATGGCCCCTGGCCACATAGGTTCATAGTTCACAAGTCGGCCCCCGGCCTCATAAATTCACAAGTCGGCCCCCGGCCTCATAAATTCACATATACATAAATTAGCTTTTGGGTTTCATAGGTTCACAATTCGGCTCTTGGCTTTATAGTTTCACAATTCACAATTCGGAAATGCATACTTCACAAATGGCCCTCAGCCACATCGTTTCATATTTCACAAGTTGGTGATACATACTTCACAAATTCGAGATGCAAATTTCACAAATCCTTTTTGATGTTTCCATAATTTCACAATGTTCCTCATATAGCATACACCTTTGATGTTTCCATAATTTCACAATATTTCTTACGTAGCATACATAACATACATGTAAACATAATTCTTACGACGAAGATCATAAAGTCAATAACAATAATCATTAACGGTTAAAGATACATCGAAGTACTACTACTCACAGTGCTACAACGGAGTGCTTGGCCCTCCTGAAGTGTGCCCTGTACACATATATAACTTAGTCATTAGTTCTTTTTCCTTCCTTCATTATTCTTCACAAGCCTACCATTATCCATCCATTATACCACAATTTCCTCCATCTCAATATATCTATATATAAAAATAGAAGATTACCATTCTTGCAAACACAATATGGAATTTATAATCAATCACTTCGATTTCAAGATAGGAAGGAATTGTATGGACATCTTCCAAATTTTTCCAAAAATAAATCATTCTCTTGATTTTAATAACTAAGCAAGCCCACAAGTATTTAGCAAAATAATTTGGGATTAACCTATTTTGGAAAACTCCACATTTTAGGTCACAAAAATCAAAGTCAACATAGTCAATACCATCTCACATAATCACTACAATTCAACATAAGCAACATGATTCAACTCAACATCATTAAATATAATTCAACATAATTCAAGAGGAATTCTTAAATTCCATTTCAACATTCCATAACCGAGTTTATGTCATCTATATCATTAATAAAGCATTTCCCCCAATTTTCTTCTCATTATAACATGATTTACATTGCTCATAACAAAATTCATTCGCAAATTTTAAACATAATTTTCAAACATAACCAAATTCCAATTAAACTTGTACATAGATAATTCAACCTACCAATTTCATGATTCAAATTTCAATTTGGGCCAAATCATTGATTATCATCAAAAATCAACCTAGGGTTTCTAGAAAAACCTAGAAATTTCAAGAAAAATTCAAACTTCTTAACCCATTATTTTTTCTTCCAATTTTCCCCTTGATTATATATCCTAGGTTCATAATCCATAATCTAAACCCAACAATAAAACCCCAAATTCTTCAAATCCGAAATCCACAAATTTCCATAATATAACCCTATATGCTCAAAATGTAGATTTTGCATTTATATACTCCAAAATACCAAAAATCTATCTATTTATGTAAGCATTGAAGGAGAACTAGGACCCCTACCTCAAGATTGAAAGCAAGGAAGCTAGGTCAAGAGTATCACTTCGAAATTCCAAAATCCAATCGGTTGAAAATGTTGATCTTCACTTGTTCTTCATCGTTGATGCAAAATCCATGGTTGATTTGTTGATAAAAGTGGAGGAAATTAAGGTTTTTAGGGCTAAGTTTTCAGACATGGAAGAGGGGAGAAGAAGAGAGGAAAAGAAAATGTAAGAAATGGTCCAAAAATCACGTTTTTGAGCTGCTGTCCCGCACAGCCCGCACGTGCGGCGCTATTCCCCGCACGTGCGGCTCTGCTTCCAGCACAGATGTGAAAACTTCAAATGGGTATAACTCTCTCATCGGGACTTCTTTCTAGGTCGTTCTTGTGTCCAAATTGAAGCCCCAGAAACAAGCTTTCCAATGGTTCCAACCTCACATTCAAATTCTAAGTATAGAAGGAGAAAAGGGCAAAAGAGTGACGGCTGGTCAAAAATTCAAACTCAAATTTGGGACTTTTTATCTAATCTTATCTATATATCTTGTTAAGGATTCGATCAAGGTTCCAAACATCATCCAAGGGTCCTCAATTATAATATTTAAGTTCACTTGCCAACCCATCAATATCAAGAGTCCGACAACCATACAAATTTTAAGGTGACAGGCACCACTATACATCAATCCAATGTGAATTTAAAATCCGAGTCGTTATACCCTTCCCACCTTAAAAAATTTTGTCCCCGAAATTTGCATTCGTCCTAACAAAAATAGCAATAACCTTATACTCACCAATTCTTAACAACCCCTAGTTCACAACAAAGCATGAGAGCATCCTACATATCCACCCAACCTTAACAACTTCCAATTACACCTCACTTCATTCCTCAACCCAAAATACAAAGTGTTATAACTTACCCACCTTGGGGAAATTTCATCCTCGAAATTGAAGAAAACCAAATAGAAGACAGCTCAAACAAGCCCATTCCAGGTATGCAAAATAAAAGGAAACATCTTATATTTTATTTCACAGGATCTTGTATCGAATAAGATATAATTACAAGAGGTCTTGACAGGACATTCCAGACATAAACTCCCTAGTAGGTAGGGTTTGTAATCACAATATTTTCCTGTCGCATCAATTCTCAGCTATAGAAACATATAATTCTTAAATACAGAAACATAATACATAGCATTCCCCTAAGCACATAATTCATAACTTCCCACAGCATACGTTAATTTCCTTCACAATATACTATGTTCATAACCAAATTGATCCAGCCTTAATAGTTCATATGTAATTCTCATTCAAAAGTACATGTTCAAACTTGCCCAGTTAAGTAGTTCTTTGGGTAAATTTCAGAGTGCCATTTACTCGGAGATGGGTTGTCCATTAAAGTCATAAACAGTTCCAAAATAATTAAATTAGTCATGTGGTTAGATCCAAATTCGGTTATGCATAATGAAATCATATATTAGAGCCTACCAACAAGGTTTTGCCTAATTAACGAGGCATATTTCATTCCAATAGTCACAAATAAATCGTTTATGTACGCAGCCTTTAGCTTTATAATTCGCTGGTAATATCCCTTGTTCCCAAAAGCACTTCAGAGTCATACTGGTATATTAATTCAGAATGATATGGTCAATACAACAGAAAAAGAGATCACAGTACACATCGTGAATTCCTCATAGCATTACTTCTAAGTTCAGTAACACAAGAGGACCATACTCCAAGTCAAATAGTTACGACCATATCAAAACTAGTATCATACACTTTTATAAATTCATACAGACGTGTCATAATAGACATTTAATCATACTATTAGAAGCTCGGGTCTAAGTAGTATGCAAGGCTCACAATTACAATGGGTCAGCAAACAGTCATATAGAAATTATAGACCAGTCGTCTGGCTCAATCAATTAACATAAACAGAGTATCCAGTTATTTCACATACATAGGTCCTACTGGGTCCATTCATAGGGTCATAGATTTCCTTAAGTATACAGTAACCACACCCATGCAGATACGTCTAGAAGTCAACAATTCAGTGACAAAATGATTTGATCACCTAATATCAGAGTTAGACTTCTTAGCCAAATTAGTTCAATATTACGTCGCGCATATCATATTGTATAAGCATACTGAAGGAGATAAATGTCCAGTACATAACGTTAATTCACCATCAATAGAGAACACTTCCCTGTCTATTCGTCTTTTCTTTTCTTTCTTTTTTTAGGTCACAGTGTTGTGCAAAAAAGTTTACATTACATCCTTCAAATACGGAGTAGGGATTAATTTAACAAATTGCAATATCTAACATTTGTACATTTACATAGAAATTTTCATAGAAATGATTTCTTAATCTTTCGTCATAATATACATAGGCAGGATTTTAATTCTTGCGGTAACTTATCAGTTTATCAATTAATTGTGTTGTTCTCAAAGTAGTCATTACATGTCTCCCTTTTTACAAGTCTCACACAAGCAAACACGTAATGTGGGTAAGGTCCTTCATGTCGTTCAACCATTCTTTATATGGAATTTTAATTACAGATTACAATTTACACATAACAAAATAGATTACAGATGACAGAGTCAAATGTCAGATTTCAAATGTCGAATTTCATATTTCAGAATGCAAATTTCAAATTACAGACTTCCATAATAAATTACACACAATTCTAAGAGGGGTCATTATATACATAACTTCTCCAAACAGCCATTTGTATTCAACACAAGTTCAGTTAGCCCACAAACACATCTTATCGAAATACTCATATGCAGTAATTGCACAAAATCACAGATCTAAACATTGTTGTGACAAGGAAGACTATATCATTTTCTTTAGTCTTAGGATTATTCCATACCTAGGGTTTAATCACTTCATCTAAACAGATGATAAGCAACTTCCAATCCGCAAATAACAATCGATAACATACATCTTATTTAATCATTGACATATGGACTGTCTTACCGATCAGCTCGAACCCTTATCATGCTTCCGCTGCGCAATTCTGTTGATTTAACCCCATCTGCATGTCTTACCATGTTCTACATCACAATCAATCACAATATACACAAAGAATATACAATGGACATGGATGATAATCGTTAGCGTTAACAGATTGCATTTAACGTTGCCATCACTTTCTTTCATATGCACTAAGGATTTAATGCATGATGCCTAAGTCTTTTCTAGACATCCTGAAGCTCAATGGATTCGTGTGTGAGATAGCAACTTGTGCTCTGATACCACTTGTCACACCCCAAACCCGCCCCTAAAAGTTTGGGCATGACCTATTCAGAAACGGACATGTAACCTGGTGTAGACACCCCATTTTTGACCGACCTTAAGACTCAGATGTCACTGATTGAGTGCTTGGTGATGTTGCATATTTTGCTCATTTTGAGGTTTCGGAGTCTCGGCTGCTAGCCTTGCCTCCGGACTTCCGGACTCTTTTGTGCTTTGCTTCGGTTTGCGAACCAGGTCCCGTTTTCTCTGTTTTCTCTTCCCGAAGGGAAGGAGAGGTCTCGTAGATCATCTCTCAGTGGCCGTAGGCTACGTGTCGTGGTCGTAGGCTATTTTTTTTGTTTGGAGCACGATTTTCGATTTTTTGGAGCCCACGGACGTATGCCTCGGTTCAGGACCGGTTAACCACCTCCGTTTGCTTCGGTTTTTGGTATACACCTTATTTCCTCCCTTTTGAGGAACATTGTGGCCCGAGAGACGAACTTCGTGGTCGAACGCCACCTCCGGTGCTTAACAGCCTATTTTCGGGTCCCCCAGGCCGCGCGTTTCGGTCCCCGAACCTTCGTTTTGCATCCGTCTTGGTTCATTTCTGGTGGAGACCTTATTTTCATTGTTAGGAAGGTTGTAGGAGGGTGGGAGGCCAGCAATTTTTTTGAAAAGCTAGTTTTATTTCTTCATCGCTCTCCGTCGCCCGTTGTCCTCACTAGAAAGCTAGTGTTGACCACCCCCGGGCCACTTTCTTTAGCCCTAAACCCCATATTTGTGTTGTAAACACCTGGGAGGCCACCAATATGAATAGGCCGGCCAGTAATTGTCTCTGACCCTTTTGAACCCCTCTAAAAAGTTGGCTTTTCTCTCTCCTGGTTCATATTTTCTGGGTTTTGACCACATATTTGTGTTGTGCACACATGGGAGGCCACCTTTTTGGGGTGGCCAGCCAGCAATTTTGATTGACCCTTTTGACCCCTAGCCGGCCGGCCAGGGGTGGTGGCCGGCCGGCCACCTGAACCTTTTGAACCTGGCCGGCCATGATCCTCTCTCTAAGTGTATTCCAACTGTGCCAGCTGTTTTCCCCCAGATTCTGTATTCGAGGGGCTGCCTTTTGGGGGGGAAATTTGAATTTGTTTTTCCCCCCCTTTCCTTAACCTCTCTCCCTCTATATAATACACCCTTAAGCCTCATTTCTAAGGGTTAGAAAACCAGCTGGAGCATACACCCTTCCCTCCTCCATTGCTCTCCATTTTCAAGCTCCAAACACCCATTGTTCCGGACCTTTACACTACACCTCCAAGCCTACTACCTCCACACTCCATTCTAGCAACTTGGAGGCTATTTTCAGAGGTTAGGAGCACACTTTCTTAGACCAAAAGCTGCTAAAGACTTGTGCTACAAGGGTGAGTCCCTATTTCCTCTTTTCTTGCCCTATCTTGCATGCCATCTTAGCTCTTGTTGCTTACATTTTTGGGCTCCGACCTGAACTGTAAATAGTCATATTTTGAGCTCCTCTTCATGTTTGATCAAGGACTTTTTTCTGGTTGAGCTCTTCTCCTCACCCTTTGTGTTTAATCTCTCTTTTAGGCCTATTTTTGCATGGTATTTTAGTCTTATTTGTGAGTTGTTTTGGACTTGGTCATAAACTGTAAAATGTCTTTTTTTGAGCTCGTCTTGAAATTTGTTGAAGGGCTCTCCTCTGTTTGAGGCCAGCTGCTACCACTTGTCTCTTTATCCCTCTTTTAGGCCTTTTTCTTGCATGTTGTTTTAGCCTCTCTTGTGTTTATTTTTGAAACTCGATATAAACTGTAAAGTGCCTTGTTTTAGACCCCTCTTCAACTTTGTTGAAGGGCTCTTTGCTATTTGGGGCCAGCTGCTATCCCTTGTCTCTAATCTCTCTTTTAGGGCCATTTTTGCATAATAGATTAGCCCTATTGTGTTCACTTTTGAGAGTTGTCATAAACTGGAAAAAGTCTCCTTTTGACATCATCTGTATGTTTGATTAAGGGAATTTTCTTGTTTGAGGTCATATGCTTCCTTGTATGCTTGATTGTCCCTTATTTTGAGCCTTACACCTAAGCTCTTGTTGCATGCTTTGTTTGGCCTTCTAGAAACTGAAATCTAGTGGATTTTCAATGTCTAGAACACTATTTTGAACCTCCAAATCAGAGGGGGGTGAACCCCTCTCACCTTGACTTGTTTGGTGGTCATTTTTGGCCTTCCAAAGAGACCCTATCTTGCATGCTTTGAAGTCAATTTCCAGGGCCAATTTGGTGAGTTTTAAGACTACCATATTTGATTTGCATAGTTTTTTATGCCATGCTAAGTGTCCACCTTGTATGTGCTTAATAATCCCTTGCATGGCCCTCTAAAGGAGCTCCTCATTTTTGATTGTATTGGTTGCATCTCCATGGTTATTTGGGCTTATTTTCACATGTTTTATTCACTGATTTTTTCTGGTTTGGAAAGATTCCATGTGCATCCTATACTTGCCATATAACTCATGTTTGCTAGCCAATCTTGCATGCAATTTTAGTCGACCATGCTAGCATCTTTTGGCCATGCTTTGAAATGGAAATGTTCATGTTTTGGGACTGCCTTTGCTCTGTCTTCGGACTTCATGATCAAATAATGCATGCTTTGTATAGCTATAAGTCATTCAATGTGCCTAGTTTCGAGTTTCGGGGTTCATCTCATGCATCGGGTGCCATTTTTTCATGTTTCGGGGCTGTCTAGCATCATATTTCAGTGCTGGAATTTTTGAATTTGTATGCCATCTTGCATCCCTTGCCATGCCTTGTTAGAGTTGCATGTTATGCCTAGGATCGGTCCTCGGTTTGCATGCATGTGTGCACGCATTTCGATGGTCCCACTTTCACCTAACGGCTACTGATGTGAGTGTGGCTGAGGTCCACTCATGTTGGTGTAAGTCCATCGTGCATTGTGTATGCCATTTCATTTCATAGCATTGTGTATGCTAGGTTGTATGTTAGAGCATTGTGTATGCCTCGTTACATCGTGCATTGTGTATGCCATTTCATAGCGTTGTGTATGCTAGGTTGCAAGTTAGGATTGCATTCATGCATGTCATGCATATTGCATTGTGTTTGGGATAGGAGTTAGCCCGAGCACGGGAAACGAGGGACGTTTCGTACTCTGAGTGACGGAACGTGTCTCAATTCCCGGATGCCGACACTCCGGATCACCCATGATGGAGTTTAGGTCTTGTTGTGTTCATATGTGCATTCATTTCATATTGACTCGTGCAATTCGACTCCTCAGCCATCATGCATTGAGATGCGTGATTGGTGGCACGAGGATCGAGGACTACACTCCCCGAAGAGTAGTCATGTATACATATGTGAAAATACTTTTCCATGCCCCTTTGTTGCTCTCTATTGCAGCAAATCAGAAATTAGCAGCCTTCCGGAGCTTGGCACGCATCCCGAGAACAATTGCAAACAGAGGCGAACCAGGGCATCGCAATGGATTTCCTCGCAAGGCAACTCGAGCATGCATCATCTATCATTCGGAACAGAGCTGAGGCGGTCCACGGATTTGTGTGCAATTTACTGCTTTCCTAGATTAATTTGTTAATTAATTAGGATTTGGTACTTATTCAGACTGTACTATTTATTCGGGACTTTATATTATTTATTTGGACCCTCCGAATGAGGGCACAACTGTAATAAGTGTGCATGTGTGTGATGTATGTCTTCCAACCCCACGTCTTTCTCCCTTTTATTTACCCACTTATGATGGTTAATTAGGGCATGTTTCAATTAGCATACAATATGATAGCATGTTTGCATTCATTCATCTGTCTTGCATGCACCGGGCTCGGCGCATCATACTAACTGCATTGTATTTCAATTCCGAGTTGAATACGTGTTAGCTGTAGCATTTCACATGCCATCCTTAGAATAGCCGAGCCTATCTTAGTTGCATTTTGCATGTGTTACATTAGGCATTTCTATATAGTTAGGATCATGCATGGATTTCTAATTAGCTTCTGTTTTGGCTTGGAGTACTCGGTAAGTTTTTATGCTTTAGCATCCTTGCATGCGTGTGAGTGACTGCCATGATAGCATGCTTACCATGAGCCTATATGCTTATGTGATATAACTGGCTGAATGCCTGTAGGTGAAGGTTGGGTTATTTGAGTTGGAGCAATTCGTTAAAATGTGTGTTTTAAGCCCACTAGATAGTGGCAAAATCATGTTTTCTAAGCCCACCCGAGGGTGGCAAATCCACGTCTTAGCCTACTTGCGGGTAGCACCATCAAACCATTTTCAAATAAACAAACATGAAATGTTTTGTTCCAATTCAGGCGACCCAGTCTATACTTGTATGCTGCACGTATCACATAGTAAATCTAGGCTAATAACCAGAATAAGAACGCATAATGTTTTCAAAAATAGATATCATGGTTAGTAGAGGCCGATCTTTGATCGGGCAAGCAAGGGTGCTCACGAAGTGACCTTCCCCAATCGTACCCAAGTTCCCGAGCCGAGGCAACTTTGGTGATGACGGACACGTGGCCTTAGGCAACGAGTCAAGGTTTCCTAAATTCCCCAAAATAAATATTTAGGTGGCGACTCTGTATCTGGCAAAGCAGTCCATGTTTGGCACTTCTTTCAAAAAAAATCTGTTTTCAAAAATGATTTGCCGGATTTGGACTCTTTGATGATTCATCGGTCTTGCATTGCACTCTGCGAGATTAGATACAGGACCGTGACACAAATCTAAAGCTATATAGGTTCCAGACTTTGAAACAAAAGGAAAAAGGGAAAATGTCGGGCAACTGAGTTTGTTTCAACTTCTGCAAGTTCCGTCGTTGCATCCTGTATGTTCAGAATGAGCTGTGTGTTCAAAATTAAAAGACTACTGTGTTATGAGCCGTGTGTTCAGATCGAGCAGAGTTGTGTTATGAGCTGCGTGTTCAAAATTGAAATGAATGAGTTGCGTGTTCAGAAATGAAATATAGAAGCTGCGTACAAAAGAGATGAATGAGCTGTGTGTTCAGAAACGAAGTGTATGAACTGTGTGTTCAGTATGAGCCGCGTGTTCAAAATTGAAATGAATGAGCTGCGTGTTCAGAAGTGAAGTGTATGAATTGTGTGTTCAGTATAAGCTGCGTGTAAATGAAATGTATGAGCTGCGTGTTCAGAATTGAAACGTGTGAGCTGCGTGTTCAAAACAAAGTGAATGAGCTGTGTGTTCAGAAATGAAAATTTATGAGCTGTGTGTTCAGAATTAAGAATGACCTGCGTGCAAATGAAAATGTATGAGCTGCGTGTTCAGAATCAAAGTGTGTGAGCTGTGTGTTCAAAGTAAAGTTAGTAGGTTGTGTGTTCACCTCAACAGTTTGGGCTGCGTGTTCAACTCTCGAGAAGTGTGTGCTGCGTGTTCAACTTCAAAATTTGGGCTGCGTGTTCAGAAATTCAACGGTTTGGGCTGTGTCTTCAACTCTCAACAAGTGTGTGCTGCGTGTTCACCTTCAAAATTTGGGTTGCGTGTTCAGAAATTCAACAGTTTGGGCTGCGTGTTCAACTCTTAAGAAGTGTGTGCTACGTGTTCACCTTCAAAATTTGGGCTACGTATTTAGAAATTCAACGGTTTGGGCTGTGTGTTCAACTCTCAACAAGTGTGTGCTGCGTGTTTACCTTCAAAATTTGGGCAGCGTGTTCAGAAATTCAACAGTTTGGGCTGTGTGTTCAACTCTCAACAAGTGTGTGCTACGTGTTCACCTTCAAAATTTGGGCTGCGTGTTCAACTCTCAAGAAGTGTGTGCTGCGTGTTCACCTTCAAAATTTGGGCTGCGTGTTCAGAAATTCAATAGTTTGGGCTGCGTGTTCAACTCTCAACAAGTGTGTGCTGCGTGTTCACCTTCAAAATTTGGGCTGCGTGTTCAACTCTCAACAAGTGTGTGCTGTATGTTCACCTTCAAAATTTGGGTTGCGTGTTCAGAAATTCAACAGTTTGGGCTGCGTGTTCAACTCTCAAGAAGTGTGTGCTGTGTGTTCACCTTCAAAATTTGGGCTGCGTATTCAGAAATTCAACGGTTTGGGCTGTGTTCAACTCTCAACAAGTGTGTGCTGCGTGTTCACCTTCAAAATTTGGGCAGCGTGTTCAGAAATTCAACAGGTTGGGCTGTGTGTTCAACTCTCAACAAGTGTGTGCTACGTGTTCACCTTCAAAATTTGGGCTGCGTGTTCAGAAATTCAACAGTTTGGGCTGCGTGTTCAACTCTCAAGAAGTGTGTGCTGCGTGTTCACCTTCAAAATTTGGGCTGCGTGTTCAAAAATTCAACATTTTGGGCTGCGTGTTCAACTCTTAACAAGTGTGTACTGCGTGTTCACAATCAAAATGGGCTGTGTGTTCAGAAATTCAACATTTTGGGTTGCGTGTTCAACTCTCAACAAGTGTGTGCTGCGTGTTCACAATCAAAATGGGTTGCGTGTTCAGAAATTCAAAAGTTTGGGCTGCGTGTTCAACTTCTTTCAACAAGTGTGTACTGCGTGTTCACAATCAAAATGGGCTGCGTGTTCAGAAATTCAAAAGTTTGGGCTGCATGTTCAACTTTTTTCAACAAGTGTGTGTTGCGTGTTCACAATCAAAATGGGCTGCGTGTTCAGAAATTCCAAAGTTTGGGCTGCGTGTTCAACTCTCAACAAGTGTGTGCTGCGTGTTCACAATCAAAATGGGCTGCGTGTTCAGAAATTCAAAAGTTTGGGCTATGTGTTCAACTTCTTTCAACAAGTGTGTACTGCGTGTTCACAATCAAAATGGGCTGCGTTTTCAGAAATTCAAAAGTTTGGGCTACGTGTTCAACTTTTTTCAACAAGTGTGTGCTGCATGTTCACAATCAAAATGGGCTGCGTATTTAAAAGTTTGGGTTGCGTGTTCAGATTTCAAAAGGTGTGGGCTGCGTGTTCACGACAAAAAGTTTGAGCTGTGTGTTCAGATTTCAAAAGGTGTGGGCCGTGTGTTCATGACAAAAAGTTTGAGCTGCGTGTTTTCATGAAAAAAAGTATGAGCTGCGTGTTCAAACATTCAAGTGCTTGAGCTATGTGTTCAAAATGCAAACTGAATGCTGTGTTATGGACCGAGTGTTCAGATTGAGCCGAGCCCGGAAACGAGCTGTGTGCCTGAAAAGGCGTTGTGTGCCCGAAAACGAGCTGTGTGCCCGGAGAATGAGCTGTGTACCCAAAAAAGGAGCCGTGTGCTCGAAAAACAAGCTGTGTGCTCGGGAAATGAGCTTTGCGCCCGAAGAAGGAGCTATGTGCCCGAAAAAACGAGCTGTGTGCCCGGAAATGAGCTGTGTGCCTGAACAGGAGCTGTGTGCCCGAAAAAAAGAGCTGTGTGCCCAGAAAATGAGCTGTGTGCCCGAAGAAGGAGCTGTGTACCCGAAAAAATGAGCTATGTGCTCGGAAGTGAGCTGTGTGCCTGAACAGGAGCTGTGTGCCCGAAAAAACGAGCTGTGTGCCCGGAAAATGAGCTGTGTGCCCGAAGAAGGAGCTGTGTGCCAAAAATGAGCTGTGTGCTCGGAAAATGAGCTGTGTACCCGGAAATGAGCTGTGTGCCTCGAAAACGAGCTGTGTGCCCAGGAAATGAGCTGTGTGCCTGAAAAGGAGCTGTGTGCCCGAAAAACGAGCTGTGTGCTCGGAAATGAGCTGTGTGCCCGGAAATGAGCTGTGTGCCCGAAGAACGAGCTGTGTGCCCAAAAACGAGCTGTGTGCCCAAAAAGGAGCTGCGTGCCCGAAGAATGCGCTGTGGGCCCGAGATCTACTGTCTGCCCAAAGGAGCTGTGTGCCCAGATTAAACAGAGTGTTGTGTTTCGAGCTGCGTGCCAAATGAACAGAATATAGTGTTGTGAGCTGTGGGCCAAATGAACAAAGTGTTGTGTTATGAGCTATATGCCAACTGAATGGAATGCTATGTCGTAAGCTGTGTGCTAAGTCTTGCATTGTGCATGCATTTCATCGCACTATTTTGCGCTGTGACCATTACTTGCATTGTGCATGCATTTTACCGTGCTATTTTGCGCATCGCACTGTTTGGTGCAATTTATACTCGCGCTATCTTGTGCACCTTACCTGTATCGCACCGTCTTGTGCACTCACCTGGCCTATGAGACCTTAAATCCTCCGGTTTAAGGAGACCATAAATCTTGCATCATCATTCGCGCTATTTTGCGTATCGTACTTTTATTTTACTTGTATTTCATCGCACTATCTTGTGCACCTACGCTGGTCTAGGAGGCCTTAAATCCTCTAAAGGTGCAATTCCTTTGGTGTTTGTCGTGCCCGAACGACTTCCAGTGGTCTGGTATAGCCACCTGCCTGTGTTTGCGGTGAGTTGCTAGGAGACCAACTGAGACGGTGGAAACTAGAGTTCGAATGGCTCATGCCTAGAACACGAAGGTTCGAGATTTCCGAGACTAAAGTCTAGTTTAAATACCCAAGGGTATATCCTCAGCTTGAAATCTGTATGGCAACCCCATAGATTGAGATAGCATATGTATGCGCCTCAATTCTGGATACCGAATCAACCTAGTCTGTCACCCTGTTGGAGAATAGGGAAAGCTGGGACCATAATCAGGGAGAAAAGTAATACCTGTAGTTCAACTGAGAAGAAGAGGAAGATTCCCACATTAGCATGAGGTAGGACATTGCCGAGGTAAGTCATTGCCAATTGCCCCTGTAAGGTACCTCCCTTTTCCTAGTTATCACATTGCATTTTAGTCATTACAGTGCATTGCATAAATCCTGAATTTTCAAACCGGCTTCGCTTAGCGTATAAGTCCAATTATCAAAATCTTCCTGCATAACATTTTGCATCCCACCCCTGAACTACGCTAGTTTGATTCCTTGCAAAAGGATACGTAGGCAGCCTGCGGGCACAACCATTTATTTATCCGTACTTTGTTTGTTTGTCCAAGTCTTTGGCCTTGTCAAAAATGGGTCGTCTCTGGGCTTTGACATTCACTCCCGTCACATATGACTTCCGAGTTCTATCAAAGAGGGGCAACTGTAGACACCCCATTTTTTACCGACCTTAAGACTCAGATGTCACTGATTGAGCGCTTGGTGATGTTGCATATTGTGCTCGTTCTGAGGTTTCGGAGTCTCGGCTGCGAGCCTTGCCTCTGGACTTCCGGACTCTTTTGTGCTTTGCCTCGGTTTGCGAACCAGGTCCCGTTTTCTCTGTTTTCTCTTCCCAAAGGGGGGGAGAGGTCTCGTAGATCATCTCTCAGTGGCTGTAGGCTACGTTTCGTGGTCGGAGGCCATTTTTCCCATTTAGAGCCCAGTTTCTAGTTTTTCGGAGCCGACAGCCGTGTGCCTCGGTTCGGGACCGGCTAACCACCTCCGTTTGCTTCGGTTTTTGGTATACACCTTATTTCCTCCCTTTTGAGGAACATTGTGGCCTGAGAGACCAACTTCGTGGTCGAACGCCACCTCCGGTGCTTAACAGCCTGTTTTCGGGTCCCCCGGGCCGCGCGTTTTGGTCCCCGAACCTTCGTTTTGCATCCGTCTTGGTTCATTTCTGGTGGAGACCTTATTTTCATTGTTAGGAAGGTTGTAGGAGGGTGGGAGGCCAGCAATTTTTCTAAAAAGCCAGTTTTATTTCTTCATCGCTCTCCGTCGCCCGTTTTCCTCACTAGAAAGCTAGTGTTGACCACCCCCGGGCCACTTTCTTTAGCCCTAAACCCCATATTTGTGTTGTACACACCTGGGAGGCCACCAATATGAATAGGCCGGCCAGTAATTGTCTCTGACCCTTTTGAACCCCTCTAAAAAGTTGGCTTTTCTCTCTCCTGGTTCATATTTTCTGGGTTTTGACCACATATTTGTGTTGTGCACACATGGGAGGCCACCTTTTTGGGGTGGCCGGCTAGCAATTTTGATTGACCCTTTTGACCCCTGGCCGGCCATGATCCTCTCTCCAAGTGTATTCCAGCTGTGCTAGCTGTTTTCCCCCAGATTCTGTATTCGAGGGGCTGCCTTTTGGGGGGGAAATTTGAATTTGTTTTTCCCCCCCTTTCCTTAACCTCTCTCCCTCTATATAATACACCCTTAAGCCTCATTTCTAAGGGTTAGAAAACCAGCTGGAGCATACACCCTTCCCTCCTCCATTGCTCTCCATTTTCAAGCTCCAAACACCTATTGTTCTTGACCTTTACACTACACCTCCAAGCCTACTACCTCCATACTCCATTCCAAGAACTTGGAGGCTATTTTCAGTGGTTAGGAGCACACTTTCTTAGACCAAAAGCTGCTGAAGACTTGTGCTACAAGGGTGAGTCCCTATTTCCTCTTTTCTTGCCCTATCTTGCATGCCATCTTAGCTCTTGTTGCTTACATTTTTGGGCTCCAACCTGAACTGTAAATAGTCATATTTTGAGCTCCTCTTCATGTTTGATCAAGGACTTTTTGCTGTTTGAGGTCTTCTCCTCACCCTTTGTGTTTAATCTCTCTTTTAGGCCTATTTTTGCATGGTATTTTAGTCTTATTTGTGAGCTGTTTTGGACTTGGTCATAAACTGTAAAATATCTTTTTTTGACCCCTTCTTCAACTTTGTTGAAGGGCTCTCCTCTGTTTGAGGCCAGCTTCTACCACTTGTCTCTTTATCCCTCTTTTAGGCCTTTTTCTTGCATGTTGTTTTAGCCTCTCTTGTGTTTATTTTCGAAACTTGATATAAACTGTAAAGTGCCTTGTTTTGGGCCCCTCTTTAACTTTGTTGAAGGGCTCTTTGCTATTTGGGGCCAGCTGCTGTCCCTTGTCTCTAATCTCTCTTTTAGGGCCATTTTTGCATAATAGATTAGCCCTATTTGTGTTCACTTTTGAGATTTGTCATAAACTGGAAAAAGTCTCCTTTTGACATCATCTTCCTATTTAATTAGGGCATTTTCTTTTTTGAGGTCATATGCTTCCTTGTATGCTTGATTGTCCCTTATTTTGAGCCTTACACCTAAGCTCTTGTTGCATGCTTGGTTTGGCCTTCTAGAAACTGAAAGCCAGTGGATTTTTAGTGGCTAGCACACTATTTTGAGCCTCCAAATCAGAGGGGGGTGACCCCCTCTCACCTTGACTTGTTTGGTGGTCATTTTTGGCCTTCCAAAGAGACCCTATCTTGCATGCTTTGAAGTCACTTTCCAGGGTCAATTTAGTGAGTTTTAAGACTACCATATTTGATTTTCATAGTTGTTTATGCCATGCTAAGTGTCCACCTTGTATGTGCTTAATAATCCCTTGCATGGCCCTCTCAAGGAGCTCATCATTTTTGCATGTATTGGTTGCATCTCCATGGTTGTTTGGGCATATTTTCACATGTTTTATTCACTGATTTTTGCTGGTTTGGTAAGATTCCATGTGCATCCTATACTTGCCATATAACTCATGTTTGCTAGCCAATCTTGCATGCTATTTTTGTCCACCATGCTAGCATCTTTTGGCCATGCTTTGAACTGGAAATGTTCATGTTTTGGGACTGCCTTGGCTCTGTCTTTAGACTTCATGATCAAATAATGCATGCTTTGTATAGTTATAAGTCATTTCATGTGCCTAGTTTCGAGTTTCGGGGTTCATCTCATGCATCGGGTGCCATTTTTCCATGTTTCGGGGCTGTTTAGCATCATATTTCGGTGCTGGAATTTGTGAATTTGTATGCCATCTTGCATCCCTTGCCATGCCTTGTTAGAGTTGCATGTTATGCCTAGGATCGGTCCTCGGTTTGCGTGCATGTGTGCACGCATTTCGATAGTCCCACTTTCACCTAAAGGCTACTGATGTGAGTGTGGCTGAGGTCCACTCATGTTGGTGTAAGTCCATCGTGCATTGTGTATGCCATTTCATTTCATAGCATTGTGTATGCTAGGTTGTATGTTAGAGCATTGTGTATGCCTCGTTACATCGTGCATTGTGTATGCCATTTCATAGCATTGTGTATGCTAGGTTGCAAGTTAGGATTGCATTCATGCATGTCATGCATATTGCATTGTGTTTGGCATAGGAGTTAGCCCGAGCACGGGAAACGAGGGACGTTTCGTACTCCGAGTGACAGAACGTGTCTCAATTCCCGGTTGCCGACACTCCGGATCACCCATGACGGAGCTTAGGTCTTGTTGTGTTCATATGTGCATTCATTTCATATTGAGTCGTGCAATTCGACTCCTCGGCCATCATGCATCGAGATGCATGATTGGTGGCACGAGGATCGAGGACTACACTCCCCGAAGAGTAGTCATGCATACATATGTGAAAATACTTTGCCATACCCCTTTGTTGCCCTCTATTGCAGCAAATCAGAAATTAGCAGCCTTTCGGAGCTTGGCACGCATCCCGAGAACAATTGCAAACAGAGGCGAACCAGGGCATCGCAATGGATTTCCACGCAAGGCAACTCGAGCATGCATCATCTATCATTCGGAACAGAGCCGAGGCGGTCCACGGATTTGTGTGCAATTTACTGCTTTCCTAGATTAATTTGTTAATTAATTAGGATTTGGTACTTATTCAGACTGTACTATTTATTCGGGACTTTATATTATTTATTTGGGCCCTCCGAATGAGGGCACAACTGTAATAAGTGTGTGCGTGTGTGATGTATGTCTTCCAACCCCACGTCTTTCTCCCTTTTATTTACCCGCTTATGATGGTTAGATTAGGGCATGTTTCAATTAGCATACTGTATGATAGCATGTTTGCATTCATTCATCTGTCTTGCATGCACCGGGTTCGGTGCATCATACTAACTGCATTGTATTTCAATTCCGAGTTGAATACGTGTTAGCTGTAGCATTTCACATGCCATCCTTAGAATAGCCGAGCCTATCTTACTTGCATTTTGCATGTGTTGCATTAGGCAATTCTGTATAGTTAGGATCATGCATGGATTTGTAATTAGCTTCTGTTTTGGCTTGGAGTACTCGGTAAGTTTTTATGCTTTAGCATGCTTGCATGCGTGTGAGTGACTGCCATGATAGCATGCTTACCATGAGTGTCACACCCCAAACCCGCCCCTAAAAGTTTGGGCATGACCCATTCGAAAATGGACACCAAACCTGTAATATATACCATACGGGGCCTGAACGGAAGCATTCAATAATAAAAAAAAGACAGAGAAAAACATCCATTGAGCTATTACTAACATGCCAGGATCACAACATCACACTAACTAAACATTATACAGAAAGCCAACACACATAAACCTCGACTCAGCCCCTCAAATAGGCGTATAACAAAGATATTGATGAAGAAGGGATCATATACAATCACCCATAAATAGACAACCAAAGCTTAATCAAAACTTAGCAAAACTTTACAAACGCACGGGCTTCGCTAGTGCCTGGACACCGAAGTTGACAAAAGAGAGACGAGCCTTAAGGGTTAGGACTGGACTCCCAGTTGATTACCTACAGAAACAGACAAAATACAGAACGAGCGAAACTCAGTGAATAATAGTACATAAATAATGTAATGTTCAACTTGAATAATAAAGCATATAACTGCAGAAGCATATGATTAACTATATTCTATAATTATGTCTCAAACAGTCATGGGTCCAGCCATATATATATGTATATACAGAACAGCCTTTCGGCCCAGAAATATCAGAACGGCCTAACGGCCCAGAAATATCAAAACGGCCTAACGGCCCAGAAATATCAGAACGACCTAACGGCCCAGAAATAACATATGTATGGACTCAAGAGGTGGCTCATACGGATTCCAGAGGTGGCTTCCACCAAAGTTTAGCACTTCGTTCCGTACAACAGTTTGCTCTATACCAGAAATCAATAAGTTTTAAAAACAACAGTGTATACCATGTCATATCATAAGCGGAACAATTACAGAACATGATACGTAAACAGAATGAATATCCATAATAGAATAGCCCCAAGTTCATATAAATAACGTCACACAATCGGATACATAAGTCATCCCATGATTCCTTTCAAATGGCTATAATTGTCTCATGTAATTAGAATATTACTAATAGAAACGGAATAACTTACCCCACATCAGTCCTGAGTTATCATTGACAAAGCATAAGGGTTCGGAATGCACAAGCATCATCGTTCTTCTCATTCACTATGATCCAATAAGGGTAATTTACAAATAACAGCACGTTAATAGTGTTCATTAACAGTAACAAAACATACAACTATAACACTATCCATAGTTCTAACCAGCTGCCCAATCATGTCAATCCATTCTAAACAAATATCTATGTCGTAAGTCATGCACTGAAGTTCTCAAGAGGATATTCGGAATATCATGTTCCCATTCAAACTATTATGCCCCGATAAACGGAGTTTACATTCATGATGTCCTTCTATTACCAATTCCATAGCATCAATACTTTACATATCGTTTCTGTGCAGAATCATGGGTACTTTACAGGTTGTAACACATTACCGATACATTATCGTTAACCATTGAACACACCCGAAATGTAAAGTAGTTTCAAAGCCAAACTGAGGTATGTTAGATCCTTCAATGCTTACATAAGCCTCAATCCCCATATACGTTAGCATAATTGCCCACAAGAACAGAACATTAATAACAATGATTATTAACGATAAATAATGTACAATTATAGTACTATTACTCACAGTGTTCAGGTGCGTGGTCTGTCCTTGTAGCTAACCCTACACAAGTCACATAATTCAAACATAATCCATCATAGTACGACATCATTTAGTTCATTAACACCATTTACAAGTCAACATAATTCAAAATAAACCCTTGAATCTCATTTTAACATTCCAAAATCGAGTTCATGTCATCCATATCCTTAATAGATTATTTCCCTAATTTTTCCTTTACATGATAGCATGAATTCCAACATTTATAACAAGGTTCATTCGCAAATTTTAAATATAATTTCCAAACATTTCCAAATTTCAATTAAACTTGAACACTTTTTTTTTTTTTTGGGTAAGTAAGTCATAAAATAAAGACAGTAAAATGTACAAGTTTACAAGGGGCATACCCCAGGTACGCCCTACAACAAATAATAGACGAACAAAAAACATCACAAAGCTACCACTGGACATCCTACAACGTAAACATAAACATAACATAAAACCACACTCGCAGAAGCGAAAGAACACCAGAAAAACAGAACCCCACTTTGCCCATATATCCTTTTTGTCCCCAAGTAACCCCTATCATCAAAGATAATAGATGGAAACTTGGGTTGGATATATGGGCAAATAAACAAACACACACCACAGACGCATAAAAACATAACAAAAAACATACAATACAAATGTAACTAACTAAACACCCAATAAGACCAATCGAAAAATGATAGCTGCCCCCGCTTGCTCCCAGTCTCTACCTCGGATGAAAGCATGGAATCCAATAAGCATCTCGCTTCTCATAGCCGTGACATCCGAGCCACTCAACCAAAGCCATGACGAAGGAAAATATCTATCCCATGAAAGATCCTGGCTGAGTCACATGAAGCCTGCATAGTCAATCACCATAATCCACGGTCTTGAGAAGTTTAGTGGAAAAACAATAGCCCCGCTGCAACAAACCAATAAAAAAAAATAGCCAATCAAAACATGAGAGCAATCATCACATCCCCCAGTCCCTTCCTTGGTAGATCATAAGCCTCAAACCCCACGGCAGTGTCCCCATCACTCCATGTCAGGCGTGGCAATACAATCAATTAGGATGGGTCACATGAAGACAAGAAGCGACCAGAAAATCCGGTAGCTATCCTCCCGCTCATCTCCCAGTCTCTAACTCGGCTAGTTATCGAACCACTATTCCCCATAGCAGTGACTCCCCAATCACTCTTGGCGGAGATGGCTCGAAACCACCCTCATATCGAGTCACATGAGGATCACATGATCAATCATCATGAAATAACTGACTACAAAAGGTCCGCTACATTGTGGCTAAACAAAAATATATGGGCTGAAAAGTGCGCCCAAAATTGCGGCAACCACCAGCACAAAACACGCTTGCTCCAAATTGTGAACCCGTGGGTCAAACAAAGGGCCCACAAAAACATACCCACGGTTTGGGCCTTAACAAAACCACCAGCCAAACCCAATAAACCAAATAAATAATACATCCCACTATGAGCCACCAACCAGTTTTTTATAACATGCAACCATATAAAAACCGTAGGTGGGACCCAATGTTGCTAACATTGCACGTGGTGGCAATTTCCACAACCAGCTCAAAATAGCCCACGAATTGGTAACCCAAAATAAACCTTGGGTCCAAAAAAACTCGGGCCCCACATCAACCAACTTTCTCAAATTTCACATCTGGAGTCCATTGACCAAAAGTATATATAAATAATATATATACCACACTCACTGCAGTGCACCATCTTGGAAAAATCCCAATCAAAAGACTGCCCACAGTGGAAAAACCAAGGGGTCCACCGCCCACTACCAAAAACACATTACCCAAAGCAATTTAAAATTCCCTCCAAAGAATCCACTCAGCTGATCACCAAATCCCATATAATATTGCAATATATAACACACCACTGGTGGTTTTAACAAAACCGTGGGCCAAAAAGCAACCCACGTGAATCACTTTCCAAGACTTTTGACAACAACACCAGCTGTATCTATGTGTCTAACCTGCTGCAGCAGTATGTTTGACCCAGACCCACGTGGGTGATGTACCTCAACCCAACATGGGTAAAGCCTCCGAACAACCACGCGCATACTAAGCGTGAACCATGCACGTCGTCTATACTACCGACGGCAAACAGCCACGATCATAACGCCGGAAAGCCAAGACCACCAATAACACTGGCGAGAAACCAGCGTCTAAACCGCCATCATCATAAACCGAACCAGATCTGAAGCCCTGCAAATAGCACCAGGGCCAAATCTGGGATCAACCTAGAACACCACCAGATCCGTGACAAGGTTACCACCAGCAAAACGACCGGCCAGCAACACCCTATGGACTGAAACTTTGAAACCAATGAAGACCCATACCAAAATCAATGCCAGATGAGAGCAACACCCGTACCTGAGCAGAGTCCAACAAGCACCAATGACTACTCCCGTTGACGTCAACTCTGGACAAACACACAAAAAGCATCTACCACCAATGCAACGGATCTAAAAACCCAGAACCTGCTCACTCACCCACAGAATGGGGGAAGGAGCTAAATAAAGCTGACCAAAAGACGGCCACGGCATCACCAGTGGTATATTCAGAACCATCCTTCAACTACCATAATAACATGAGTGCAGAAAATTGCAACTCAATGAACTGGAGTCCGAAGTCATGAACTTGAATACACCACCCCAACAACCAGAGAACTCCCAAACGAACAAGAAATTACACAACAAAGATCAACACCACCCCTACAATGGAGCTTAATAGACCTGAACTCACTCACTTACCCTCAGAATTAGGGTAGAGGAGCTAAAACAAGCTGGCCGGACTGCACAAGACCCTCACCACCATGATTCACCACCGGGGGGGAGTTTTCTCTCTGTAGATTCTAGAGAGAGAAGCTCCTACTTTCTTCCCCTTATTTCTCTCTCTTTTTAAACTTGAACACATCTAATTCAATATCTTAATTTCATTACTCTACTTTCAATTTGGGCCAATTCATTGGTTATCATCATTAATCAACTTAGGGTTTCAAGGAAAATGAGGATTTTTAACAAAACAATCAAACTTCTTAAATCATCACTTTTAATTCCAATTTTTCCAATGATTCTACATCTAGGATTCCCAATCCATCATTTAAACCCACCAATTTAACTCCCAACATCACAAACCCCAAAACTCCCAATTCTCATACTAAACACTATATGCTCAAAATGTAAACTTATACATTTATACAATGAAAATACCCCAAATCTATCTATTGATGTAGGTAGTGAAGAGAACTAGAACCCCTACCTCAAAAATCAAGCAAGGAGCAAAGCTTTGAGAAGAATCCTTCAAAATCTCGAAATTCCAATCGGTTGAAAATGCTCACCTTCTTGCCTTCTTCACTTCTTGGTGGAAGATCTTACTCAAACCCAAGGGGATTGGAAGTATTGGAGATCAAGGACCTAGGGTTTTTCGGCCCTAAGACAAAGGAAAGAAGAGGGAAAAAGAAAATGTGAGAAATGATCTAAAAATCCCGATTTTAAGCTGCTGTACCCGCTATTCCCGCTCGAGCGTCCATATTCCCGCTCGAGCGGACATGCACCCAGCACAGATTTCGAAACTTTGAACAGGTGTAACTCTCCCATCCGGACTCTGTTTTAGGTCGTTCTTGTATCCAAATTGAAGCCCCGGAAATAAGCTTTCCAATGGTTCTAACCTCACATCCAAATTCAAAGTGTAGAAAAAGAAAAGGGCAAAAGAGTGGCGACTGATCATAGACGAATCATTCAAATTAAAGCTTTTGGTTCCATCCTACTTTACCTTCGTTTTACCATCTCAACCCATACTCCAAAATAACATAAGAAGGTTCTAAGTACACTAATAAAATGTCTAAAATGAACCCACATGCCTCAGAAATACAACTCAACCTGGAGACCCGCTCGAGCGCCCAACCTTGCGCTCGAGCGCGAAGACCAACAAAGATGTCCGCTCGAGCGTCAACTCTACCGCTCGAGCGGGAAATCACAACTCCCAGAATCTCAGGCCGTCTGCAAAATTTGCTGGGAACCCCGAAAGTACGCTCGAGCGGAGGGAAAATTTTCAGATTGTTTGGTAAAGGTCACCAACTCCAGTTTCAAAGACATAACTCGACAGATAGTTCTTCAATTCCAATGGCAAACACATTAACCTCTACTTAAATAAGGATAACCTTCTATACGCACTGTGGGATCATTACATTCTCCCCACCTTAAGAAGTTTGGTCCTCCAAACTTGGTTCATCTGATTATAGGTCTAGTCCCGTCCTGGACATATAACATTTCTCAATCATTTCATAAGCTATCAAACATAATTCAAACTTGGTAAATTCACACGTAACTCTCATTATGACAATTCCTTAAAGGTATATGTTTCTTATAACAATTAGACCCATAATAGCGATTAAATGCTAAATCGACAACTTTGGGGCTCTTTACTCATTATCTGGATTAGACTTATCAGTTCAAATCAAATCTCTAACAGACTCAAATTTAAACTCAATATTGGCTTATTTCAAAATCAACATCTTGACATCAAACACATAATACATTTATCCAAGGTTATTATATTCTTGTTCCATAGTTAGTAAAATGTTCCTAGCATGGACAAAAACATTTCCCAAGAATATGTAATACATAAATTCTTTAAACCCTTCACAAGTACATATAATACGTTGTTCAGAGATGTTACTCAGAAACTTATCAGACCTTGCAAAAATATCAAATGATGAAATAAGTCCCAATAGTATTGACTAATGTAAACTTGGACAGAATCATCTCCAGGCCAACTTACAACAGATAAGATAGAATAGCTTGAAGCTCAACATAGAGCCTTCATCAATTATCAATTGAAGGACTTATTCATATATAGCAAAATATTTCTTTCAGAAAACTTGTCATATCCTGAACATTCAGAGTTTCGTAGCATATCTAGTCATCTTGGGAAAATTATCCAGAAAACTTATCATATCATAAACTTGTCGGAAGTTCGTAACATTTTTGTCACTTCAGAAATACTTATCATATCGAACATTTCGTAACCCGAAATATGGATTTCCTTAAACATTGAATAGCATAGTTATAGTTAAAATCATTTATGTCAAATCAATTCATCAGTTACAGCAATATCAAAACTAGCGTTATATACTTTGATTGAAGCATAAAGTACAAACTGTAGAAGCATATGATTGATTACATTTTGTAATTATTTCCATTACAGTCATGGATCCAGTTTCCTTAGCAGAGTGACTTTAAGCCCAACATGTATCGAGCAGCCATAAATCCACAGATACAAAACGGCCATAAGCCCAGAAATATATATATATATATATAACTGCAGAACTCCAAGAGTTAGTCCAATACTATTGTATTTTCAGAACGGCCTTAGGCCCAGAAATAACAGGATGGCTCTTGGCCCAGAAGTAACGAATGGCCCTCGGCCCAGAATGTTAAAGAATGGCCCTTGGCCCAGAATGTTACAGAATAAGTTACTAGATGCACACAGACTTATATCACGAAAAAGATTTCTCAATCTTAAATTCTTAATAAACAGAGGCAGGATTCTAATTCTTACAGTAACTTATTAGAGTACCACTCATTCTGGTTTGATGTCAAATTAGTCAGTAATTATCTATTGTTTTGCAAGTGTCATATGGACGAACACGTATTGTAGGCAGGGTTCCTTATGTTATTCGACTCTTTCCTATAAGAAGTCTCAATGACAGATCACAGGGTATACGTAAACAAAACAGATAACAGATCACAGATTTCAGATTTCAAGTTACAAAGTACAAATTATAGAGGTCAGAGTACAGAGAACAGAGCACGGAATACAGAATACAGATGACAGATTCCGTAACTATAAACAGACACAATCATGTTACATACTTCAATATTTCCCATCAGAAGTCGTCGATAATTTCTCGGTTCGCACAATCGTATGAAGTACATACTGTAGTCGGCAAGAAGTAAATTCACAGTTAATTAATTTCTTTCACAATTTGAAGAGGGGTCACTATTTGCATAACCTCTTCTTATAATTAATCTTACTTAACACAATTTCCCTTATTACAGAAAACATATCTTATCAAAATGTTCAAACACAGTAATTGCTCAAAGTTAACTTTCATTTAATTCTTACCGATCAGCTCAAATCTTTACCACGCGTCCGCAGTGCAATATTCACATTTGCATGTCTTGCATTATTCACCCGCCTAAATACGATAAACAGAGGCAATAAAAGGACATACAACAGACATAGCTCGTAGTCATCAGAGTTAGCAGGTAGAACATTTAACGTTGCCACCAATTTCTTTCATATGCACTAAGGATGTCATGCATGATGCCTAAATCTTTTCTAGACATCCTAAAGCTCAATGGACTCGTGTGTGAGGTAGCAACTCGTGCTCTGATACCACTTGTCACACCCCAAACCCGCCCCTAAAAGTTTGGGCATGACCCATTCGAAAATGGACACCAAACCTGTAATATATACCATACGGGGCCTGAACGGAAGCATTCAATAATAAAAAAAAGACAGAGAAAAACATCCATTGAGCTATTACTAACATGCCAGGATCACAACATCACACTAACTAAACATTATACAGAAAGCCCACACACATAAACCTCGACTCAACCCCTCAAATAGGCGTATAACAAAGATATTGATGAAGAAGGGATCATATACAATCACCCATAAATAGACAACCAAAGCTTAATCAAAACTTAGCAAAACTTTACAAACGCACGGGCTTCACTAGTGCCTGGACACCGAAGTTGACAAAAGTGAGACGAGCCTTAAGGGTTAGGACTGGACTCCCAGTTGATTACCTACAGAAACAGACAAAATACAGAACGAGCGAAACTCAGTGAATAATAGTACATAAATAATGTAATGTTCAACTTGAATAATAAAGCATATAACTGCAGAAGCATATGATTAACTATATTCTATAATTATGTCTCAAACAGTCATGGGTCCAGCCATATATATATGTATATACAGAACAGCCTTTCGGCCCAGAAATATCAGAACGGCCTAACGGCCCAGAAATATCAGAACGGCCTAACGGTCCAGAAATAACATATGTATGGACTCAAGAGGTGGCTCGTACGGATTCCAGAGGTGGCTCCCACCAAAGTGTAGCACTTCGTTCCGTACAGCACTTTGCTCCATACCAGAAATCAATAAGTTTTAAAAACAACAGTGTATACCATGTCATATCATAAGCGGAACAATTACAGAACATGATACGTAAACAGAATGAATATCCAGAATAGAATAGCCCCAAGTTCATATAAATAACGTCACACAATAGGATACATAAGTCATCCCATGATTCCTTTCAAATGGCTATAATTGTCTCATGTAATCAGAATATTACTAATAGAAACGGAATAACTTACCCCACATCAGTCCTAAGTTATCATTGATAAAGCATAAGGGTTCGGAATGCACAAGCATCATCGTTCTTCTCATTCACTATGATCCAATAAGGGTAATTTACAAATAACAGCACGTTAATAGTGTTCATTAACAGTAACAAAACACCTCAACTATAACACTATCCATAGTTCTAACCAGCTGCCCAATCATGTCAATCCATTCTAAACAAATATCTATGTCGTAAGTCATGCACGGAAGTTCTCAAGAGGATATTCAGAATATCATGTTCCCATTCAAACTATTATGCCCCGATAAACGGAGTTTACATTCATGATGTCCTTCTATTACCAATTCCATAGCATCAATAGTTTACATATCGTTTCAGTGCAGAATCATGGGTACTTTACAGGTTGTAACACATTACCGATACATTATCGTTAACCATTGAACACACCCGAAATGTAAAGTAGTTTCAAAGCCAAACTGAGGTATTTTAGATCCTTCACTGCTTACATAAGCCTCAATCCCCACATACGTTAGCATAATTGCCCACAAGAACAGAACATTAATAACAATGATTATTAACGATAAATAATGTACAATTATAGTACTATTACTCACAGTGTTCAGGTGCGTGGTCCGCCCTTGTAGCTAACCCTACACAAGTCACATAATTCAAACATAATCCATCATAGTACGACATCATTTAGTTCATTAACACCATTTACAAGTCAACATAATTCAAAATAAACCCTTGAATCTCATTTTAACATTCCAAAATCGAGTTCATGTCATCCATATCCTTAATAGATTATTTCCCTAATTTTTCCTTTACATGATAGCATGAATTCCAACATCTCAAACACCTCGGGAGTGACCAACGCGAGTTGTGAAAACTTACAGAACTAGCACGGGACTCCCGGTTTGAAAACTAAGTAGGAAAGAGATACTTTTTCCACACTTAAGCTTGGAAATAGGACACCGGGAGGGGGGGCCAAAACCGTGTAACAGTCACGAGAATGACCGGGAAATGCCCCAAACACCTTGGGAGGGTCCAAGGTAAGTTGCGGAGACTTACGGAACTAGCACGGGACTCTCAATTTGAGAACTAAATCAAAAAATGCACATTTTTCACACTGAAGCTCGAAAAATAAGCCGTCGGGGGCCAAAATCGTGTAACAATCACGAGAAGGCCCGGGGAACACGTCAGACACCTCGGGAGGGACCAATGTAAGGTTTGGAAAGTTACGAAACTAGCACGGGACTCCCGGTTTGAAAACAAAGTCCGGAACAGCACTTTTCTCACACCTAAGCTCGAAAACAGTCCATCGAGGGGGCCAAAATCGTGTGGTAGTCAAGAGACGGTCTGGGGAAGAGCTCAAACACCTAGCGAAGGACCAAAGTGAGTTGTGGAAACTTACGGAACTCGCATGGGACTCCTGGTTTGAAAGCTAAGTCAAAAAATGCACTTCCTAAACACTTAAGTTTGAAAATAGGCCATCCCCCCCCCCCCCCCCAAAAAAAAAATCCTATAACAGTCCCAAGAAACCCCATGGAACACCTCCAACACGTCAGGAGAAACCAATGTAAGTTGTGGAAATATACGGAACTAGCGCAGAACTTCCGGTTTGAAAACTAGGTCGGAAAATGTACTTGTTTCACACTTAAGCTTGAGAATAGGCCTCGGCAGGCCGAAATCATGTAACAATCACGAGACGGGGCGGGGAACACCTTGAACATCTCAGGAGGGACCAATTTGACTTGTGAAAGCTTAACAAACAGGCACGGGACTCCCGACTTGAAAACTAGGTCGGAAAATACACTTTTCTAACACTTAAGCTTGGAAGTAGGCCACCGGGGGGCCAAAATCATGTAACGGTCGCAAGAAGGGCCGGGTACACCTCAAACACCTCAGGAGTGACAAACGTGAGTTGTGCAAACTTATGGAACTAGCACAGGACTCCCGGTTTGACAACTAAGTTGGAAAGAGACACTTTTTCCACACTTAAGCTTGGAAATAGGACACCAGGAAGGCCAAAACCGTGTAACAGCCACGAGAAGGATGGGGAAATGCCCCAAACACCTCGGGAGGGTCCAAGGAAAGTTGCAGAGACTTACGAACCTAGCACGGGGCTCTCGGTTTGAGAACTAAATCAAAAAATGCACTTTTTTCACACTTAAGCTCGAAAATAAGCCGTCGGGGGCCAAACGCCAACAGCATGCCATTCCAAGGCCAAGGCACGCAGCATGCCATTCCAAGGCCAAGGCCAGTAGCATGCCATGCCACGGCCAACGCGGCCAAACCAAAGCCAGCAGCATGCCATACCAAGGCCAAGACCAGCAGCATGCCATGCCACAACCAAGGTAGCCAAGCCAAAGCCAGCAGCATGCCATGCCAAGGCCAAGGCCAGCAGCATGCCATGCCACGGCCAAGGCAGCCAAGCCAAAGCCAGAAGCATGCCATTCCAAGGCCAAGGCCAGCAGCATGCCATTCCAAGGCCAAGGCCAGCAGCATACCATTCCAAGGCGAAGGCCAGCAGCATGCCATGCCACGACCAAGGCAGCCAAGCCAAAGCCAGCAGCATGCCATACCATGGCCAAGGCCAGCAGCATGCCATGCCACGGCGAAGGCAGCCAGGCCTAGGCCAACAGAATGCCATGCCAAGGCCAAGGCCAGCAGCTTGCCATGCCACGACCATGGCAGCCATGCCAAAGCCAGCAGCATGCAATGCCAAGGCCAAGGACAGCAGCATGCAATGCCAAGGCCAAGGACAGCAGCATGCCATACCATGGGCGAGGCAGCCAAGCCAAAGCCAGCAGCATGCCATGCCAAGGCCAACGCTAGCAGCATGCCATGCCACAGACAAGGGAGCCAAGCCAAAGCCAGCAGCATGCCATGCCAAGGACAAGGCCAGCAGCATGCCACGCCAAGGCCAAGGCCAGCAGCATGCCATGCCACGATCAAGGCAGCCAAGCCAACGCCAACGCCAACAGCAGGCCCTGCCACGGCCAAGGCTAGCAGCATGCCATGCCACGGCCAAGGCAGCCAAGCCAAAGCCAGCAGCATGCCATGCCAAGGCCAAGGCCAGCAGCATGCCATGCCACGGCGAAGGCAGCCAGGCCTAGGCCAACAGAATGCCATGCCAAGGCCAAGGCCAGCAGCTTGCCATGCCACGACCATGGCAGCCATGCCAAAGCCAGCAGCATGCAATGCCAAGGCCAAGGACAGCAGCATGCAATGCCAAGGCCAAGGACAGCAGCATGCCATACCATGGGCAAGGCAGCCAAGCCAAAGCCAGCAGCATGCCATGCCAAGGCCAACGCCAGCAGCATGCCATGCCACAAACAAGGGAGCCAAGCCAAAGCCAGCAGCATGCCATGCCAAGGACAAGGCCAGCAGCATGCCACGCCAAGGCCAAGGCCAGCAGCATGCCATGCCACGATCAAGGCAGCCAAGCCAACGCCAACGCCAACAGCAGGCCCTGCCACGGCCAAGGCTAGCAGCATGCCATGCCACGGCCAAGGCAGCCAAGCCAAAGCCAGCAGCATGCCATGCCAAGGCCAAGGCCAGCAGCATGCCATGCCACGGCCAAGGCAGCCAAGCCAAAGCCAGCAGCATGCCATGCCAAGGCCAAGGCCAGCAGCATGCCATGCCACGGACAAGGTAGCCAAGCCAAAACCAGCGGAATGCCATGCCACGACCAAGGCAGCCAAACCAAAGCCAGCAACAGGCCATGCCAAGGCAAATGCCAGCAGCATGCCATGCCACGGCCAAGGCAGCCAAGCCAAAGCCAGCAGCACGCCATGCCAAGGCCAAGGCTAGTAGCATGCCATGCCACGGAAAAGGTAGCCAAGCCAAAGCCAGCAGCATGCCATGGCAAGGCCAAGGCCAGCAGCATGCCATGCCACGGGCAAGGCAGCCAAGCCAAACCCAACAGCATGCCATGCCAAGGCCAAGGCCAGCAGCATGCCATGCCATGGACAAGGTAGCCAAGCCAAAGCCAGCAGCATGCCATGCCAAGGCCAAGGCCAGCAGCATGCCATGCCACGACCAAGGCAGCCAAGCCAAAGCCAGCAGTAGGCTATGCCAAGGGCAAGGGCAGCAGCATGCCATGCCTCAGACAAGGCAGCCAAGCCAAAGCCAGCAGTACGCCGTGCCAAGGCCAAGGACAGCAGCATGCCATGCCACGGCTAACGCAGCCATGCCAAAGCCAACAGCATGCCATACCCTGGCCAAGGCCAGCGGCAAGCCATGCCACAGCCAAGGCAGCCATGTCCAAGCCAGCGGTATGCCATGCTAAGGCCAAGGCCAAGGCCAGCGCCAGCAGCATGCCATGCCACGGCCAAGGCAGCCAAGCTAAAGCCAACAGCATGCCATGCCAAGGCCAAGGCCAGTAGTATGCCATGCCACGGCCAGGGCAACCAACCCAAAGCCAGCAGCATGCCACGCCAAGGCCAAGGCCAGCAACATGCCATGCCACGGGCAAGGCAGCCATGCCAAAGCCAGCAGCATGCCATGCCACGGCCAAGGCAGCCAAGCCAAAGCCGTCACCTTGCCATGCCAAGGCCAAGGCTAGTAGCATGCCATGCCACGGCCAAGGCAGCCAAGCCAAAGCCAACAGCATGCCACCCCAAGGCCAAGGCCAGCAGCATGCCATCACACGTCCAAGGTTGCTAAGCCCAAGCCAGCAGGATGCCATGCCAAGGCCAAGCCCAAGGCCAGCAGCATGCCATGCCACGGCCAAGGCAGCCAAGCCAAAGCCAGCGGCACGCCATGCCAAGGCCAAGGCCAGCAGCATGCCATGCGACGGCCAAGGCGGCCATGCCAAAGCCAGCAGCATGCCATGCCAAGGCCAAGGCCAGCAGCATGCCATGCCACGGACAAGGCAGCGAAGCCAAAGCCAGCAGCATGCCATGCCAAGGCGAAGGCCGACAGCATGCCATTCCACGGCCAAGGCAGCCAAGCCACAGACAGCAGCATGCCATGCCAAGGCCAAAGCCAGCAGCATGCCATGCCACGGCCAAGGCAGCCAAGCCAAAGCCAGCAACAAGCCATGCCAAGGCCAAGTCCAACAGCATGCCATGCCACGACCATGGCAGCCATGCCAAATCCAACAGCAGGCCATGCCAAGGGCAAAGCCAGCAGCATGCCATGCCGCGGCTAAGGCAGCCAAGCCAAAGCCAGTAGCACCCCATGCTAAGGCCAAGGCCAACAGCATGTCACACCACGGCCGAGGCAGCCAAGCCAAAGCCAACAGCATGCCATCGCACGGCCAAGGCAAGCAGTAATGCATGGCACGGCCAAGGCAGCCAAGCCCAAGCTAGCAGCATGCCATGCCAAGGCCAAGGCCAAGGACAGCAGCAAGCCATGCCACGGCCAAGGCAGCCAAGCCAAAGCCAGTAGCATGCCATGCCAAGGCCAAGGCTAGCAGCATGCCAAGCCACGGCCAAGGCAACCAAGCCAAAGCCAGCAGCACGCCAAGCCAAGGCCAAAGCCAGCAGCATGCCATGCCACGGACAGGGCAGCCAATCCAAAGCCAACAGCTGCCAAGCCAAGCCCAAGGCCAGCAGCATGCCATGCCATGGCCAAGGCAGCCAAGCGAAAGCCAGCAGCATGCCATGCCAAGGCCAAGTCCAGCAGCATGCCATGCCACGACCAAGGCAGCCAAGCCAAAGCCAGCAGTATACCATGCCAAGGCCAAGGCAGCCAACCAAAAGCCAGCAACATGCCATCCCATGGCCAAGACCAGCAGCACGCCATGCCACGGCTAAGGCAGCCAAGCCCAAGCCAGCAGCATGCCATGCCAAGGCCAAGGCCAAGGCCAGTAGCCTGCCATGCCAAGGCCAAGGCAGCCATGCCAAAGCCAGCAGCATGCCATGCCAAGGCCAAGGCCAGCAGCATGCCGTGCCACGACCAAGGCAGCTATGCCAAAGCCAGCAGTGTGCCATGCCAAGGCCAAGGCCAGCAGCAGGCCATGCCACGGCCAAGGGAGCCATGCCAAAGCCAGCAGCATGCCATCCCATGGCCAAGGCCAGCAACCCGCCTTGCCACGGCGAAGGCAACCAAGCCAAGGCCTGCAGCATGCCATGCCAAGGCCAAGGCCAAGGCCAGCAGCGTGCCATGCCACAGCAAAGGCAGCCATGCCAAAGCCAGCAGCATACCATGCCAAGGCTAAGGCCAGCAGCATACCATGCCACGGCCAAGGCAGCCAAGCCAAAGCCCGCAGCATGCCATGCCATGGCCAAGGCCAGCAGCATGCCAAGCCAAGGCCAAGGCCAACAGCATGCCATGCCACTGCCAACGCAGCCAAGCCAAAGCCAGCAGCATGCCATGCCTAGGCCAAGGCCAGCAGCATGCCATGCCACGGCCAAGGTAGCCATGCCAAAGCCAGCAGCATGCCATGCCAAGGCCAAGGCCAGCAGCATGCCATGCCACGGCCAAGGCAGCCAAGCCCAAGCCAGCAGCATGCCATGCCAAGGCCAAGGCCAAGGCCAACAGCATGCCATGCCACGGCCTAGGCAGCCAAGCCAAAGCCAGCAGCATGCCATGCCAATGCCAAGGCCAAGGCCAAGGCCAGCAGCATGCCATACCACGGCCTAGGCAGCCAAGCCAAAGCCAGCAGCATGCCATGCCAAGGTGTCAAGGTGCGCCCATCCAAGGGTCAACGCCTTGATGCCACACACATTTGTGCCCTTTGGAGAGCCAAAGACAAGCCTAAGAAGTTGTTGGTGCAAGTCCAAGACATGAAGCCATGAAGCAAGCTAGCCACCAAGTAACAACTTTAGGCCAACTTTTAGAGGGTCAAATGTAATCTTTTTGCCTTGTAAATTTTTATGTACATACCTTTGTATTAAAGGTTTGTTGAGTCCAAGAGTTGTAATTTTTCTATTTTTGGAGAATTATTAAAAATCCATTATGAGTCCTCAAACATAGTGGATGTTTCCTCCTGCCAGATAGAAAATGGCTTATTGGACTATATATAAGGAGGGGGTACCCAAGTGTTGAACCAGACCACTTGTGCCTTAATGTACCCCAACCTTGTATATGGTAAGACAACTTTTGTCGCACGTTTGTGCATTGTTCAACTTTTGTAATGCCTTCTTTTGAGTAATGTAAATTTCATTTCGCCTTTACATTGTGCAAAGCCTTTCTATAGTTGCTTCTTCTACTTTAGCTTGTTGATTGCTATTTTGTGGCTTGTCTCCAATCCTATGGCTCATCAACATTACTAATACTGTGTTTGCTTGTCTTTGCAAACCTTTCGAGCTTTATTGGCGGGCTAGTAAAGGGAGTTAACTAGCGCCACACACACTTGCATATCTTTGTCAAGGCTTCCACATTGCCAGTGTGTGACAGTTGGTATCAGAGCCCAGTATATTTGGATTTCTCTATTATCGGCTTTCTCTATTATTGGCTTTCTCAATGGAGGGTGCTAGCAATCGTCAACCCACACAAAGGGAGAGAATTGAGCTCTTGGAGCAGCGTATGGACAACATGGAGGCCATGGCAGCTTCATTAGCCACCCTTGATCAACGAGTTTATGATCTTGAGCAAACTCATGGCCCTACTCAAGGGCATGATTTTGAGGATGTTGCCACTGAACTCAGGCTAGAGATCGAAGACCTCAGTGGCCGGGTTGGTGTTCTTACCCGTGCCTTTGGCAATGCACCTAGTGGTGGGATGGAATTCACTAGGGCGCATGTGCCCGAGCCCCGTGCCTACGGTGGAGCCCGAGATACCAAGGAGTTAGACAACTTTCTTTTTGATATGGAGCAATATTTCAAAGCTGTGAAAGCCGATGCTGAGGAGACAAGGATTTCTATGGCCACAATGTATTTTTCCGGTGATGCCAAGTTGTGGTGGCGGACTAAACATGATGAGATGCAACGCGGCTTATGCACAATTGAGACTTGGGAGCAACTTAAGCATGAACTTAAGCTCCAATTCTTCCTTGAAAATGTTGAGTATAATGCCCGGCGTGCTTTGCGAGATCTCAAGCACACCGGCACTATAAGAGATTATGTGAAAGAATTCTCTGGGCTTATGCTGGACATCAAAGATATGTCAGAGAAAGATAAGCTCTTGTTCTTTCTTGAGGGATTGAAGCCATGGGCCAGAGTTGAACTTCAAAGGCAAAGAGTGCAAGATTTAGCCCATGCACAAGCAGCAGCTGAGTGCCTTACGGACTACGCCCAACCTAAGCAACGGGATAGTAGTTCCCCGCGCAAGAATAGGGGAGGTGGAAAGTCCCAAGGCTATGGCAAACCCAAGAGTGGGGGAGCCAACACTTCTACGTCCAAAACCCATTCGGGTGGAGGACAATGGCAACAGAAGAGCTATGGTGACAAGGCAAAAGCCCCTCAACAATTCTCTACAAGCAAACCAAAAGGTCCTATCTCTTGTTTCTTATGCAATGGGCCACACCGATTATCTGAATGTCCACAAAAGCGTGCCTTGAATGCTCTAGCAACTGTGTCTGACCATGTCTCTCAACCAAGTGATGATGATAGCGAGGAAGAGGATGTGCCGTCTAAACGAAGTGGCAAGGGTTCTAAAGCAGCTGGCTCTAGAGTGGGAGCCTTTCATATGATGAATGTGTAACAAGTCCGTGAGGGCACTCACGGGTTACAGTTCGGACTCGATTTTGATGTTACGGTTCTTAATCTGAACCAAAGAGTCCAACTCTGGCAAATCGTTTGAGAAAATAGATTTTTGAAAAGAAGTGCCAAACATGGACTGCTTTGCCAGATACAGAGTCGCTACCTAAATATTTTTTAAAATGGGAAATTTAGGAAACCCTGACTCGGTGCCGAAGGCCACGTGTCCGTCATCACCAAAGTTGTCTTGGCTCGGGAGCTTGGGTACGATCGGGGAAGGTCAGCTATGAGCACCCCCTTTCGCCCGGTCCGAAGACCGGCCTCTACTAACCGTGATATCCGATTTTGAAAACATTACGTGTTCTTATTCCAATTATTAGCCTAGAATTACTATGTTATGCGCGCAGCAAACAAGTATAGACCAAATCGCCTAAATTGGAACAAAACATTTCATGTTTGTTTTGAAAATGGTTTGCTACTCGCAAGTAGGCTAAAATGTAGGTTTTACCACCCTCGAGTGGGTTTTTAGAAAAGATGGTTTTGCCACTATCCAGTGGGCTTTAAAACTCACAGTTTTAATGCATTATTCCAATTTAGGTAACTCAACCTCCATCCACAGGCATTCAAGCAGTTATATCACATAAGCAGCTAGCCTCATGGTAATCATGCTATTATGACAACATTCACACGCATGCGGTATGCTAAAGCATAAAAGCTTACCTAGTACTCCAAGCCAAAACAGAAACTAGTTAGTAATCAATGCATGATCCTAGTTCATGTTAAGTGGCGAATGCATCACAGGCAAAATGCAGCTATAATAGGCTCGGCTATCCTAGACATGGCATGTGAAATGCTGCAATTAACAAGTACTCATCTTGGAATTTGAAATACATATGCAGTTAGCGTGATGTGCCGAGCCCGGTGCATGTAAACAAATGCATGGATGCATGCATGCATTGCATAAGGTATGCTAATTTTAAATATGCCCTAATCTACCATCATAAGCAGGTAAATAAAAAGGAAGAAAGAAATGGGGGTTGGAAGACATACACACACTCACCCACACTTATTACAAATATGCCCTCACACAGAAGGACCAAAAGAATATACAGCCCGAATAACAAATCGCTAAATTAATTATTACATAATTTCTAATCTAATCAAAATAAATGCAAAGAGAAGATGGCCGCAGCCCCCGCCTCGGGATGCGCGAATGATGCATGCTCGATCCGTCTTGCCCGGAAAATCCGCACCATACCACTGCTACCTCTGTTTTCACTGTCCTGTCTCTCCAAAGACTGCCAAAGTCCTGGGACACGTTCCTTGCACACTATAGAATACCATCGGCTGGAGGAAATGCCCACCGGCCATGAGGAATGCCCATCGGCTGCTGATGAAGCTATCGGCCATTCACAAATGGCCGGTCGGCACTGTATGTTGCCGGTCGGCAGAAACTTCCTGCAGAAGACAGTTTTGACAGCAACAAAAGACAGACAATGCATGGCATGAAATTTCAAGCAAATGTGTGCACCAACACATCCCTTATCATGATTTTGACTCAAAGGGGTATGTTCCTTGGTCCTCGGACCACCAATTGCGCATTTCGATGCATGATGGCCCAAGAAACCAAGTATGCACTTTGATTTCAAATGTCATGCTAACCAAACAAACACATAAAGCCCAACCTCCATCACTTGATCAAGAGGCAAGGCATGCATGCCAATGTAATGCAACCTAGGCATGTGATCTAGTATGCAACATGGGCATGCAAATGAACAATGTATGCTAGGCACGCAACCTAAACATGTAAACAAACATGGTATGCAACAACATGCAACGATGGACTTAAACTAACATGGATAGCTCGCAAGCATGCCAAAATCAGTGGCCATAATGAGGCAAGTGAGGCAACCCAATACATGGGATGCATGCACAATGCATTAACCAAACCTAAGGCACGAAAATGCAATTCTACCAAAGCATGGCAAGGGATGCAAGATGGCATACAAGCATGTGAATTTCAGCGCTGGAACATGATGCCAAACGGTCCCAAAACATAGCGAAATGACACTAAGTGCACGAAATGGACCCGAAATGCAAGATTAGGCTCATGAAATGACCTATAGCTATATCAAACATGCATAATCTGGACATGAAGCATGAAAACAGAAGCAAGGCAGCCCCAAAGCAAGCATTTTTTCAGTTCAAAGCATGGCCAAAAAGTGAGCATAGATAGGGCAAAAACAGCATGCAAAAACGGGCCCTCAAGCTAGGTAATGAAGCAAGTGGTAGATGCAAAGCCCAAACTGAAAAAGACCCTTCTACAACACTGAAGAGGGACCAAAAATATGACTACTCACAGTTTATGACAGCCCCCAAATCAATATACAAACACCCTTAAAATGCAATGTAAGATTAAGGCCACAAGAGGACTATAACATGAAGTATGCAAAACATGCATCAAACAGCCAAAGACCATTAATGAAACAAGTCAAGGGGGTCAAAATATGGCCACTATCAGTTCTGATCATGGCCGAAAAACAGAAGCAAAATGAGCTAACAAATGATGCAAAAATGGGGACCAAAGAGGGGTAATGAAGCAAGTCATACATGGAGGTCCCCAACAGTGTTGAGCCCTTCTTCAATGTTGAAGAAGGGCTCAAAATAAGCCTCTTTACAGTTTACATCAAAGCTCAAAAATACTTATAAATAAGGCTAACCAATGAAGCTAAAAAATGCAAGTTTAAGGGAAATGGATGATTACCCTTGAAGAGCAGCAAACCAGCAGCCCTTGGTCCAAGTTTCTAAGCTTCTAACCTCTGCAAATGGCCTCCCAAGTGCTGGAATGAAGGATGGAGGTGTTGTGCTAGGTGTTGTAGGGCAAATGGTGCAAGAACAAAGGTGTTTGGAGGCTTGGATAAGATAGATATAGAGGGTGTATGTATGTATATCAGATATATATCTCTTCCCTCTGGTTTTTTGCTCCAAAATCTCCAACCCAAACAAAGGAGAAGGGACCTCTCTTATATAGGCAATGCTAAGCTTCTAAGACAAGCTTCAAAGGGTCAAAGGGGTCTAAGGGGAGGTCAAGGCTTATTGGAGAAGCTTGGACTGCTGGTAGGCTTCTTGAGGAAGCCAAGACAAGGGGTCAAGGCTTCCTCAAGAAGCCTTGAGCAAAGGGTGCAAAAGAGGGGTCCAAAGGTGGTCAAGGGCTCAAAATAGCAACATATATGCACGGGGGAGTGTGCTGGTGCATTCCAACTGGCACAGCTGGGATGCACCAGGCTTGGAGGGTGCAAAGGGTGCAAACCGGCCAGAAAATTTGGTCGTCGGCCAAAATAAAGTGCCGATCGGCATAATATTTTGCCGGTCGGCAAAATAGATTGTCGATAGATGATTCCAAGGTCAAAAAACGGCCGGTGGGTATGCAAATTGAAGCCTCGGAAGTTAGCTTTCCAATGGCGTAAACCTTCATCAAAATTCCTCCTGTGCAGAAAGTTATGCCCTTTTTGGTGAAGCTGCGCAGACTCGATCCAAACGGGATGATGCCCAGCTTCAACCAATCATATCTCCTCCACCCGGACTTGGCTTTGGGAGATTCTTGAGTACAAAGTGAAGCCCCGGAAGTCTTCTTTCCAACGATGGTGGCCTCATAGCTTAACTCCAAGTATGCAATTGAATAAGCCCGATTCAGCGAGGGCTACTCGATTCTCTCCTACCCGGATTCATGCCGAACTTCTTCTCCAACTTGGTTTCCCCCCTCTTCTCCTCTTTTCTCCAACTTCAAACCCCTAAGTAAGGTGTTTTGAAAGATTTTTCAAAGATTTCATCTCTCTTTCATTCATCTCCACTTTGTCCTTGCTCGGTTTATCGAAAAGCGCAACATTTACCGAAATGTGAGCATCGGAACATCGTGGGAATTTTATTTCAAAAATGTTTTGAAAGAGAGGGTTTTAAGGTGTAAAAACCATTCAAAATAATTTCGGTCCAAAATGGGGTGTGAAGTTGAGATTTGTCTCTCTCCTTGCCGAAGGAATTGGACCTGTGCCCTGCACACATTTCTCCACCAAGAAAACCATCAGTAGTGCCCAAGTCTTGTGGGCGGTCAAAAATGGGGTGTCTACAGAATGCCATGGAGAAGAAGGCTTCTACAGGGAGGCCTAAGAAGTATGCCAAGAGTGGCAAAGTGGGCAAGCATTCAGATCCCAAACAACTTGTGGAGTCTAAAGATGAAGGCAAAGGGAAGAAGCCCATGTGTAGTGGGGAATCATCAGGCAAGTTGAACAAGAGCAAGTCATCCAACAAAGGTTTGATGTTTGTGGATGTAAAACTCAACGGGAAGCCCCTTCGTGCGTTGATTGACACCGGGGGTGACCCACAACTTTGTTGCGGGATTGAAGTTGAAAGACTGGGGCTATCTTTAGAGAAGGATGGCAGCCGCATCAAGGCGGTTAACTCGGCAGCGCAGCCTATCTATGGGGTTGCCAAATCTGTTCATTTGAAGGTCAGCACTTGGGAAGGAAGAGTAGATTTCACCGCAGTGCCCATGGATGACTTCCAAGCCATCCTTGGGTTGGATTTCTTGAGAAGCACAAAGACGACAGTCATGCCTTATTCTAACAGCATGTGTGTCATGGGGGATAAGCCATGTCTCATTCCTGCTATGGCCACCAACAACAGTGACCGGTTTGTCTCAGCTATGCAACTCAAGTGGGGTGTTAGGCATGGTGAGCAAACTTGGGTTGCTGCATTGAAGTTGAATGAAGCTCTTGAATCTACTCCTGTCCCAGCCACAGTCAAGAAGGTCTTAAGGCAATTTGCAGATGTTATGCCTGAATAGTTGCCTAAGGAGTTGCCTCCACGCCGGGGTGTGGATCATGCTATCGAGTTAGTGCCAGGGGCAAAACCAGTAGCTCGTGCACCATATAGAATGGCTATTCCTGAGTTGAATGAGTTAAGGAAGCAGCTTACAGAGTTATTGGAAGCAGGCTTTATCAGGCCATCAAAGGCCCCATTCGGTGCACCTGTCTTATTTCAAAAGAAGCATGATGGTAGTCTTCGCTTATGTGTGGATTATCGGGCACTCAAGAAGCTGACCATCAAGAACAAGTATCCCCTTCCTCTCATTGCAGATTCGTTTGATCAATTGAGCAAAGTGAAGTATTTCACTAAGCTAGATCTTCGATCGGGGTACTATCAAGTAAGGATTGCTGAGGGAGACGAGCCTAAAACTACTTGTGTTACTCGTTATGGCTCTTATGAGTTTCTTGTCATGCCATTCGGCTTGACTAATGCCCCAGCAACATTCTGCACCATGATGAATGAAGTTTTTCAAGAGTATTTGGATCAATTCGTGGTGGTATATTTGGATGACATTGTGATCTATAGCTCCACTTTAGAAGAGCATGTGGAGCATCTTCAGAAGGCCCTTACCAAGCTGAGAGAGCACAAGCTTTATGTCAAGCTGGAGAAGTGTTCTTTTGCCCAAGAGAGGATTAAGTTCCTAGGGCACATTTTTGAGCATGGATGCATCAAAATGGACCAAGAGAAGGTCAAGGCAATTCAAGAGTGGCAGCCACCTGCAAATGTCTCAGAGTTGCGGTCATTCCTTGGATTGGCTAATTATTATCGCAAGTTTGTTGAAGGGTACTCAAGACTAGCTTCCCCATTGACAGAGTTGTTAAAGAAGGGCAAGCCATATGTTTGGGCAGAGGAGTGTCAACAAGCCTTTCAAGCCTTGAAAGAAGCCATGTCAAGAGATCCTGTTCTTGCTCTACCAGACTTAGGTAAAGCTTTGGAGATACAAACTGATGCATCTGATTTTGCTTTGGGTGGTGTTCTTTTGCAGGATGGTCACCCAATTGCTTGTGAGAGTAGGAAGCTCAATGATGCTGAGCGGAGATATGCAGCTCATGAGAAAGAGTTGCTTGCAGTAGTGCATTGTCTGAGGACTTGGAGGCACTACATCTTGGGCTCGCGGTTTGTTGTGAAGACTGACAACACAGCAGTTAGCCATTTCTTAACACAGCCCAAGCTAAGCGCACGACAAGCACAGTGGCAAGAGAAGTTGGGAGAGTATGATTTTGCCTTCGAATACAAGGTTGGTGCCACCAACCATGTTGCTGATGCTCTAAGCAGGAAGGCGGAACTTGCCGTGTGCCAACATGTATGTTCACTTACTTCTATTTCAACCAGCCTCAAGGAGAAAATCAAAGCTCATCTAGACAAGGATGCTATGGCAGAGAATCTTATGAACCTTGTCAAAATGGGCAAGACTCGCCAATTTTGGGTACAAGATGGACTTCTTATGACAACAGGCAACTGCATATTTGTACCCAGGGCTGGTGACTTGAGGAAGACACTTCTTAGGGAGTGCCATGATACACTTTGGGTAGGACATCCGGGGTGGGAGCGAACTTTGGCCTTGGTGAAACAAGGATACTATTGTCCCCAAATGCGTGATGATGTGGAAGATTATGTCCGCACTTGTCTCACTTGCCAGCAAGACAAGGTTGAGCATAAGAAGAAAGCAGGCTTGCTTGAACCTTTGCCCATGCCTAAACGTCCGTGGGAAAGTGTATCACCTGACTTCATCACTGGATTGCCTAAAGTGGGAGATATCGGGACTATCTTGAATATTGTGGACCGGTTCTCCAAATATGCTACCTTTATTGCTGCCCCAAAGTATGTTTCAGCGGAGGAGACTGCCCAACTCTTCTTCAAGCACATTGTCAAATATTGGGGTGTGCCTAAAAGTATTGTTAGTGACCGAGACACGCATTTTGTTGGCAACTTCTGGACAGAGTTATTCAAGCTTCTTGGGTCACAACTTAATACTTCATCAAGCTACCATCCGGAGATGGATGGGCAAACTGAACGCTTCAACTGTATGCTCGAGGAGTATTTGCGCCACTTTGTCAATGCTAATCAACGAAATTGGGTGCAACTTCTTGATGTAGCACAGTTATGCTTCAACTCTCAAAAGAGTAGCTCTACAGGCAAGAGTGCTTTTGAGGTAGTGAATGGACAGCAGCCACTGTTGCCCCTCATGGTGGATGGACCTTATGAAGGAAAGTCTCCCAGGGCTTACCAATTTGCTAAGGAATGGAAGAGAAACCAAGACATTACTCGTCCCTATCTTGAGAAAGCAGCAAGTAAAATGAAGAAATGGGCTGATGAAAAGAGGAGGCCACTTGAGTTTAAAGCTGGGGATCAAGTTCTTGTCAAACTCAACCCTGAACAACGCAAGTTCATGAGGGGAAGAGACATAAGGCTAGTGCGCAAGTATGAGGGACCGGTAACCATTCTGAAGAGAATTGGCAAGTGTGCTTACAAGATAGATGCTCCATCTTGGTTGAAAGTGCATCCGGTTTTCCATGTGAGTTATTTGAAGCCTTACTATCCAGACAAGGAAGATCCAACCCAAAATGAGCAGAAACGCCAAACCATCACAGCCAAAGCAGGGAAAAGGTCTATTGAATCTATCTTGGCCAATCAGATGAAAATGGTTTCCAAGAAGCAACAAAGGCAATACTTGGTGAAATGGAAGGGCCTTGGAGATGAAGAAATCAGCTGGGAACGGGAGGCAGACTTGTCGGCTTTTCAAGACGAGATTGATGCTTATTGGGACAAGTCGTCGAGGGCGTCGACCGTTCAAGTGGGGGAGACTATCAAGGTGCGCCCATCCAAGGGTCAACACCTTGATGCCACACACATTTGTGCCCTTTGGAGAGCCAAAGACAAGCCAAAGAAGTTGTTGGTGCAAGTCCAAGACATGAAGCCATGAAGCAAGCTAGCCACCAAGTAACAACTTTAGGCCAACTTTTAGAGGGTCAAATGTAATCTTTTTGCCTTGTAAATTTTTATGTACATACCTTAGTATTAAAGGTGTTTTGAGCCCAAGAGTTGTAATTTTTCTATTTTTGTAGAATTATTAAAAATCCATTATGACTCCTCAAACATAGTGGATGTTTCCTCCTGCCAGATAGAAAATGGCTTATCGAACTATATATAACGAGGGGGTACCCAAGTGTATGTACCGCAACCTTGTATATGGTAAGACAACTTTTGTAGCACGTTTGTGCATTGTTCAACTTTAGTAATGCCTTCTTTTGAGTAATGTAAATTTCATTTCACCTTTACATTGTGCAAAGCCTTTCTATAGTTGCTTCTTCTACTTTAGCTTGTTGATTGCTATTTTGCGGTTTGTATCCAATCTTGTGGCTCATCAACATTACTAATACTATGTTTGCTTGCCTTTGCAAACCTTTCGAGCTTTATTGGTGGGCTAGTGAAAGGAGTTAACTAGCGCCACACACACTTGCATATCTTGTCAAGGCTTCCGTATTGCCAGTGTGTGACATAAGACCAAGGCCAGCAGCATGCCATGCCACGGCCATGGCAACCAAGCCAAAGCCAGCAGCATGCCATGCCAAGGCCAAGGCCAGCAGCATGCCATGCCACGGACAAGGCAGCCAAGCCAGAGTCAGCAGCATGCCATGCCAAGCCCAAGGCCAGCAGCATGCCATGCCACGACCAAGGCAGCAAAGCCAAAGCCAGCAGCATGCCATGCCAAGGCCAAGGCCAGCAGCATGCCATGCCACGGCCAAGGCAGCAGCCAAGCCCATGCCATGCCAAGGCCAACAGCAGCATGCCATGCCAGGCCAAGGCCAGCCAAGCAAGCCATTCCAGGGCCAAGGGTAGCAGCAATGCCAAAGCCAAGCCAGCATGCCATCCCAAGGCCAAGGCCAGCAGCATGCCATGCCACGGCCAAGGCAGCCAAGCCCAAGCCAGCAGCATACCATGCCAAGGCCAAGTCCAAGGCCAGCAGCATGCCATGCCATGGCCAAGGCAGCCATGCCAAAGCCAGCATCATGCCGTGCCAAGGCCAAGGCTAGGAGCAGGCCATGCCACGGCCAAGGCAGCTATGCCAAAGCCAGCAGCATGCCCTGCCATGGCCAAGGCCAGCACCACGCCATGCCACGGCCAAGGCAGCCAAGCCAAAGCCAGCAGCATGCCTTGCCAAGGCCAAGGCCAGCAGCATGCCATGCGACGGCCAAGGCAGCCATGCAAAAGCCAGCAGCATGCCATGCCAAGGCCAAGGCTAGCAGCATGCCATGCCACGGCCAGGGCAGCCAAGCCAAAGCCAACAGCATGCCACGCTACGGCCAAGGCAGCTAAGCCCAAGCCAGCAGCATGCCATGCCAAGGCCAAGGCCAGCAGCATGCCATGCCAAGGCCAAGGCCAATAGCATGCCATGCCACACCAAGGCAGCCAAGCCAAAGCCAGCAACATGCCATGCCAAGGCCAAGGCCAGCAGCATGCCATGCCACGGCCAAGGCAACCAAGCCAAAGCCAGCAGCATGCCATTCCAAGGCCAAGGCCAGCCGCATGGCATGCCATGGCCAAGGCCAGCACCACGCCATGCCATGGCCAAGGCAGCCAAGCCAAAGCCAGCAGCATGCCTTGCCAAGGCCAAGGCCAGCAGCATGCCATGCGACGGCCAAGGCAGCCATGCAAAAGCCAGCAGCATGCCATGCCAAGGCCAAGGCCAGCAGCATGCCATGCCACGGCCAGGGCAGCCAAGCCAAAGCCAGCAGCATGCCACGCCACGGCCAAGGCAGCCAAGCCCAAGCCAGCAGCATGCCATGCCAAGGCCAAGGCCAGCAGCATGCCATGCCAAGGCCAAGGCCAATAGCATGCCATGCCACGGCCAAGGCAGCCAAGCCAAAGCCAAAGCCAGCAACATGCCATGCCAAGGCCAAGGCCAGCAGCATGCCATGCCACAGCCAAGGCAACCAAGCCAAAGCCAGCAGCATGCCATTCCAAGGCCAAGGCCAGCCGCATGGCATGCCACGGCCAAGGCAGCCAAGCGAAAGCCAGCAGCACGCTATGCCAAGGCCAAGGCCAGGAGCATGCCGTGCCACGGCCAAGGCAGCCAAGCCAAAGCCAGCAGCATGCCATACCAAGGCCAAGGCCAGCAGCATGCCCTGCCACGGCCAAGGCAGCCAAGCCCAAGCCAGCAGCATGTCATGCCAAGGCCAAGGCCAGCAGCATGCCATGCCACGGCCAAGGCAGCCAAGCCAAAGTCAGCAGCATGCCCTGCCAAGGTGTCACGGGTTGCCTTGCAAGGCCAACTCCGTGACGTTTTGCTCGTGGTGGTGTGGCCATTTGAGTGCTCATGAGTGGCCGTTGGAAGTGCCCCAACGTGGCCTAACATTGGCCCCAAGTAGCCCAAGTCATGTAGGCCACAAATAGCCATCAAACGGCAAGGCCGCAGCCCATGCCAGCAGCCAAACAGCGCTGCCAGCAGCCAGTAGCAGCAGCTTGTAGTGCAGAATTTTAACGCTTTGGTTCGGCACTCAAACGAAGGAGTTTCGGGCTGAAATTTTTATGGTAAAGAGGTATTGGGGGGAAGTGTTTTCCCGACCAAGTTTCGTGATTTTTCTCAATTAGTGGAATTTATGAAAAATCATTATGACTCCTTGGACATGTATGATGTTTCCTCCTGCTAGATGTAAAAGGGCTTAACGAGCTACTATAAGGGGCAAGGTGTGCTAGCTACCTGCCTCCCCACCCAAACTGGGTTTCAAGTGAGCAACCTCGGGGCAACTCAAGGGCGGCCTTTAGGCATCCAGAGGGGTGTTTAGAGTCTCCATGTGGGTTTGGGAGCCCCGTGGATGGTGCGATGATGAAGGCACTGCGCGCACCCTCCCTGGTGAAGGTTCTCTACGTTGTTTCCATTATGCCACGCAATATGGCATCGTTGGGAGTCGTTTTGGATCGAATGGGCTATCGAGGCACCACTAGAGGCCTCGTGTACCAACTCAAGTGCTTGGTTTGGGTTCAACCTTGCACGAGGGGATCTCGTGGCTTAAGCTAAGCGGTTGGAAGGCAACACCGCATATGTGGGCTATCGAATGAAGGCATCAAGCTATGTATTGACCAAGTCTACTAAGGGACTACATTATGCTGCAAGCGAGCTACGGATTGAGATGTTGCCTTACTCATGCTACACGTTGGTGCAACGCTAAGGTGCACAATGGCCTTAGGCGGAATCTAGCACGCGTGTTGGCGCGAGGACTACGCCATGGGCAAGAGATTGACCCTCGGTGGTTTGTGGGCTTCGCATGACCAAGTGGCCATCCAAAATGCATCTATTGGGGCATGCTAGACCCTATGACACTTCGAGACGCTATTGAAGACCCAACATGCTACGTTGGCTTGTCGGCTAAGTTGAGGACCTTTGCTAGCACATTGTTGTGTGGCTAGGCACCTTGATGACATGAACCTAAGTTGGGCGAGCACCTTGCTTGAGATTAGCTTGGTGCTATGAAGCGACTTATGCTGTGCTTGGTGCACTTGAGGCGTTAGGCCTACTTGTGGCATCCGGGTGAAGACGGAGCTTCCATGTGAAGTTGTTTTGCTGGACAAAGCGTTGGGCCCTAATGTTCAAACGGGTCAGACCATCAACACTCGATTTGTCTAGGAGCTATGGCGGGCTTAAACTTGGTGGAGTTTGAGTGCCACATGGGAAAAAATTGATCGGCTGTGCCTCTAAAGGAGTCGGCTCGTGGCAGTTGGTATCAGAGCTAGATCACTCATTTGGGGTGAGCTCGATCTGGAGCGGACATGCAGCTATCTTGTGATATCATTCTTCCGTGGACCCCGATGCTGCTGTTTGAAGGAGTTATGCATGAAACTCATCCTGGGGGACGTGTATGACATCCTAGACTCTTAACAAGACCGCCGTTGGTTTTCTGGTCATGTTTGAACTGTGGGAGCTTATTGGTGATGTCTTGGGGTATCCGTGCCTATTGTGCTATTTTTCAGCGATGCCTTGAACGCAGCAACCGTTCTCGAGGGTGCGAATTGAGCAGCATTGTGGCATCTGGTGTTTCCTTGCTAACTTGGTGTTTCCCTCTCACTTTGTGGACTTAGTGAGCATTTCTACACTGTGGGCATACTGTGGCGCGAGTATGCTACATTTGTGGACGGGTTGCTTCCTAACCAGCAGGGTTGGCATGATTGTGTTACTTTGTTGGCTACATGGGGATCTCTACTACAGTTTGGACTTGTGGAATGCTTGTATCAGATTGTGGGCATGTGATCTTCAGATATTGAGCCTTAGAGATGGATTTTCGTTGGCAACCGTGCACGTGCTGTGGCATTATCACCGGTTCACTTCAAGGGGCCTATGTTTCGACCGTTCGTGGTGGCATTTGCAACTTGTGTTTGTCAGTGGTTTTGCATCTTCAGACGCATGGTTGTTGACTTCTTAGAGGGTTTGTTCGGAAAATTTTCAAGACAAAAGTTGAGATCTTGACTCCCGTGTGCAGAAGCACCGAGTATACATGCTTGCTAGAGAGCGGGGTGATGGATGAAATCACTGTTGTTAGAGGACAACCACGTAGCGGGATTGTAAAGTCAAGACATAATTTGGTGCCAGGATCAGCCCACCGTTTTGAGCATCATTGTTGAAATGGCTAGCTTTCTGGGTGGTAGGAGCGGTGAGCCTTTGAAAGGCGAAATATTGGAGCTTGATGAGATAGCTGACTCGGGTAAAGGCAGTGACCGAGGTACTGGGCAGCATGAGCTAAATTCTAGCAAGAAGATATAAGTTTAGCCAGAGGACTTGCCAGAGGGCACGAGTTGAGCAAAGCCAGTGGGCTTCATTTCAGCCAGAGGGCTACATTTGTAAAAGCAACATTACAAGCTTTGAGTTATAAAAGCTTATTCAGCCAGTGGGCTACACTTTGTTAAAAAGAGAACGAGTTAAACAAAGCCACTGGGCTTCATTTCTGCCAGAGGGCTACACTTCTACAAGAGCATTGAAGTTTTGGGTTATAAGTAAATATTCAGCCAGAAGGCTACCTATTGCCAGAGGGCGCGAGTTTGAGTTAGGCTAGAGGGCTTCATTTTTGCTAGAGCACATGAGAAAATTTGAGCTTGCAAAGAATGCAGTGGACAGAGAGGGCTACAATTTGCCAGAGGGCTTCAGCTAAAGTGTTGTAAAGTTTGAGTTTGCCAGAGAGCAACAGCCAAGAGGGCTTCAGAGACTGAGTTTGCCAGAGGGCATCAGCCAGAAGACTTCAGAAGCATGCGCTTGTTAATGAACAGCAACCAGTAGGCTTTTATTTCGCCAGAGGGCACAGTATAGAGATACTTGAGTTTATTGAAGATATCAGCCAGAGGGCTTTGTGTTTTCCAGAGGGCATTGTGGTATCATTTTGAGGAGCAATTGTTAATTTCCATTGAGTCGACGAGGGCGTCGATAACTCGAGTAGAGGAGGAAGTCGCGATGCGACGACCCACTGCGAGTTAGCTCAGAGGAGTAGTCGGAGCATGAAGAGTCATTAGTGGAACATCGTCCAGAGGAGTCAGCTCAGAGGAGCTTGAGTCAGTTCAGAGGAGCTTGAGTTTGCTCGGAGAATTGGCAGAGAGGCCATTTGAGAAGAGGGCTTGGCATTTCAGGGCAGAGTTTAGAGACACTCAGAGGAGCTTCGGCAGAGGCCATTTTCAAAAAGGGCATTTGAGAAAAGTTGCCAGCAGAGGGTGCAACAAGTGGAGTGCATTTCAGCTGGATTCCAGTAGAGAACAATGAGGGGAGCTTGGCTAAAAGAGGTAGACGTTGAAGGTAGGCCATCAACACGGAGGTGTTGGCCTCATTAGAGGAGCCGGTACACGCACTACTGCATTAGCCTTGTGCTACATCAACGAGGACGTTGATGGTTGAAGTGGAGGAGAGTGTCACGGGTTGCCTTGCAAGGCCAACTCCGTGAAGTTTTGCTCGCGGTGGTGTGGCCTTTTGAGTGCTCAAGAGTGGCCGTTGGAAGTGCCCCAACGTGGCCTAACATTGGCCCCAAGTAGCCCAAGTCATGTAGGCCACAAATAGCCATCAAACGGCAAGGCCGCAGCCCATGCCAGCAGCCAAACAGCGCTGCCAGCAGCCAGTAGCAGCAGCTTGTAGTGCAGAATTTTGACGCTTTGGTTCGGCACTCAAACGAAGGAGTTTCGGGCTGAAATTTTTATGGTAAAGAGGTATTAGGGGGAAGTGTTTTCCCGACCAAGTTTCGTGATTTTTCTCAATTAGTGGAATTTATGAAAAATCATTATGACTCCTCGGACATGTATGATGTTTCCTCCTGCCAGATGTAAAAGGGCTTAACGAGCTACTATAAGGGGGCAAGGTGTGCTACCTACCTGCCTCCCCACCCAAACTGGGTTTCAAGTGAGCAACCTCGGGGCAACTCAAGGGCGGGCTTTAGGCATCCATAGGGGTGTTTAGAGTCTCCATGTGGGTTTGGGAGCCCCGTGGATGGTGCAATGATGAAGGCACTGCGCGCACCCTCCCGGGTGGAGGTTCTCTACGTTGTTTCCATTATGCCACGCAATATGACATCATTGGGACTCGTTTTGGACCGAATGGGCTATCGAGGCACCACTAGAGGCCTCATGTGCCAACTCAAGTGCTTGGTTTGGGTTCAACCTTGCACGAGGGGATCTCGTGGCTTAACCTAATCGGTTGGAAGGCAACACCGCATATGTGGGCTATCGAATGAAGGCATCAAGCTATGTATTGACCAAGTCTATTGAGGGACTACATTATGCTGCAAGCGAGCTAAGCATTGAGATGTTGCCTTAGTCATGCTACACGTTGGTGCAACGCTAAGGTGCGCACTGGCCTTAGGCGGAATCTAGCACGCGTGTTGGCGCGAGGACTACGCCGTGGGCAAAAGATTGACCCTCGGTGGCTTGTTGGCTTCGCATGACCAAGTGGCCATCCAAAATGCATCTATTGGGGCATGCTAGACCCTATGACACTTCGAGATGCTATTGAAGACCCAACATGCTACGTTGGCTTGTCGGCTAAGTTGAGGACCTTTGCTAGCACATTGTTGTGTGGCTAGGCACCTTGATGACATGAACCTAAGTTGGGCGAGCACCTTGCTTGAGATAAGCTTGGTGCTATGATGCGACTTATGCCGTGCTTGGTGCACTTGAGGCGTTAGGCCTACTTGTGGCATCCGGGTGAAGACGGAGCTTCCATGTGAAGTTGTTTTGCTGGACAAAACATTGGGCCCTAATGTTCAAAGGGTCAGACCATCAACACTCGATTTGTCTAGGAGCTATGGCGGGCTTAAACTTGGTGGAGTTTGAGCGCCACACGGGCAAAAATTGATCCGCTGCGCCTCTAAAGGAGTCGGCTCGTGACACAAGGCCAAGGCCAGCAGCATGGCATGCCACGTCCAAGGCAGCCAAGCCAAAGCCAGCAGCATGCCATGCCAAGGTGTCACGGGTTGCCTTGGAAGGCCAACTTCGTGACGTTTCGCTCGCGGTGTTGTGGCCATTTGAGTGCTCAAGAGTGGCCGTTGGAAGTGCCCCAACGTGGCCTGACATTGGCCCCAAGTAGCCCAAGTGATGTAGGCCACAAATAGCCATCAAACGGCAAGGCCGCAGCCCGTGCCCGCAGCCGACCAGCGCTGTCAGCAGCAGCAAAAGACAACAGCAGCAACCAGGGGTGGCAGCCAGCAGCGTAGTGCTTTGGCGCGTCGTTTCGGCATTCAAACGAAGGAGTTTCGGGCTGAAATTTTTTTGGTAAAGAGGTATTGGGGGAAGTGTTTTCCCGACCAAGTTTCGTGATTTTTCTCAAGTTGTAGAATTTATGAAAAATCATTATGACTCCTCGGACATGTATGATGTTTCCTCCTGCCAGATGAAAAAGGGCTTAACGAACTACTATAAGGGGGCAAGGTGTGCTACCCACCTGCCTCCCCACCCAAACTGGGTTTCAAGTGAGCAACCTTGGGCCAACTCAAGGGCGGGCTTTAGGCATCCAGAGGGGTGTTTAGAGTCTCCACGTGGGTTTGGGAGCCCCGTGGATGGTGCAATGATGTAGGCACTGCGCGCACCCTCCCGGGTGGAGGTTCTCTACGTTGTTTCCATTATGCCACGTAATATGGGATCTTTGGGACTCGTTTTGGACCGAATAGGCTATCGAGGCACCCCCGAAGGCCTCGTGTGCCAACTCAAGTACTTGGTTTGGGTTCAACCTCGCATGAGGGGATCTCGTGGCTTAAATTAAGCGGGTGGAAGGCAACACCGCATATGTGGGCTATCGAATGAAGGCATCAGGCTATGCATTGACTAAGTTCATTGAGGGACTACATTATGCTACAAGCGAGCTACGGATTGAGATGTTGCCTTACTCATGCTACACGCTGGTGCAACGCTAAGGTGCGCAACGGCCTTAGGCGGAATCTAGCACACGTGTTGGCACGAGGACTACGCCGTGGGCAAGAGATTGCCCCTCGGTGGCTTGTGGGCTTTGCATGACGAAGTGGCCATCCGATATGCATCAATTGAGGCATGCTAGACCCTACGACACTTCGAGACGCTATTGAAGACCCAACATGCAATGTTGGCTTGTCAGCTAAGTTGAGGACCTTCGCTAGCACATTGTTGTGTGGCTAGGCACCTCGATGACATAAACCAAAGTTGGGCGAGCACCTTGCTTGAGGTAAGCTTGGCACTATGAAGTGACCTATGCCGTGCTTGGTGCACTTGAGGCGTCAGGCCTACTTGTGCCATCCGGGTGAAGACGAAGGTTCCACGTGAAGTTGTTTTGCTTGACAAAGCATTGCGCCCTAATGTTCAAACGGGTGAGACCATCAACACTCGATTTGTCAATGAGCTATGGCGGGCTTAAACTTGGTGGAGTTTGAACGCCACACGGGCAAAAAATTGATCCGCTGCACCTCTAAAGGAGTCCGCCCGTGACAGTTGGTATCAGAGCTAGATCACTCATCTAGGGTGAGTTCGATCTAGAGCGGACATGCAGCTATCTTGTGATATCATTCTTCCGTGGACCCCGATGCAGCTGTTTGAAGGAGTTATGCATGGAAATCATCCTGGGGGACGTGTATGACATCCTAGACTCTAAACAAGACCGCCCTTGGTTTTCTGGTCATGTGTGAACTGTGGGAGCTGATTAGTGATGTCTTGGGGTATCCGTGGCTATTGTGGTATTTTTCAGCGATGCCTTGAATGCAGCAACCGTTCTCGAGGGTGTGAATTGAGCAGCATTGTGGCATCTAGTGTTTCCTTGCTAACTTGGTGTTTCCCTCTCACTTTGTGGACTTGGTGAGCATTTCTACACTGTGGGCACACTGTGGCGCGAGTATGCTACATTTGTGGACGGGTTGCTTCCTAACCAGCAGGGTTGGCATGATTGTGTTACTTTGTTGACTACATGGGGATTTCTACTGCGGTTTGGACTTGTGGAATGCTTGTATCAGATTGTGGGCATGCGATCTTCAGCTATTGAGCCTTAGAGATTGATTTTCGTTGGCAGCCGTGCACATGCTATGGCATTATCACTGGTTCGCTTCAGGGGGCCTATTTTTCGACCGTTCGGGGTGGCATTTGCAACTTGTGCTTGTCAGTGGTTTTGCATCTTCGGATGCATGGTTGTTGACTTCTTAGAGGGTTTGTTTGGAAAATTTTCAGGATAAAAGTTGAGATCTTGACTCCCATGTGCAGAGGCACCGAGTGTACATGCTTGCTAGAGAGCGGGGTGATGGATGAAATCACCGTTGTTGGAGGACAACCATCTAGTGGGATTGTAAAGTCAAGACATAATTTGGTGCCAAGATCAGCGCACCGTTTTGAGCATCAGAGTTGAACTGGCTAGCTTTGTGGGTGGTAGGAGTGGTGAGCCTTTGAGAGGAGAAATCTTTGAGCTTGATGATATAGCTGACTCGGGTGAAGGCAGTGGCCGAGGTACTGGGTAGCATGAGTTAAATTCTAGCCAGAAGAGATAAGTTGCCAGAGGGATTGCCTGAGGGCACGAGCATGAGATCAGTCGGTGGGCTACACTTTGCCAGAGGGCATGAGTTGAGCAAAGCTAGTGGGCTTCATTTCAGCTAGAGGGCTACATTTTTGAAAGCAAAATTAAAGTTTTGAGTTATAAGAGCATATTCAGTCGGCGGGCTACACTTTGCCAGAGGACACGAGTTTGAGTTAAGCCAGAGGGCTTCAGAGATTGAGCTTGCTAGAGAGCAACAGCCAGAGGGCCTCAGAGACTGAGTTTGCCAAAGGGCATCAGCTAGAAAGCTTCAGAGACATGAGCTTGCTAATAAGCAACAGCCAGAGGGGCTTTTATTCCGCCAGAGGGCATAGTACAGAGATGCTTGAGTTCGTTGAAGATATCAGCCAGAGGGCTTTGAGCTTGCCAGAGGGCATTGTTTAATCATTTTGAGGAGCAATTGATGATTTGCATTGAGTCGATGAGGGCGTCGACAACTCGAGTGGAGGAGGAAGTCGCGATGCGACGATCCACTGCGAGTTAGCTCAGAGGAGCTTGAGTTGAGAGAGGAACATCGTCCGGAGGAGTCAGCTCAGAGGAACTTGAGTTTGCTCAGAGGAGCATTGGCGGAGGCCATAGAGGAGCTTGAGTTTGCTCGGAGGAGCATTGGCAGAGGCCATTTGAGAAGAGGGCTTGGCATTTCAAGAGCATTGGCAAAGGGCAGAGTTAGAGATGCTCAGAGGAGCTTTGGCAGAGGCCATTTGTAGAGGGGAGCTTGGCTAAGAGAGTTGGACGTTGAAGGCAGGCCATCGGCACAGAGGTGTTGGACTCATCAGAGGAGCCGCTACACGCACTGCAGCATCAGCTTTGTGCTACATCAACGAGGACGTTGATGGTTGAAGTGGAGGAGAGTGTCACGGGTTGCTTTGCAAGGCCAACTCTGTGACGTTTCGCTCGCGGTGGTGTGGCCATTTGAGTGCTCAAGAGTGGCCGTTGGAAGTGCCCCAACGTGGCCTGACATTGGCCCCAAGTAGCCCAAGTGATGTAGGCCACAAATAGCCATCAAACGGCAAGGCCGCAGCCCGTGCCAGCAACCAACCAGCGCTGCCAGCAGCAGCAAAACACAGCAGCAGCAGCAAGCAGTGGCAGCCAGCAGCGCAGCGCTTTGGCGCGTCGTTTTGGCATTCAAACGAAGGAGTTTCGGGCTGAAATTTTTATGGTAAAGAGGTATTGGGGGAAGTGTTTTCCCGACCAAGTTTCGTGATTTTTCTCAATTTGTAGAATTTATGAAAAATCATTATGACTCCTCGGACATGTATGATGTTTCCTCCTGCCAGATGAAAAAGGGCTTAACGAACTACTATAAGGGGGCAAGGTGTGCTACCTACCTGCCTCCCCACCCAAACTGGGTTTCAAGTGAGCAACCATGGGCCAACTCAAGGGCGGGCTTTAGGCATCCAGAGGGGTGTTTGGAGTCTCCACATGGGTTTGGGAGCCCCGTGGATGGTGCAATGATGTAGGCACTGGGCGCACCCTCCCGGGTGGAGGTTCTCTACGTTGTTTCCATTATGCCACGCTATATGGCATCTTTGGGACTTGTTTTGGACCGAATGGGCTATCGAGGCACCACTGAAGGCCTCGTGTGCCAACTCTAGTGCTTGGTTTGGGTTCAACCTCGCACGAGGGGATCTCGTGGCTTAAGCTAAGCTGGTGGAAGGCAACACCGCATATGTTGGCTATCGAATGAAGGCATCAAGCTATGCATTGACCAAGTTCATTGAGGGAGTACATTATGCTACAAGCGAGCTATGGATTGAGATGTTGCCTTACTCATGCTACATGCTGGTGGAACGCTAAGGTGCGCAATGGCCTTAGGCGGAATCTAGCACCCGTGTTGGCACGAGGACTACGCCGTGGGCAAGAGATTGGCCATCGGTGGCTTGTGGGCTTTGCATGACCAAGTGGCCATCCGATACGCATCAATTGAGGCATGCTAGACCCTACGACACTTCGAGACGCTATTGAAGACCCAACATGCAATGTTGGCTTGTCGACTAAGTTGAGGACCTTCGCTAGCACATTGTTGTGTGGCTAGGCACCCTGATGACATAAACCTAAGTTGGGTGAGCACCTTGCTTGAGGTAAGCTTGGCGCTATGAAGCGACTTACGCCGTGCTCGGTGCACTTGAGATGTTAGGCCTACTTGTGGCATCCGGGTGAAGACGGAGCTTCCACGTGAAGTTGTTTTGCTTGACAAAGCATTGGGCCCTAATGTTCAAACGGGTGAGACCATCAACACTCGATTTGTCAATGAGCTATGGCGGGCTTAAACTTGGTGGAGTTTGAGCGCCACACCAGGCCAAGGCTTGCAGCATGCCATGCGACGGCCAAGGCAGCCTAGCCAAAGCCAGCAGAATGCCATGCCAAGGCCAAGTTCGGCCGCATGCCATGCCACGGCCAAGTTCGGCCGCATGCCGTGCCACGACCAAGGCCAAATCCAGCAGCGTGCCATGCCAAGGCCAAGGCCAGCAGGATGCCATGCCACGGCCAAGGCATCCAAGCCAAAGCCAGTAGCACGCCATGCCAAGGCCAAGGCCAAAAGCATGCCATGCCACGGCCAAGGCCTGCAGCATGCCATGCCCCGGGCCAAGGCAGCCAAGCCAATGCCAGCAGCATGCCATGCCAAGGCTAAGGCCTGCAGCATGCCATGCCACGGCCAAGGCAGCCAAGCCAAAGGTAGCAGCATGCCATGCCAAGGCCAAGGCCAGCGGCATGCCATGCCACGGCCAAAGCAGCCAAGCCAAAGCCAACAGCATGCCATGCCATGGTGTCACGAGCCGACTCCTTTAGAGGAATAGCAGATCAATTTTTACCCGTGTGCCGCTCAAACTGCACCAGGTTTAAGCCCGCCATAGCTCGTTGACAAATCGAGTGTTGATGGTCTCATTCGTTCGAACATTAGGGCCCAATGCTTTGTCAAGCCAAACAACTTCACAAGGAAGCTCCTTCTTCACCCGGATGCCACAAGTAGGCCTGAGGCCTCAAGTGCACCAAGCACGGCATAAGTCACTTCATAGCGCTAGGTATACCTCAAGCAACATGCCATGCCACGGCCAAGGCAGCCAAGCCAAAGCCAGCAGCATGCCATGCCAAGGCAAAGGCCAGCAGCATTCCATTCCACGACCAAGGCAGCGAAGCCAAAGCCAGCAGCATGCCATCCCAAGCCCAAGGCCAGCAGCATGCCATGCCACGGCCAAGGCTGCCAAGCCCATGCCAGCAGCATGCCATGCCAAGGCCAAGGCTAAGGCCAGCAGCATGCCATGCCACGGCCAAGGCGGCCAAGCCAAAGCTAGCAGCATGCCATGCCAAGGCCAAGGCCAAGGCCAGTAGCATGCCATGGCACAGCCAAGGCAGCCAAGCCAAAGCCAACAGCATGCCATGCCAAGGCCAAGGCCAACAGCATGCCATGCCACGGCCAAGGCAGCCAAGCCAAAGCGAATAGCATGCCATCCCAAGGCCAAGGCCAGCAGCATGCCATGCCAAGGCCAAGGCCAAGGCCAGTAGCATGCCATGGCATGGCCAAGGCAGCCAAGCCAAAGCCAACAGCATGCCATGCCAAGGCCAAGGCCAACAGCATGCCATGCCACGGCCAAGGCAGCCAAGCCAAAGCCAACAACATGCCATCCCAAAGTCAAGGCCAGCAGCATGCCATGCCACGGCCAAGGCAGCCAAGCCCAAGCCAATAGCATGCCATTCCAAGGCTAAGGCCAATGCCAGCAGCATGCCATGTCTTGGCCAAGGCAGCTAAGCGAAAGCCAGCAGCAAGCCATGCCATGGCCATGGCCAGCAGCATGCCATGCTACGGCCAAGGCAGCCAAGCCAAAGCCGGGAGCACGCCGTGCCAAGGCCAAGGCCAGCAGCACGCCATGCCACGGACAAGGCACCCAAGCCAAAGCCAGTAGCATGCCATGCCAAGGCGAAGGCCAGCAGCTAGCCATGCCACGGCCAAAGCAGCCAAGCCAAAGCCAGCAGCATGCCATGCCAAGGCGAAGGCCAGCAGCTAGCCATGCCACGGCCAAAGCAGCCAAGCCAAAGCCAGCAGCATGCCATGCCAAGGCCAAGGCCAGCAGCTTGCCATGCCACGGCCAAGGCGGCCAAGCCAAAGCCAACAGCATGCCATTCCAAGGCCAAGGACAGCAGCACGCCATGCCACGGCCAAGGCAGCCAAGCCTAAGCCAGCAGCATGCCATGCCAAGGCCAAGGCCTGCAGCGTGCGATGCCCGGGGCCAAGGCAGCCAGGCTAAAGCCAGCCACATGCCATGCCAAGGCCAAGGCCAAGGCCAGCAGCATGCCATGCCACGGACAAGGCAGCCAAGCCAAAGCCAACAGCATGCCATGCCAAGGCCAAGGCTAGCAGCATGCCATGCCACGACCATGGCAGCTAAGCCAAAGGCAACAGCATGCCATGCCACGGCCAAGGCAGCCAAGCCAAAGCCAGCAGAATGCCATGCCAAGGCCAAGTCCAGCAGCATGCCATGCCACGGCCAAGGCAGCCAAGCCAAATCTAGCAGCATGCCATGCAAAGGCCAAGGCCAGCAGCATGCCATGCCAAGGCCAAGGCCAGCAGCATGCCATGCCACGGCCAAGGCAGGCTAGCCAAAGCTAGCAGCATGCCATGCCAAGGCCAAGGCCAGAAGCTTGCCATGCCACGGGCCAAGGCAGCCAAGCCAATGCCAACAGCATGCCATGCCAAGGCCAAGGCCAGCAGCATGCCATGCCACGACCAAGGCAGCCAAGCCAAAGGTAGCAGCATGCCATGCCAAGGCCAAGGCCAGTAGCATACCATGCGACGGCCAAGGCACCCAAGCCAAAGCCAACAGCATGCCATGCCAAGGTGTCACGGGCCGACTCCTTTAGAGGCGCAGCGGATCAATTTATGCCCATGTGGTGCTCAAACTCCAGCAAGTTTATGCCCGCCATAGCTTATTGAAAAATCGAGTGTTGATGGTCTCATCCATTTGAACATTAGGGCCCAATGCTTTGTCAAGTAAAACAACTTCACAAGGAAGCTCCTTCTTCACCCGGATGCCACAAGTAGGCCTGAGGCCTCAAGTGCACCAAGCACGGCATAAGTCACTTCATAGCGCTAGGTATACCTCAAGCAAGGTGCTCGACCAACTTAGGTTTATGTCATCAAGGTACCTAGCCACACAACAATGTGCTAGCAAAGGTCCTCAACTTAGCCATCAAGCCAACATTGCATGTTGGGTCTTTAATAGCATCTCGAAGTGTCGTAGGGTCAAGCATGCCTCAATAGATGCATATTGGATGGCCACTTGGTCATGCGTAGCCCACAAGCCAGTGAGGGTCAATCTCTTACCTACGGCGTAGTCCTCGTGCCAACACGTGTGCTAGATTCCGCCTTAGGCCATTGAACACCTTAGCGTTGCACCAACGTGTAGCATGTGTAAGGCAACATCTCAATCCATAGCTTGCTTGTAGCATAATGTAGTCCCTCAATGGACGTAGTCAATGCATAGCCTGATGCCTTCATTAGATAGCCCACATATGCGACGTTGCCTTGCAACCGCTTAGCTTATGCCATGAGATCCCCTCGTGCGAGGTTGAACCCAAACCAAGCACTAGAGTTGGCACACGTGGCCTTTAGTGGTGCCTCGATAGCCCATTCGGTCCAAAACGAGTCCCAAACATACCATATTGCATGGCATAATGGAAACAACGTAGTGAACCTCCACTCGGGAGGGTGCGCACAGTGCCTACATCGTTGCACTGTCCACGGGGCTCCCAAACCCACGTGGAGACTCTAAACACCCCTCTGGATGCCTAGAGCCCGCCCTTGAGTTGCCCCAAGGTTGCTCACTTGAAGCCCAATTTGGGTGGGGAGGTAGGTAGGCAGCACACCTTGTCCCCCCCCCCCTTATAGTAGCTCGTTAAGCCCTTTTTCATCTGGCAGGAGGAAACATCATACATGTCCGAGGAGTCATAATGATTTTTCATAAATTCTACAAATTGAGAAAAATCATGAAACTTGGTCGGGGAAACACTTCCCCCAATACCTCTTTACCATAAAAATTTCAGCCTGAAACTCCTTCGTTTGAATACCGAACCAAAGCGCCAAAACGCTGCACTGTTGGCTGCCACTGCTGCCTGCTGCTGCTATATTTTGCTGCTGCTGGCAGCGCTGGTTGGCTGTTCACATGGGCTGTGGCCTTGCCGTTTGATGGCTATTAATGGCTTACATGCCTTGGGCTACTTGGGGCCATTGTTGGGCCATCTTGAGGCCCTTCGAACGGCCACTCTTGAGCACTCAAATGGCCACACCACCGCGAGCGAAACGTCACGGAGTTGGCCTTGCAAGGCAACCCGTGACATAATGCCAAGGCCAGCAGCATGCCATGCCACGGCCAAGGCAGCCAAGCCCAAGCCAGCAGCATGCCATGCGAAGGCCAAGGCCAGCAGCATGCCATGCCACGACCACCAAAGCCAACATCATGCCATGCCAAGGCCAAGGCCAGCAGCATGCCATGCCACGACCAAGGCAGCCATGCCAAAGCCAGTAGCATGCCATGCCACGGCCAAGGCAGCTAAGCCAAAGCCAGCAACATGCCATGCCAAGGCCAAGGCCAGTAGCATGCCATGCCACGGCCAAGGCAGCCAAGCCAAAGCCAGCAGCTTGCCATCCCAAGGCCAAGGCCAGCAGCATGCCGTGCCACGGCCAAGGCAGCCAAGCCCAAGCCAGTAGCATGCCATGCCAAGGCCACGACCAAGGACAGCAGCATGCCATGCCACGACCAAGGCGGCCAAGCCAAAGCCAGCAGCATGCCATGCCAAGGCCAAGGCCAGCAGCATGCCATGCCACGGCTAAGGCAGCCAAGCCAAAGCCAACAACATGCCATGCCAAGGCCAAGGCCAGCAGCATGCCATGTCACGGCCAAGGCAGCCAAGCCAAAGCCAGCAGTATGCCATCCTGAGGCCAAGGCCAGCAGCATGCCATGCCACGGCCAAGGCAGCCAAGCCCAAGCCAGCAGCGTGCCATGCCAAGGCCAAGGCCAAGGCCGGCAGCATGCCATGCCACGGCCAAGGTAGCCAAGCCCAAGCCAGCAGCAAGCCATGCCAAGGCCAAGGCCAGCAGCATGCCATGCCAAGGCCAAGGCAGCCAAGCCAAAGCCAGCAGCATGCCATGCCAAGGCCAAGGTAGCCATGCCAAAGCCAGCAGCATGCCATGCCAAGGCCAAGGCCAGCAACATGCCATGCCACGGCTAAGGTAGGCAGGCCAAAGCCAGCGGCATGCCAACCCAAGGCCAAGGCTAGCAGCATGCCATGCCGCGACCAAGGCAGCCAAGCCAAAGCCAGCAGTGTGCCATGCCAAGGCCAAGGCCAGCAGCATGCCATGCCCCGGCCAAGGCAACGAAGCCAAAGCCAGCAGCATGCCATGCCAAGGCCAACGCTAGCAGCATGCCATCCCACGGACAAGGCAGCCAAGCCAAAGCCAGCAGCATCCCATGTCAAGGCCAAGGCCAGCAGCATGGCATGCCACGACCAAGGTTGCCAAGCCAAAGCCAGCAGCATGCCATTCCAAGGCCAAGGCCAGCAGCATCCCATGCCACGGCAAAGGCAGCCTAGCCCAAGCCAGCAGCATGCCATGCCAAGGCCAAGGCCAGCAGCATGCCATGCCCCGACCAAGGCAACCATGCCAAAGCCAGCAGGATGCCATGCCAAGGCCAAGGCCAGCAGCATGCCATGCCAAGGCCAAGGCCAACAGCATGCTATGCCACGGCCAAGGCAGTCAAGCCGAAGCAAGCAGCATGCCATGCCAAGGCCAGGGCCAGCAGCATGCCTTGCCACGGCCAAGGCCAGCTGCGTGCCATGCCACGACCAAGGCAGCCAAACCAAAGCCAGTAGCATGCCATGCCAAGTTTCACGGCCTTGGATTTTCTGAACCAACCCTCAGTCTTTCCAAGCCAACCGTGCGGCCTTAGATGCTTATAGCACGCCAAGCTTGCACCTAAGTAAGCCTTTTGTGGGAGAGAACCAAGAGAAGATTGCACACACAAGAGAGACTTTAGAGAACTTGGAGAATGCTAACTTTGTATTGCTTGAATGCTTGTGATTACACTTGGGTCTTGGGTGGTTTGGCCAAATGAGGGCCTCCCCTTTTATATGCTACAAATGAATATTCTAGAACTACTAGGGTGGAGAGTGTTCTAGACACTTCCTCCTCCTACATCTACTAGACTATTCTAGATCTACATGGATGGAGGGGATTCTAGATCCTTCCCACATCCTTTCAAAGAACCTACTCTAGAATATACAAGACTTATGTACAAGCTTCTAGAACTATGTACAATTCTCTACAATGCTCTATATTGTTCTAGAGCCTTCTAGGCAATTCTTCTGTAGCCTCTCTTCTTGTAGCCATTCTAGAGAGTTCCAGAACCCTCTAGCATCCTTTATGGTCTTCATACTTTTTCAAGTCTTCCAGTAGCTTCCAAGCCATTTAAATAGTCTCCTTTCCTTGAGATTTCCTCTTGTTGGACAATTTGGTTCGGTCAAGTTGGCGGGTCGTGACATTCTCACCCACCTATGCTTGCGACGCCCTCGTCGCGTCTCCTTCCTCGAAGTCTTAGGCTTTCTCCTTGACTTACGCCTTCTTGGTTTTGCCTGGTCTGCTGTCTTAACTGTGCATGTTGGTGGTTTTTCTTTTATGGAACCAATCGCCTTCTTGGTAGCGCCTTCTACCTTGTTCTTGTCCATCCCCAACTTCATAGCTAATGGGAGTTGGAGTTTAGCATTTACCTTGCTTTTTGTTGACACCGTGTAAGGCCCACCCTCCATGATGCACCTAGTGTTGTTGCGAGGTAACTGTGCCACGTTGAACTCTCGCGGTAACTCCATCTCCAGCACCACGCCTTAGTCATTGACTTTTTCACGCCACTCACCAAGGTGCAGCTCAACCCCTTGAGCCATGCCATCTTCGGGCTTTACCTTGGTGTTTTCCACCTTCATCAATCCTTGACCCCCGTCAAGGTTCAGACCAACCCTCTTGGCCTCTTCCGCATTGATGAAGTTGAGCGACGCTCCGGTGTCGACCATGACTTGGGTTGCCTCCCAATCGACCTTGCCCTCTACGTACATCAAACCCTTATCCCCTTGGGTTGATGCAGTAGGCTTCGCTTCTATGGCACCAAGCAGCTGCAGAGATCCCATGCAAGACTGCTCTTCCCTTTCTTGCCATTCCAGCATTGCAATGAGACTCCTCCTCTCAGGACAATCCCTTGCCCAATGTAGCTCATCGCAAAAGAAGCAGTCATGCCTGGGCTTCATATCCTTCCTCCAATTTTTGCCCAAGTTTGTAGCAGTCTCCCTTCCGCGGTTCTCTTCGGTGTGAATTACTTCCGACATAGGGCCCTTCCTTCCTTAGTTACGACGCCTTCGTAACCTTGGCTCTGATACCAACTGTCACGGCCTTGGATTTTCTGAACCAACCCTCAGTCTTTCCAAGCCAACCGTGCGGCCTTAGATGCTTATAGCACGCCTTGCTTGCACCTAAGTAAGCCTTTCATGGAAGAGAACCAAGAGAAGATTGCACACACAAGAGAGACTTTAGAGAACTTGGAGAATGCTAACTTTGTATTGCTTGAATGCTTGTGATTACACTTGGGTCTTGGGTGGTTTGGCCAAATGAGGGCCTCCCCTATTATATGCTACAAATGAATATTCTAGAACTACAAGGGTGGAGAGTGTTCTAGACACTTCCTCCTCCTACATCTACTAGAGTATTCTAGATCTACATGGATGAAGGGCATTCTAGATCCTTCCCACATCCTTTCAAAGAACCTACTCTAGAATATACAAGACTTATGTACAAGCTTCTAGAACTATGTACAATTCTCTACAACGCTCGATATTGTTCTAGAGCCTTCTAGGCAATTCTTCTGTAGCCTCTCTTCTTGTAGCCATTCTAGAGAGTTCCAGAACCCTCTAGCATCCTCTTTATGGTTTTCATACTTTTTCAAGTCTTCCAGGAGCTTCCAAGCCATTTAAATACTCTCCTTTCCTTGAGATTTCCTCTTGTTGGACAATTTGGTTCGGTCAAGTTGGCGGGTCGTGACACAAGGCCAAGGCCAGCAGCATGCCCTGCCACGGCCAAGGCAGCCATGCCAAAGCCAGGAGCATGCCATGCCACGGCCAAGGCAGCCAAGCCAAAGCCAGCAGCATGCCATGCCACGGCCAAGGCAGCCAAGCCAAAGCCAGCAGCATGCCATGCCAAGGCCAAGGCCAGCAGCATGCCATGCCACGACCAAGGCAGCCAAGCCAAAGCCAGTAGAATGCCATCCCAATGCCAAGGCCAGCAGCATGCCATGCCACGGCCAAGGCAGCCAAGCCCAAGCTAGCAGCATGCCATGCCACGGCGAAGGCAGCCAAGCCAAAGCCAGCAGCATGCCATGCCAAGGCCAAGGCCAGCAGTATGCCATGCCACGGCCAAGGCAGCCAAGCCAAAGCCAGCAGCATGCCGTGCCAAGTATCACGGACTTAGACTTCGTATGCCTACCGTGCGACCTTAGATGCCTTCAACACTCTTGGTTGCACCTAAGTCAGCCTTACTCACTCAACCACACTAACACACGCAGTTTAGGTGGAAGAATCTCTTCACTATACAAGTTAACTTCACAAGTATAGTCGTGTACAAAGCTTACAAGGCTCTCACACTCACACTCACAAGTTCTTCACTCTTGGAGCTCTCTTGGATCTCCAGCATTCGATGCCTAACAAATGAGACCCCTCACCCTTATGTAGCCATCCTCCTCCCCAATGGACGGCTAGGATCGTTTTGATCCAAGAGCTACAAACTCTCATCTAGAACATTCCATAGAACTATCTAGGACAACTACCCTATCTACTACATTCTAGATCTCTCTTACACTAGTGTAGTACATGGTAGGCTTCTCCAGGATAATCTAGGATGTTCCAGACCCATCCAGACTCTACTGGACACTCTAAGGTTCTTCCACATTCCGGAATCTTCCAGGGCACTCCGGACCCTTCTACCAGCTTCTAGAGTCTTCCAGCATGCTCTAGATTGGTCTCCCTCATTCCGAAACCTTCCAGCGCCGTCAGCATACTGCCCACACTGCTCCTTCGTGTCACATATATTGTCGGGGCGTGACACAAGGCTAAGGCCAGCAGCATGCCATGCCACGGACAACGCAACCGACCCAAAGCCAGCAACATGCTATCCCTAGGCCAAGGCCAGCAACATGCCATGCCACGGCCAAGGTAGCCCAGCCAAAGCCAGCAGCATGCCATGCCAAGGCCAAGGCCAGCAGCATGCCATGCCACGGCCAAGGTAGCCCAGCCAAAGCCAGCAGCATGCCATGCCAAGGCTAAGGCCAACAGCATGCCATGCCACGGCCAAGGCAGCCAAGCCAAAGCCAGCAGAATGCCATGTCAAGGCCAAGTCCAGTAGCATGCCATGCCAAGGCCAATGCAGCTAAGCCAAAGCCAGCAGCATGCCATGCCAAGGCCAAGGCCAACAGCATGCCATGCCACGGCCAAGGTAGCCAAGCCAAAGCCAGTAGCATGCCATTCCAAGGCCAAGGCCAGCAGCATGCCATGCCACGGCCAAGGCAGCGAAGCCAAAGCCAGCAGCATGCTATGCCAAGGCCAAGGCCTGTAGCATGCCATGCCCCGGGCCAAGGCAGCCAAGCTAATGCCAGCAGCATGCCATGCCAAGGCCAAGGCCAGCAGCATGCCATGCCAAGGCCAAGGCAGCAGCATGCCATTCCAAAGCCAAGGCCAGCAGCGTGCCATGCCACGGCAAGGCAGCCATGCCAAAGCCAACAGCATACCATGCCAAGGTCAAGGCTAGCAGCCTGCCATGCTACGGCCAAGGCAACCAGGCCAAAGCCAGCAGCATGCCATGCCAAGGCCGAGGCCAGCAACATGTCATGCCACGGCCAAGGCAGCCCAACCAAAGCCAGCAGGATGCCATGCCAAGGCTAAGGCCGGCAACATGCCATGCCACGGCCAATGCTTTCCTAGTGGAAGCTTGTTGCGAAAAGTATGTCGCTCGGAAGTTGCCTCGGAAGTATGGTTGCTCGGCTTCTCTTAGTGTTTTTGCACGTTCGTCAGGCTTCTTAGTCCTTTGGGTTGTGATTCGCATTTTTTAATTATTTATTTACTCAAGAAAAATAAAGTAAATTAAAGAAAAAGTAAAAAAATAATGAAAAAATTACTATAATTACTAGTGCTTCATCCTCTAATTATTGGAATTTTTCTAAAATTTTTTCACTATTTTTAGTAATTTTTATTATTTTTTAAGTATTAAAGTGAAAATAAAGTAAAATAAAATATTCCGGTGGCGAAATATTTTTTTTAATTTTTTTTATGGTGTCTTAAATTATTTCCTACAACTTTCGTGTTGAAAATTTTTGCAAAAAACCATTACTTTTTAAAAAAAAAAAACCCCATTATGACTCATCGAGCATGGGTGATGTTTCTCCTACCAACTGAAAATGGGCTTAACAATCTACTATAAGGGGGGGCACCTCCCTTAAGGCTGGCCAGCATGGCCAGGCCACAGGCCACGCCTATGCCTAGGCGGGCGCTTGGCACATGCCATTGCTCGGCTTGTGGCATTGAAACTCCATAGCCAAGCACAAGATGTGTCAAGTGGCGGCCCGCGGTGGTGGCGATGGCACGTCGGCCTTGGCCAGCATGCCATGCCACAACCTTGGCAAGCATGTCATGCCAGGCCCTTGGCCATCAGCACGCCATGCCAAAGCCTTGGCTCGCATGCCATGCCACAGCCTTGGCCAACAGCATGTCATGCCACGGCCTTGGCCAGCAGCATGCCATGCCACAGCCTTGGCCAGCAGCATGCCATGACAAAGCCTTGGCCAGCAGCATGCCATGCCAGGTCCTTGGCCAGCGGCACGCCATGCCAGGTCCTAGGCCAACGGCACTCCATGCCAAAGACTTAGCTCACAGGCCATGCCACAGCCTTGGCCAGCTGCATGGCATGGCAAGGCCTTGGCCAGCAGCATGCCGTGCCATGGCCTGGGCCAGCAACATGCCATGCCACGGCCTCAGCCAGCAGCATGCCATGCCACGGCCTCGGCCAGCAGCATGCCATGCCAAAGCCTCGGCCTGCAACATGGCATGGCACTGCCTTGGCCAGCAGCATGCCATGCCACTCCGAAAGTTATGTCCCTCGAAAGTTGCCTGTTGCGTTTGTTATTCGCATTCGCGCTAACCGGTGCTTTCTCGGCTTCTCTAAATGTTTTTGCACGTTCTTTGGGCTTCTTAGTCCTTCAGGGGGCAATTCGTTTATTCATCCAAAAAAAAAGGGGGCGATTCGTTTGGGGGGGCTGGTGTATAGTGTACGTCGTGGCGCGTAAGTGGTGTTTGGTTTGTGCGAGTTGGAGGGATCCCTGCTTGGGCAGCAAACTCCACTGGTGCATACCTCTATGTCCCTCGGGTAAGTGCCTTTAGGTTGTCTTCGACTCGCCTACAAGTTGCCTGCGCTTCCCTAGCGGAAGGTGCCTTGCGAAAAGCATGTCCCTCGGGTAATTGCCATTTGGTTGGCTTTGACTTACAAACGAGCTGCCTGCGCTTTCCTAGTAGAAGGAAGGTTGTTCCGAAAGTTATGTCCCTCGGAAGCGGCCTGTTGCCTTTGTTATTTGCATTTGCGCTAACCGGTGCTTGCTCGGC
>JAPPVO010000024.1:138652013-138682013 GCA_030407325.1 Camellia japonica
CACCGCCTTGGCAAGCATGCCATGCCACTGCCCTGGCCAGCATGCCATGCCACAGCGTTGTCTAGCATGCATTGCCACGGCCTCGGCCGGCATGCCATGCCACGGCCTCGGCCGACATGCCTTGCCACGGCATTGCCCAGCATGCCATGCCACAGCGTTGCTCAGCGTGCCATGCCTTAGCCTTGGCTAGCATGCCATGCGACGGCGTTGCCCAGCATGCCAAGGCTGGCATGCCACGCCACTGCCTCGGCCCGCATGCCATGCCACGACCTCGGCCCAGCATGCCATGCCACAGCGTTGCCCAGCGTTCCATGCCTTGGCCTTGGCTAACATGCCATGCAACAGCGTTGCCCAGCATGCCAAGGCTGGCATGCTGTGCCACGGCCTTGGCCCGCATGCCATGCCACGGCGTTGCCCAGCGTGCCATGCCTTAGCGTTGGCCAGCATGCCATGCCACAACGTTGCCCAGCATGCCAAGGCCAGCATGCCATGCCACGGCCTCGGCCCGCATGCCCTACCACGGCCTCGGCCCAGTATGCCTTGCCACGGCATTGCCCAGCATGCTATGTCGCAGCGCTGCCTAGCGTGCCAGGCCTTAGCCTCGGCCAGCATGCCATACCACAACGTTGCCCAGCGTGCCAAGGCCGGCATGCCATGCCACGGCCTCGGCCCGCAAGTCATGCCATAGCATTGCCCAGCGTGCCATGCCTTAGCGTCGGCCGGCATGCGACACCACGGCCTTGGCCGACATGTCATGCCACGGCCTCGGCCCGCATGCCATGCCACGGCGTTGCCCAGCATGCCAAGGCCCGCATGCCATGCCACAGCCTCGGCCCGCGTGCCACGCCACGACATCAGCCCGCCTGCCCTGCCACGGCCTCGGCCTAACATGCCTTGCCACGGCGTTGCCCAGCATGGCATGCCCCAGCGTTGCCCAGCACGCCAGGCCTTAGCCTTGGCCAGCGGGCCATGCCACAGCATTGCCCAGCATGCCAAAGCCAGAATGCCATGCCACAGCCTCGTCCGGCATGCCATGCCACGGCCTCGGCCCGTATGCCCTGCCACGGCCTCGGCCCGCATGCCATGCCACGGCCTCGGCCCGCACGCCTTGCCACGGCCTCGGCCCGCATGCCATGCCACAGCGTTGCCCAGCAAGCCAAGGCCCGCATCCCATGCCACGGCCTCGGCCCGCATGCCCTGCCACGACCTCGGCCCAGCATGCCTCGCCACGGCGTTGCCCAGCATGCCATGCCACAGCGTTGCCCAGCGTGCCAGGCCTTAGCCTCGGCCAGCCTGCCATGCCACAGCATTGCCCAACATGCCAAGGCCGGAATGCCATGCCACGAGCTCGGCACGCATGCCATGCCATGGCCTCGGCCCGCATGCCATGCCACGGCCTCGGCCCGCATGCCATGCCACAGCGTTGCCCAGCATGCCAAGGCCGGCATGGCATGCCATGGCCTCAGCCCGCTTGCCATGCCACGGCCTCAGCCTGCATACCTTTCCACGGCCTCGGCCCACATGCCATGCCACGATGCCTCGGCCCGCATGCCTTGCCACGGCGTTGCCCATCGTTCCATGCCTTAGCCTTTGCCAACATGCCATGCCACTGCCTTGGCCAGCATGTCATGCCACCGCCACGGCCGGCATGCCATGCCATTGCCTTGGCCAGCATGCCATGCCTTAGCCTTGCTCAACATGCCATGCGAATGCCTTAGTCTTGGCCAGCATGCCACGCCACAGCCATGCCAAACATGGCACCGCCTTAGCGAACATGCCATGCCACTGCCCTGCCCAGCACGCCATGCCACGGCCTCAGCGAGCATGCCATGCCAAGGCCGCGGGCAAGGCCAAGGCCACGAGCAAGGCCAAGGCCATGGGCAAGGCCACGGGCCAGGGCAAGGCCAAGGCCCAGGCCGCGGGCAAGGCCAAGGCCACGGGCAAGGCCAAGGCCACGTGCCTGGCCAAGGCCACGGGCAAGGGCACGGCCTCGGGCGAGGCCACGGGCAAGGCCGAGGCCACGGGCAACGCCAAGGCCATGGGCAAGGGCAAGGCCACGGGTAAGGCCAAGGCCATGGGGCAGGCCAGGGCCACGGGCAACGCCATGGCCAAGGCCACGGGCAAGGCCAAGGCCCAGGCCACAGGCAACGGCAAGGCCACGGGCAAGCACAAGGCCACGGGCAAGGCCAAGCGTTACGCCCCGAGAATTTATGTGACATAAGGAGTAGGGTGGGTGGTATACTGAAGGCGCTGGAAGGTTCCGGAAGGAGGGAGACCAACCTAGAGTATGCTGGAAGACTCTAGAAGCTGGTGGAAGGGTCGGGAGTGGCCTGGAAGATTCTGGAATGTGGAAGAGCCTTGGAGAGTCCAGTAGAGTCTGGATGGGTCTGGAACATCTTAGAATATCCTGGAGAAGCCTACCATGTACTACACTAGTGTGGATAGATCTAGAATGTAGCAAATAGGGTAGTTGTCCTAGATTGTTCTATGGAATGTTCTAGATGAGAGTTTGTAGCCCTTGGATCAAAATGATCCTAGCCGTCCATTGGGGAGGAGAATGGCTATAGAAGGGTGAGGGGTCTCATTTGCTAGGCACCTAGAGACCTAGAGATCCAAGAGAGCTCTAAGAGTGAAGCACTTGTGAGTGTGAGTGTGAGAGCCTTGTAAAGCTTTGTACACGACTATACTTGTAAAGTTAACTTGTATAGTGAAGGCATTCTTCCACCTAAACCTTGTGTGTGTTAGTGTGGTTGAGTGGGTAAGGCTGACTTAGGTGCAACCAAGAGGGTTGAAAGCATCTAAGGCCGCACGGTAGGCTTGCGAAGTCTAAGTCCGTGACAGTTGGTATCAGAGCAAAGGTGTACATGGCTACGTCTGGCGACGAAGGGAACGTCCCCAGAGTGAGGAAGCTCTCAACGAAGGACTCGATGGCGGCATTGGAGGCACGACTCGAGGGGATGATGGAGAGTGTGGAAGAGCGGTTCACTAGACTTGAGGAAGCGCTAGTTGGCCCTGGTAAGCCCACATCTCATATCAGTGACTTTTTCTCCTATTTTGCTAGTTTGGTTGCTAGGGTGGAAGAGCTGGAGGAGAAGGTGGACTCCTTCGAGGGAAGGGTGAATTCGTCTCGCTTCGAGGTAGCTAGAGACAGTCCAACCCAGCAGAAGGCCCTGGAAGCAAGAGTAGCTAGCTTGGAGTTAGAGTTGGAGTTGTGCAAGAAGGCCATCGTCGCTGGCAATGGAGGGAGTTTGGCTCCAACCAGGAGGAAGGTTCGTGCGCTTGAACCTAAGAGCTATGAGGGTGCGAGGAATGCCCGAGAGAGCCATGACAAAGGTGGGAGGCAGTCTTCTCAGACCATCGAGGATGAGCACAGTGATGGTGAGGCCCATAAGAGATGAGAACACTGAGGGAAGGGGCAATGCACCGAATCTCCGAGGAAGAGAGGGCAGCTTGAGTGTTTCCTGTGCAACGGACCGTACATGGTGAGAAACTACCCGAAGAAGAAGAAACAGCTGAGTGCCACGGTGAAGAAGGAAAAGAAGGAGGCGAGGGACTCCGAGAGTGAAGACCCTTCAGAGAAGGAGGCACAGTTGGGGAGTATCCAACTTCTTGGGTCAATATCCCAAAAAAAGGATGAGCGCTGTGCGGAGGTGAAGGCTAAGGAGAAAACTTCACATGCGCAGGAGAAGAGAGGTGCCACTCTAAGCTTTGAGTGCACCGACGAGGCTAAGCGGCTGGGTTTGAAGAGCAAAGGGCGGCTTGAGTGTTTCCTGTGCAACGGACCGCACATGGTGAAGGACTGCCCGAAGAGGAAGGCACTTGTAGGGATGCAGCAGAGTGGGCTGCATGGCAAGGACAAGGACAAAGCACTTGCAGAGATGCAGCAGAGTGGGTTGCATGGCAAGGACAAGGAGAAAGCACTTGCAGGGATGCAACAGAGTGGGCCGCATGGCAAGGGCAAAGAGGAGGCAAGCTCCTGCAATAGCGGACACAGATCATATCGAGACTTGGTGGCTCGGTATGCTTCTGCGTGACGACGGCGTCACGGGATCGGGTGGGGGAGAGTGTCACGGCCCGAGAATTTATGCGACACAAGGAGCAGCGTGGGCAGTATGCTGAAGGCGCTGGAAGGTTCCGGAAGGAGGGAGACCAACCTAGAGTATGCTGGAAGACTCTAGAAGCTGGTGGAAGGGTCCAGAGTGGCCTGGAAGATTCCGGAATGTGGAAGAGCCTTGGAGAGTCCAGTAGAATCTGGATGGGTCTGGAACATCCTAGAATATCCTAGAGAAGCGTACCATGTACTACACTAGTGTGGAGAGATCTAGAATGTAGTAGATATGGTAGTTGTCCTAGATTGTTCTATGGAATGTTCTAGATGAGAGTTTGTAGCCCTTGGATCAAAATGATCCTAGCCGTCCATTGGGGAGGAGGATGGCTATATAAGGGTGAGGGGTCTCATTTGCTAGGCACCTAGAGACCTAGAGATCCAAGAGAGCTCTAAGAGTGAAGCACTTGTGAGTGTGAGTGTGAGAGCCTTGTAAAGCTTTGTACGCGACTATACTTGTAAAGTTAACTTGTATAGTGAAGGCATTCTTCCACCTAAACCTTGTGTGTGTTAGTGTGGTTGAGTAGGTAAGGCTGACTTAGGTGCAACCAAGAGGGTTGAAAGCATCTAAGGCCGCACGGTAGGCTTGCGAAGTCTAAGTCCGTGACACAAGGCCAAGGCCACGGGCAACGCCAAGGCCAAGGCCACGGTCAAGGCCAGGGCCACGGGCAAGGCCACGGGCAAGGCCAAGGCCAAGGCCACGGGCAAGGGCATGGCCACGGGCAAGGCCAAGGCCACAGGCAAGGGCAAGGGCAAGGCCACGGCAAGGGCAAGGGCAAGGCCACGGGCAAGGGCAAGGGCAAGGGCAAGGCCACGGGCAAGGGCAAGGCCATGGCCAAGGCGAAGGCCGCGGGCAAGGGCCAGGGCCAAGGCCATGGCATGCCACCGCCTCGGTCGCCCTTTTTTAACATGATTCTTTTATATTCTTACCTAAACCATGCCACACAATTAAAAATGCACTACAATTAGTTTTACATGCCATCCCCTATTTTTTTGCAATTTTTCTAGAGTCTTTTGAATTTTTTAAGCCTTTATTTGGACAAAAAGATCAAAATAAAATAAATAAAAATTGAAAAAATGTTATAATAATTTCCATAATTACTAGTGCCTCCTCCTTTAATTATTGGAATTTTTCCATAATTTTTTGACTATTTTTAGTAATTTTTATTATTTTTTAATTATTAAAATTGAAATAAATTAAAATAAAATATTCCGGTGGCCAAATATTTTTTTTTCAATTTTTTTATGGTGTATGAAATTATTTCCAACAACTTTCATGTTGAAAGTTTTGGCAAAAAACCATTACTTTTTTTAAAAACCCCATTATGACTCCTCGAGCACGGGTGATGTTTCCTCCTGCCAGATTGAAAAGGGCTTAACAGGCTATTATAAGAAGGGGGACACCTCCCTTGCCAGGCAAGGCTAGCGCTAGCTATGCCATGCCTGGGCCGCGGCCTGGACGCGGCATGAACGCGGCTCGGCCGCGGCTCGTCCGCGGCCTTGGGTGCGGCCTTGGGCAGCCTGGACCTACGGCGCGGCCTTGGGCAGCCTAAGCTGAGGCCTAGGCAGCATGGCAAGGCATGGCATGCACGCGGCGTGGGCAGCATGGCATGGCGTTCGCGTGGCGTGGGCGGCCTGGCATCCGTGCGGCCTGGGCAGCTCGGCATCGCATGCCCGCGGCGTGGGCGACCTGGTATGCGCGCAGTCTGGGCAACACGACATCGCATGCCCGGGGCGTGGGCGGCTTGGGTAGCATGGCCTGGCATGCTGGCGGCCTGGGCAGCCTGGCCTAGCATGCACGTGGCGTGGGCAGCGTGGCCTATGCGCATACCGCACGCGTGGTCTTTTGACCGCGGTGCGCATGTTGTGCGCATGGTTGTGCACGCCTCAACACGCCTTCGCACGCAACGCACGTTTAATGATAAGAACCACAGCCAAGGCCAGTAGCATGCCATCTGAAGGCCAAGGCCAGCAGCATGCCATGCCACGGCCAATGCAGCCAAGCCAAGGCCAGCAGCATGCCATGCCAAGGGCAAGGCCAGCAGCTTGCCATCCCACGGCCAAGGCAGCCAAGCCAAAGCCAGCGGCATACCATGCCAAGGCCAAGGCCAAGGCCAGCAGCATGCCATGCCACGACCAAGGCAGCCAAGCCAAAGCCAGCAGCATGCCATACCAAGGCCAAGGCCAGTAGCACGCCATGCCACGACGAAGGCAGCCAGGCCCAAGCTAGCAGCATGCCATGCCACGACCAAGGCGGCCATGCCAAAGCCAACAGCATGCCATGCCAAGGCCAAGGCGAGCAGCATGACATTCCACGGCCAAGGCAGCCATGCCAAAGCCAGCAGCATGCCATGCCATGGCCGAGGCCTGCAGCATGCCATGCCACAGCCAAGGCCGCCAAGCCAAAGCCAGCAGCATGCCATGCCAAGGCCCAGGCCAGCAGCATGTCATGCCACGGCTAAGGCAGCCAAGCCAAAGCCAGCAGCATGCCATGCCAAGGCCAAGGCCAGCAGCATGCCATGCCACGGCCAAGGCAGCCAAGCCAAAGCCAGCAGCATGCCATGCCAACGCCAAGGCCAACAGCATGCCATGCCACCGCCAACGCAGCTAAGCCAAAGCCAGCAGCATGCCATGCGAACGCCAAGGCCAGCAGCATGCCATGCCACGGCCAAAGCAGCCAAGCCAAAGCCAGCAGCATGCCATGCCAAGGCCAAGAACAGCAGCATGCCATGCCATGGCCAAAGCAGCCAAGCCAAAGCCAGCAGCATGCCATGCCAAGGCCAAGACCAACAACATGCCATGCCACGGCCAAGGCAGCGAAGACAAAGCAAGCAGCATGCCATCCCAAGGCCAAAACCAGCAGCATGCCATGCCACAGCCAAGGCAGCCAAGCCCAAGCCAGCAGCATGCCATGCCAAGGCCAAGGCCAGCAGCATGCCATGCCATGGCCAAGGCAGCCATGCCAAAGCCAGCAGCATGCCATGCCAAGGCTAAGGCCAGCAGCGTGCCACGCGATGACCAAGGCGGCCAAGCAAAAGCCAGCAGCATGCCATGCCAAGGCCAAGGCCAGCTGCGTGCCATGCCACGGCCAAAGCAACCATGCCAAGGCCAAGGCCAGCAGCATGCCATGCCACGGCCAGGGTAGCCAGGGCAAAGCCAGCAGCATGCCTTGCCAAGGCCAAAGCCAGCAGCTTGCCATGCCATGGCCAAGGCAGCCAAGCCCATGCCAACAGCATGCCACGACAAGGCTAAGGCAGCAGCATGCCATGCCAAGGCCAAGGCCAGTACCATCCCATGCCACGGCTAAGGCAGACAAGCTAAAGCCAGCAGCATGCCATGCCAAGGCCAAGGCCAAGGCCAATAGCATGCCATGCCAAGGCGAAGGCCAAGGCTAGCAGCATGCCACGCCACGGCCAAGGCAGCGAAGCCAAAGCCAGCAGCATGCCATACCAAGGCCAAGGTCAGCAGCATGCCATGCCACGGCCAAGGCTGCCAATGCCATGCCAGCAGGCCAAGGCCAGCAAGCCAGCAAGCCAAGGTAGCCAAGTCAAAGCCAGTAGCATGCCATACCAAGGCCAAGGCAGCAGCATGCCATGCCACGGCCAAAGCAGCCAAGCCAAAGCCAGCAGCATGTCATGCCAAGGGTAAGGCCAACAGCATGCCATGCCGTGGCCAAGGCAGCCAAGCCAAGGCCAGCAGCATGCCATGCCACGGGCAAGGCTGCCAATCCTAAGCCATAACACAAGTGAGTCAAGCTCAGTGAATAGTAGTACATAAATAAAACATTGCTTAACTTAAACAGATTACATATCAATACATTAGTCTGATTCTGTATTACGTACATAATGGCCTTAGGCCTAATCTTGTAACATAACTTGGTGGCTATAAGCCCTTGAAAATGGTGGCACGAAGCCCTTGGAACATGTGGCATAAAGCTCTTATAACATGTTGGCACTATGGCCCTTGAAACTTGTTGGCATTGCAGCCCTTGGAAGTGGCAAGAAGCCCTTGAAAATGGCATAAAGCCCTTGTAAACATGTTGGCACTATGGCCCTTGAAAGTGGCATAAAGCCCTTGAGAATGGCATAAAGCCCTTGTAAACATATTGGCGTTATGGCCCTTGAAAGTTTCTTTTCTTTACATACTTTTAACATACCTTAACGGTAACATAAATACATAACATGCTTGAAACATTAACATAGTTGCCTTACATGCCTCAAAACATCGACATAAGTGCATAACATTTATAGAACTTGTAACATATACTTGAAACATACCTGAACATACCTGAACGTGTAACATACTGGAAACATGCCTGAAACATATTTGAACATCATTCATTAATTCAAATGGAACATATCATAACTAGAGCATTGCTTGTTGTATCATGTCATTATCGTACGCTTAACAATGAGAGACTAATTCACATTCTCATGAGTTGACATAACACATGTTCATTGGATTACAGAGGACTTTATTGGTTTCACAATTTCACAGTTCGGCCCTTGGCCTGAGGGGTTCACACATGCACAATAGCCTTTGGGTTTCATAGATTTACAACTTATCACATCGGCCTTCGGCCCTTTGGATTCACAAGTCATACCTTACATATCTTCACAAATTATATCGTTCATAATTTCACAAATTGTATCTTTCATAACTTCATAAATTATATCTTTCAGAAAACGGCCATAGGCCTCATAACTTTCACATCGGCTTTAAGCCCAGTTCACATAGGTATGGACTCAAGAGGTGGCTCGTACGGATTCTAGAGGTGACTCGCAATGCAGCACTTAGTTCCGTACAACACTTTGTTCCATACTAGAAATCAATAGTTCTTGAAGACTGAACAATTCATATTATGTCATGGCATAAACGAAGTGGATAAACAAAATAAAATAATGCTAGGTTCGTACAAATACCGTTCACAATGGTGCACACAAATTTCCCTTTATGATTCATTACATGGTGCCATAGTCGTCATACGTATAACAAAGCATTAATAATAATTATTTACACAAACACATGTGTCGTTACAGTACTATTCATGAGGATAAAACAATTCACATCGTAACGTGAGTCATATAACAATGTTATTGGTATTCAATTCTTTGACGTATAAGGCAACCCATGGTTCTGTTCGATTTTCATTTCGTTAATCCATTCTAGGCAGATGTCCATGTCATAAAACATGTGTCGAACTGAATAAGGCTGTAGGAGTCCAGGATGGGACGTTCAAAATATCATATCCCCATTAAGCGGGGTTTATATTCATAATTCCTTCTTGTCAACCAGTCGCATGGTATTAATAATTCTTGTGCAGAGTCATAGGTAAGTTACAGATTATTACACATTAATGACAACCATTAACCTTAACCGGAATGTAGAGTAGTTTCAGAGTCATACCGAGGTACACATAATCTTTCAATGTTCTCACCGATCCCTAACAACATAAATGCTTACAAAGAACAGTGCATTAACAATAATAATTATTAACGGTAAGTAAACGTACGATTACAGTACTACTACTCACTGTGATTGGTTCCCGGTGGTAATGGTACAATGTCCTCGTCCCGACCTACAATTATAGTGCACAACACATAATATGAGGTTATACTCGATCCTTTACTTATTCTCTTTGATCGTTCAATCAATTAGTCATGGTGGTACCAAGCTCATTATTCTTTAATAAGTTGTAATCCATGTCTTAGAAAACAGGAGAAATCGATGGGAAATGGTTTAGGTGAAGAAATGGTACAAAACTAGTTGACAGAAAGTGAACAGTCGTCACTAATTTGGGTATAAATTTTTCTGTATTTAGAATTTGGGAGTGAGACTAGCGCCATTGGAAACTAGACTTCCGGGGCTTGATTTTAGGCTCAAGAATCACTCAAAACGGAGTCCGGATGCAAAAGATATGCCTATTCAAAGTTGGCTAGACAGAGCTGTCCCCGCACGTGCGGGTGAACAGTGCCGCACGTGCGGCCCTGGACAGTAGCAGTCCGAAAATGGCAGAATTTTTGGGACTTCTCATTTTCAAAAATCAAACCTTAATTACATGTAATTCAAAGCCCAAAACCCTTTAATACATAACAAATTTCATATATTTAATCTCCATCAAACATCATAACTCAAAATATGATTCAATTCCCAAACACAAGAACATAAGAGCATAAGATAGTCATAGTTGGGGTTTCAAAGTTCACATCTTCCATATCAATCCTTGATTTCATGTAATTGATGCTTTAAACATAGGGATTCAAGATAGATGGTCAAACCTTAACTCAATCTTTGTCTTTCTTTTTGTTCTCTTCAATTTCCCTAAGCTTCCATGGTTGATCTTCTTTCTTTTCCTTCAATCCTCTTACAAGCCTCCATAGATGTTGAGAAAGTTTCACTCTCTTCCCTCTCTCCCTTTCACGGTTTCCTCACTCTCTCTTTAGATATTTTGTTTTTGACTCCCAAAGAGATGAGTTCCCAACTCATATGGTTCATCTCTATATATCAATATACAACACACACAAGCTTAACACAAGGGAGAGCCAAACGTGGCCTTTCGAATCGCACGAAATTAAATTTCAATTAACCTTTACAGATGACTCTAAAAATTATGCTGATCATAAATATGTCCCCTGTTTCGGTTTCTGAAGTCTCCAAGGCTTTTAATTTGCAGTATAAAGTTAATCACCCAAACGTCTATTAACGAATTAGACAAATTAGATTTCAAATTAATTTTCCCAAATAATTCCAAAAATTCCCATTAACATATCCAAGTACTCAATTTTGATTTTTGAACCCATAAAGGTCGGTAATTGCCATTTTAAGTCCGTAACTCAACTGATAATGCTTTAATTCTAATAGATATAATTAAATTAAACCACATCATTTCATAGGGAAATAAAGATGATTTCTTATACGCATTTTGGGGTCATTACAGAAAGCCAGCAGCATGCCATCCCAAGGGCAAGGCCAGTAGCATGCCCTGCCACGACCAAGGCAACCAAGCCCAAGCCAGCAGCATGCCATACCAAGGCCAAGGCCAAGGCCAGCAGCATGCCATGCCACGGCCAAGGCAGGCAAGCCAAAGCCAGCAGCATGCCATGCCAAGGCCAAGGCCAGCAGCATGCCATGCCACGGCCAAGGCAACCATGCCAAAGCCAGCAGCATGCCATGCCTAGGCCAAGGCCAGCAGCATGCCATGCCATAGCCAAGGCAGCCATGCCAAAGCCTGCAGCATGCCATGCCAAGGCCAAGGCCAGCAGCGTGCCACGCGACAACCAAGGCAGCCAAGCAAAAGCCAGCAGCATGCCATGCCAAGTCCAAGGCCAGCAGCGTGCCACGCCACGGCCAAAGCAAACATGCCAAAGCCAGCGGCATGCCATGCCAAGGCCAAGGCCAGCGGCATACCATTCCATGGCTAGTGCAGCCAGGCCAAAGCCAGTGGCACGCCTTGCCAAGGCCAAGGCCAGCAGCATGCCATGCCACGGCCAAGGCAGCCAAGCGCAAGCCAACAGCATGCCATGACAAGGCCAAGGCCAGCAGCATGCCACGCCAAGGCCAAGGCCAGCAGCATCCCACGCCACGGCCACGGCAGACAAGCCAAAGCCAGCAGCATGCCCTGCCAAGGCGAAGGCCAAGGCCAGCCGCATGCTATGCCACGGCCAAGGCAGCTAACCAAAAGCCAGCAGCATGCCATACCAAGTCCAAGGCTAGCAGCATGCCATGCCACGGCCAGGCAGCCAAGCCCAAGCCAGCAGCATGCCATGCCAAGGCCAAGGCCAAGGCCAGCAGCAAGCCATGCCACAGCTAAGGCAGCCAAGCCAAAGCCAGCAACATGCCATACCAAGGCCGAGGCAGCAGCATGCCATGCCACGGCCAAGGCAGCCAAGCCAAAGCCAGTAGTATGTCATGCCACGGCTAAGGCAGCCAAGCCAAAGCCAGTAGCATGCCATTCCAAGGCCAAGGCCAGCAACATGCAATGCCACGGCCAAGGCTGCCAAGCTCAAGCCAGCAGCATGCGATGCCAAGGCCAAGGCAAAGGCCAGCAGCATGCCATGCCACGGCCAAGGCAGCCAAGCCAAAGCCAGCAGCATGCCATGCCAAGGCCAAGGATAGCAGCATGCCATGCCACGGCCAAGGCAGCCAAGCCAAGGCCAGCAGCACGCCATGGCATGGACAAGGCAGCCAAGCCAAAGCCAGCAGCATGCCCTGCTAAGGCCAAGGCCAGCAGCATGCCATGCCACGGCCAAGGCAGCCAAGCCAAAGCCAGCAGCATGACATGCCAAGGCGAAGGCCAGCAGCATGGAATGCCACGGCCAAGGCAGCCAAGCCAATGCCAGCAGCATGCCATGCCAAGGCCAGGACCAGCACCATGCCATGCCACGACCAAGGCAACCAAGACAAGGCCAGCAACATGCCATCCCAAGGACAAGGCCAGCAGCATGCCATGCCACGGCCAAGGCAGCGAAGCCCAAGCCAGCAGCATGCCATGCCAAGGCCAAAGCCAAGGTCAGTAGCATGCCATGCCATGGCCAAGGCAGCCAAGCCAAAGCCAATGGCATGCCATGCCGAGGCCAAGGCCAGCAGCATGCCATGCCACGGCCAAGGCTGCCAAGGCAAAGCCAGCATCATGCCATGCCATGGTCAAGGCCATCAACATGCCATGCCAAGGCCAAGGCCAGCCGCATGCCATGCCACGGCAAAGGCAGCCAAGCCAAAGCCAGCAGCATGCCATGCCAAGGCCAAGGCCAGCAGCATGCCATGCCACGGCCAAGGCAGCCAAACCAAAGCCAGCAGCATGCCATGCCAAGGCCAAGGATAGCAGCATGCCATGCCACAGCCAAGGTAGCCAAGCCAAGGCCAGCAGCACGCCATGCCATGGACAACGCAGCCAAGCCAAAGCCAGCAGCATGCCATGCCAAGGCCAAGGGCAGTAGCCTGCCATGCCACGGCCAAGGCAGCCAAGCCAAAGCCAGCAGGATGCCATGCAAAGGCCAAGGCCAGTAGCATGCCTTGCCTCGGCCAAGGCAGCCAAGCCAATGGCAGCCGCATGCCATGCTATGGCCAAGGCCAGCCGCATGCCATGCCACGACCAAGGCAAGCAAGCCATAGCCAACAGCATGCCATGCCAAAGCCAGGGCCAGCAACATGCCATGCCAAGGCCAAGGCCAGCAGCATGCCATGCCACGGCCATGGCAGCCAAGCCAAAGCCAGCAGCATGCCATACCAAGGCCATGGCTAGCAGCATGCCATGCCAGGACCAAGGCAGCCAAGCCCAAGCCAGCAACATGCCATGCCAAGGCCAGCAGTATGCCAGGCCACGGCCAAGGCAGCCAAGCCAAAGCCAGCCGCATGCCATGCCAAGGCCATGGGCAGTAGCATGCCATGCCCCGGCCGAGGCAACCAAGCCAAAGCTAGCAGCATGCCATGCCAAGGCCGAGGCCAGCAGCATGCCTTGCCACACCCACGGCAGCCAAGCCAAAGCCAGTAGTATGCCATGCCAATGCCAAGGCTAGCAGCATGACATGCGACGCCCAAGGCAGCTAAGCCAAAGCCAACAGTATGCCATGCCAATGCCAAGGCCAGCCGCATGCCATGCCACGGCGAAGGCAACCAAGCAAAAGCCAGCAGCATGCCACGCCATGGACAAGGCAGCCAGGCCAAAGCCAGCAGTATGTCATGCCAAGACCAAGGCCAGCAGCATGCCTTGCCACGGCCAAGGCAGCCAAGTGAAAGCCAGCAGCATGCCATGCCAAGGCCAAGGCCAGCAACATGCCTTGCCACAGCCAAGGCAGCCAAGCCAAAGCCAGCAGCATGCCATACCAAGGCCATGGCCAGTAGCGTGCCATGCCAGTACCAAGGCAGCCAAGCCCAAGCCAGCAGCATGCCATGCCAAGGCCAAGGCCAAGGTCAGCAGTATGCCATGCCAAGGCCAAGGCCAAGGTCAGCAGTATGCCATGCCACGGCCAAGGCAGCCAAGCCAAAGCCAGCTGCATGCCATGCCAAGGCCATGGGTAGCAGCATGCCATGCCCCGGCCAAGGCAACCAAGCCAAAGCCTGCAGCATGCCATGCCAAGGCCAAGGCCAGCAGCATGCCTTGCCACAACCAAGGCTGCCAAGCCAACGCCAGCAGCATGCCATGCCAATCCCAAGGCTAGCAGCATGCCATGCCACGCCCAAGGCAGCCAAGCCAAAGCCAACGACATGTCATGCCAATGCCAAGGCCAGCCGCATGCCATGCCACGACCAAGGCAGCCAAGCAAAAGCCAGCAGCATGCCACGCCATGGACAAGGCAGCCAGGCCAATGCCAGCAGTATGTCATGCCAAGGCCAAGGCCAGCAGCATGCCTTGCCACGGCCAAGGCAGCCAAGTGAAAGCCAGCAGCATGCCATGCCAAGGCCAAGGCCAGCAGCATGCCATGCCTTGGCCAAGGTAGCCAAGCCAAAGCCAGCAGCATGCCATCCCAAGGCCGAGGCCAGCAGCATGCCATGCCACGGCCAAGGCAACTAAGCCCAAGCCAGTAGCATGCCATGCCAAGGCCAAGGCCATGGCCAGCAACATGCCATGCCACGGCCAAGGCAGCCAAGCCAAAGCCCGCAGCATGCCAAGCCAAGGCCAAGGCCAGCAGTATGCCATGCCACGGCCAAGACGGCCAAGCCAAAGCCAGCCGCATGCTATGCCAAGGCCAAGGACAGCAGCATGCGATGCCACGGCCAAGGCAGCCATGCCAAGGCTAGCAGTATGCCTTGCCATGGACAAGGCAGCCAAGCCAAAGCCAGCAGCATGCCTTGCCAAGGCCAAGGCCAGCAGCATGCCATGCCACGGCCAAGGCAGCCAAGCCAAAGCCAGTAACTTGCCATGCCAAGTGTCACGGACTTAGACTTCGCAAGCCTACCGTGCGGCCTTAGATGCCTATCAACCCTCCTGGTTGCACCTAAGTCAGCCTTACCCACTCAACCACACTAACACACACAGTTTAGGTGGAAGAATGCCTTCACTATACAAGTTAACTTTACAGGTATAGTCGTGTGCAAAGCTTTACAAGGCTCTCACACTCACACTCACACTAGCTCTCTTGGATTTCTGGATCTCTTGGTGCCTAGCAAATGAGATCCCTCACCCTTATAGAGCCATCCTCCTCCCCAATGGACGGCTAGGATCATTTTGATCCAAGGGCTACAAACACTCATCTAGAAACTCCATAGAACAATCTAGGACAACTGCCCTATCTACTACATTCTAGAACTCTCTACACTAGTGTAGTACATGGTAGGCTTCTCCTAAGATATTCTAGGATGTTCCAGACCCATCTAGACTTTGCTGGACTCTTCCACCACGTTCTGGTGTGTTCCAGGCCACTCTAGACCCTTCCACCAGCTTCTAGAGTCTTCCAGCATACTCTAGGTTGGTCTCCCTCCTTCCGGAACCTTCCAGCGCCTTCAGCATACTGCCCACGCTGCTCCTTGTGTCACATATATTGTCGGGGCGTGACACAAGGCCAAGGCCCGCAGCATGCCATGCCACAGCCAAGGCAGCCAAGCCAAAGCCAGCAGCACGCCATGCCAAGGCCAAGCCAGCAACATGCAAGGTCTTTCTCTCCCTGACTCTGCAACTCTCTTGCAGCCCAAGGCTGCAACCCACCTTTGGCATGGCTCTCTCGGGCACCCCTCGCACCCTCATAACTATTAGGTTTCGTCGTACGAACCCTCCTCTTGGCTGGAGCTAAACTCCCTCCATTGCCAGCGATGATGGCCTTCTTGCACAACTCCAACTCTAACTCCAAGCTAGCTATTCTTGCTTCCAGGGCCTTCTGCTGGGTTGGACTGTCTCTAGCTACCTCGAAGCGAGACGAACACACCCTTCCCTCGAAGGAGTCCACCTTCTCCTCCAGCTCTTCCACCCTAGCAACCAAACTAGCAAAATAGAAGAAAAAGTCACGGATACGAGATGTGGGCTTACCAGGGCCAACTAGCGCATCCTCAATCCTAGTGAACCGCTCTTCCACACTCTCCATCATCCCCTTGAGTCGTGCCTCCAATGCCGCCATCGAGTCCTTCGTTGAGAGCCTCCTTACCCAGGGGACGTTCCCTTCGTCGCCAGACATAGCCATGCACACCTTTGCTCTGATACCAACTGTCACGGACTTAGACTTCGCAAGCCTACCGTGCGGCCTTAGATGCCTATCAACCCTCCTGGTTGCTCCTAAGTCAGCCTTACCCACTCAACCACACTAACACACACAGTTTAGGTGGAAGAATGCCTTCACTATACAAGTATAGTCGTGTACAAAGCTTTACAAGGCTCTCACACTCACACTCACACTAGCTCTCATGGATTTCTGGATCACTAGGTGCCTAGCAAATGAGACCCCTCACCCTTATATAGCCATCCTCCTCCCCAATGGACGGCTAGGATCATTTTGATCCAAGGGCTACAAACACTCATCTAGAACACTCCATAGAACAATCTAGGACAACTACCCTATCCACTACATTCTAGAACTCTCTACACTAGTGTATTACATGGTAGGCTTCTCCTAAGATATTCTAGAATGTTCCAGACCCATCCAGACTTTGCTGGACTCTTCCACCACGTTCCGGAGTCTTCCAGGCCACTCTAGACCCTTCCACCAGCTTCTAGAGTCTTCCAGCATACTCTAGGTTGGTCTCCGTCCTTTCGGAACCTTCCAGCACCAACAGCAAACTGCCCACGCTGCTCCTTGTCTCACATATATTGTCGGGGCGTGACATAAGCCCAAGGCCAACAGCATGCCATGCCACGGCCAAGGCAGCCAAGCGAAAGCCAGCAGCACGCCATGCCAAGGCCAAGCCAGCAACATGCCATGCGACGACTAAGCCAGCCAAGCCAAAGCCAGCAGCATGCCATCCCAAGGCCAAGGCCAGCAGCATGCCATGCCACGGCCAAGGCAGCCAAGCCCAAGACAGCAGCATGCCATGCCAAGGCCAAGACCAGCAACAAGCCATGCCACGGCCAAGGCAGCCAAGACAAAGCCAGCAGCATGCCATCCCAAGGCTAAGGCCAACAGCATGCCATGCCACGACCAAGGCAGCCAAGCCCAAGCCAGCAGTATGCCATGCCAAGGCCAAGGCAAAGGCCAGCAGCATGCCATGCCACGGCCAAGGCCAGCAGCATGCCATGACACGGCCAAGGCAGCCAAGCCAAAGCCAGCAGCACGCCATGCCATGGACAAGGCAGCCAACCCAAAGCCAGCAGCACGCCATGCCAAGCCCGAGGCCAGCAGCATGCCATGCCACGGCCAACGCAAGCAAGGCAAAGCCAGCAGCATGCCATGCCAAGGCCAAGGCCAGCCGCTTGCCAGGACACGGCCAAGGCAGCCAAGCCAAAGCCAGCAACATGCCATGCAAAGGCCAAGGCCAGCAGCATGCCATGCCACGGCCAAGGCAGCCAAGCCAAAGCCAGCAGCATGCCACGCCAAGGCCAAGGATAGCAGCATGCCATGCCACGGCCAAGGTAGCCAAGCCAAGGCCAGCAGCACGCCATGCCACGGACAAGGCAGCCCAGCCAAAGCCAGCAGCATGCGATGCCATGGCCAAGGCCAGTAGCATGCCATGGCACGGCCAAGGCAGCCAAGCCAAAGCCAGCAGCATGCCATGCCAAGGCCAAGGCCAGTAGCATGCCTTGCCACGGCCAAGGCAGCCAAGCCAAAGCCTGCAGCGTGCCATGCTAAGGCCAAGGCCAGCCGCGTGCCATGCCACGGCCAAGGCAGCCAAGCCATAGCCGGCAGCATGCCATGCCACGGCCAAGGTCAGCAGCATGCCATGCCATGGCCATGGCAGCCGAGCCAAAGCCAGCAACATGCCATCCGAAGGCCAAGGCCAGCAGCATGCCATGCCACGACCAAGGCAGCCAAGCCCAAGCTAGTAGCATGCCATGCCAAGGCCAAGGCCAAGGCCAACAGTATGCCATGCCACGGGCAAGGCAACCAAGCCAAATCCAGCAGCATGCCATGCCAAGGTCATGGGCAGCAGCATGCCATGCCCCGGCCAAGGCAACGAAGCCAAAGCTAGCAGCATGCAATGCCAAGGCCATGGCCAGCAACATGCCTTGCCACGGCCAAGGCTGCCAAGCCAAAAGCCAGCAGCGTGCCACGCCAATGCCAAGGCAAGCAGCATCCCATGCCACGCCCAAGGCAGCCAAGCCAAACCCTGCAGCACACCATGCCAATGCCAAGGCCAGCAGCATGCCATGCCACGGACAAGGCAGTCAAGCCAAAGCCAGCAGCATGCCACGCCACGGACAAGGCAGCCAGGCCAAAGCCAGCATAATGCCACGCCAAGGCTAAGGCCAACATCATGCCTTGCCACGGCCAAGGCAGCCAAGTCAAAGCTAGCAGCATGCCACACCATGGCCAAAGCCAGCAGCATGCCATCCCAAGGCCAAGGGCAGCAGCATGCCATGCCACGGCCAGGGCAACCAAGCCCAAGCCAGCAGCATGCCATGCCAAGGGCAAGGCCATGGCAAGCAGCATGCCATGCCACGGCCAAGGCAGCCAAGCCAAAGCCAACAGCATGCAATGCCAAGGCGAAGGCCAGCAGCATGCCATGCCACGGCCATGGCAGCCAAGCCAAAGCTAGCAGCAGGCAATCCCAAAGCCAAGGCCAGCAGCATGCCATGCCACGGCCAAGGCAGCCAAGCCCAAGCAGCCCCCATGCCATGCCAAGGCCAAGACCAAGGCCAGTAGCATGCCATGCCACGGCCGAGGCAGCCAAGCCAAAGCCAGCAGCATGCCATGCCAAGGCCATGGCCAACAGCATGCCATGTCCTGGCCAAGGCAGCCAAGCCATGGCCAGCAGCAAGCCATGCCAAGGCCAAGGCCAGCAGCAAGCCTTGCCACGACCAAGACAGCCAAGCCAAAGCCAACAGCATGCCATGCCATGGCCAATGCTAGCAACTTGCCATGCCACGGCGAAGGCAGCCAAGCCATAGCCAGCAGCGTGCCATGCCATGTCCAAGGCCAACAGCATGCCATGCCACGGCTATGGCAGCCAAGCCAAAGCCAACAACATGCCATACGAAGGCCATGGCCAGCAGCATGCCATGCTAGGGCCAAGGCAGCCAAGCCCAAGCCAGCAGCATGCCATGCCAAGGCCAAGGCCAAGGCTAGCAGCATGCCATGCCACGGCCAAGGCAGCCCAGCCAAAGCTAGCAGCATGCCACGCCAAGGCGAAGGCCAGCAGCATGCCATTCCATGGCCGAGGCAGCCATGCCAAAGCCAGCAGCATGCCATGCCAAGGACAAGGCAGCCAGGCCAAAGCCAGCAGCATGCCATGTCAAGGCCAAGGCCAGCAGCATGCCATGCCTCGGCCAAGGCAGCCAAGCCAACGCCAGCAGCATGCCATCCCAAGGCCAAGGCTAGGAGCATGCCATTCCACGGCCAAGGCAGCCAAGCCAAAGTAAGCAGCATGCCATGCCAAGGCCAAGCCAGCAACATGCATTGCCACGACCAAGCCAGCTAAGCCAAAGCCGGCAGCATGCCATCCCAAGGCCAAGGCCAGCAGCATGCCATGCCACGGCCAAGGCAGCCAAGCCCAAGCCAGCAGCATGCCATGCCAAGGCGAAGGCGAAGGCCAGCAGCATGCCATGCCACGGCCAAGGCAGCCAAGCCAAAGCCAGCAGCATGCCATGCCAAGGCCAAGGTCAGCAGCATGCCATGCCATGGGCAAGGCAGCCTAGCCAAAGCCAGTTGCATGTCATGCCACGGCCAAGGCAGCCAAGCCAAAGGAAGCGGCATGCCAGGACAAGGCCCAGGCCAACAGCATGCCATGCCACGACCCAGGTAGCCAAGCCAAAGACGGCAGCATGCCATGCCAAGAACAAGGCCTGCAGCATGCCATGCCATGCCAAGGCGAAGGCAGGCAAGCCAAAGCCAGCAGCATGCCATGCCATGGCCAAGGCCGGCAGCATGCCATGCTACCGCCAAGGCAGCCAGGCCAATGCTAGCAGCATGCCATGCCCAAGCCAAGGCCAGCAGCATGCCTGGCCACAACCAAGGCAGCCAAGCCAAAGCCAGCAGCATGCCATGCCAATGCCAAGGCCAGCCGCTTACCGTAACACGGCCAAGGCAGCCAAGCCATAGCCAGCAGCACGCCATGCCAAGGGCAAGGCCAGCAGCATGCCATGCCACGGCCATGGCAGCCAAGCCAAAGTTAACAGCATACCATCCCAAAGCCAAGGCCAGCAGGATGCCATGCCACGGCCAAGGCAGCCAAGCCCAAGCCAGCCGCATGCCATGCCAAGGCTAGTAGCATGCCATGCCACGGCCACGGCAGCCAAGCTAATGCCAGCAGCATGCCATGACAAGGCCAAGGTCGGCAGCATGCCATGCCACGGTATAGGCTGCCAAGCCAAAGCCAGCAGCATGCCATGCCAACGCCAAGGCCAGCAGCATGCCACGCCCTGGCCAAGGCAGCCAGGCCCAAGCCAGCAGCATGCCACGCCAGGGCCAGTAGCATGCCATGCCATGGCCAAGGCAACCAAGCCAAAGCCAGCAGCATGCCAAGACATGGCCAAGGCCAGTCGCATGCCATGCCACAGCGAAGGCAGCTAAGCTAAAGCCAGCAGCATGCCATACCAAGACCAAGGCCAAGGTCAGCAGCGTGCCATGCCACGGCCAAGGCAGCCAAGCCAAAGCCAGCAGCATGTCATGCCAAGGACAAGGCGAGCTGCATGCCATGCCAAGGCCAATGCAGCCAAGCCAAAGCCAGCAGCATGCCATCCCAAGGCCAAGGCGAAGGCCAGCAGCATGCCATGCCACGACCAAGGCAACCAAGCCAAAGCCAGCAGCGTGCCATGCCATGGACAAGGCAACCAAGCCAAAGCCAGCAGCATGCCATGCCAAGGCCAAGGCCAGCAGCCTGCCATGCCAAGGCCATGGCCAGCAGCCTGTCGTGCCACGACCAAGGCAGCCAAGCCATAGCCAGCAGCATGCCATGCCACGACCGAGGCTGCCAAGCCAAAGCCAGCAGCATGACATGCCAAGGCCGAGGGCAAGGCCAGCAGCATGCCATGCCACAACCAAGGCAGCCAAGCCAAATCCAGCTACATGCCACGCCAAGGCCAACACCAAGGCCAAGGTCAACCGCATGCCATGCCAAGGCCAAGGCTAAGGCCAGCAGCATGCCAAGCCACGGCCAAGGCAGCCGAGCCAAAGGGAGCAACATGCCATGCCAAGGCCAAGGCCAAGGCCTGCAGCATGCCATGCTACGACCAAGGCAGCCAAGCTAAAGCTAGCAGCATGCCATGCCAAGGCCAACGCCAGAGCATGCCATGCCACGCCAAGGCATCCAGGCCCAAGCCACCAGGATGCCAGCCAAGGCCAAGGCCAGCAGCATACCATGCCACGGCCCAGGCAGCCAAGCCAAAGCCAACAGCATGCCGTGCAATGGCCAAGGCCAGCAGCATGCCATGCCACGGCCAAGGCAGCCAAGCCCAAGCCAGCAGCATGCCTGGCCAAGGCCAAGGCCCGCAGCATGCCATGCCAATGCCAAGGCATCCATGCCAAAGCCAACAGCATGCCACGCCAAGGACAAGGCCAGCAGCATGCCATGCCAAGGCCAAGGCCAGCTGCATGCCATGCCACAACCAAGGCAGCCAAGCCAAAGCCAGCAGCATGCCATGCCAAGGGCAAGGCCAACAGCATGCCATGCCACGGCCAAGGCAACCAAGCCAAAGCCAGCAGCATGCCATGCCACGGCCAAGGCAGCCATGCCAAAGCCAGCAGCATGCCATGCCAAGGCCAAGGCCAGTAGCGTGCCATGCCACGGCCAAGGTAGCCATGCCAAAACCAGCAGCATGCCATGCCAAGGCCAAGGCCAGCAGCATGCCATGCCACGGCCAAGGCAGCCAAGCCAAAGCCAGCAGCATGCCATGCCAAGGCCAAGGCCAGCAGCATGCCATGCCAGCGCCAAGGTAGCCAAGCCAAAGCCGGCGTAATGCCATGGCAAGGCCAAGGCCAGCAGCATGCCACGCCACGGACAAGGCAGCCAAGCCAAAACCAGTAGCACGCCATGCCAAGGCCAAGGCCAAGGCCAGTAGCATGTCATGCCAAGTCCAATGCAGCCAAGCCAAAGGCAACAGCTTGCCATGCCAAGCCAGCCAAGCAGCATGCCATGCCACAACCATGGCAGCCAAGCCCAAGCCAATAGCATGCCATGCCATGCCAAGGCCAAGGCCAGTAACATGCCACGCCACGGCCAAGGCAGCCATGCCAAAGCCAGCAGCATGCCATGCCAAGGCCAAGGCGCCAGTAGCGCGCCATGCCACGACCAAGGTAGCCATGCCAAAGCTAGCAGCGTGCCATGCCAAGGCCAACGCCAGCAGAATGCCATGGCACGGCCAAGGCAGCCCAGCCGAAGCCAGCAGCATGCCACACTAAGGCTAAGGCCCGCAGCATGCCATCCCCCGGCCGAGGCAGCCGTGCCACGGCCGAGGCGGCCATACCAAAGCCAACAGCATGCCATCCTAACACCAAGGCCAGCAACATGCCATGCCACGGCCCAGGCAGCCAAGCCAAAGCCAACAGCATGTCATGCCATGGCCAAGGCCAGCAGTATGCCATGCCATGGCCAAGGCCAGCAGCATGCCATGCCACAGCTATGGCAGCCAAGCCCAAGCCAGCAGCATGGCATGCCAAGGCCAAGGCCAGCATTATGGCATGCCACGGCCAAGGCAGCCAAGCCCAAGCTAGCAGCATGCCAGGCCAAGGCCAAGGCCCTCAACATGCCATGCCACTGCCAAGGCAGCCACGCCAAAGCCAGCAGCATGCCACGCCAAGGCCAAGGCCAGCTGCATGCGATGCTAAGGCCAAGGCCAGCTGCATGCCATGCCACGGCCAAGGCAGCCAAGCCAAAGCCAGCAGCATGCCATGCCAAGGGCAAGGCCAGCAGCATGCCATGCCACGGCCAACGCAGCCAAGCCAATGCCAGCACCATGCCATGCCACGGCGAAGGCAGCGATGCCAAAGGCCAGCAGCATGCCATGCCAAGGCCAAGGCCAGCAGCATGCCATCCCATGGCCAAGGAAGCCCAACCAAAGCCAGCAGCATGCCACGCCAAGGCCAAGGCTAGCAGCAAGCCATGCCACGGCCGAGGCAGCCATGCCCAAGCCAGCAGCATGCCATCCCAAGGCCAAGGCCAGCAGCATGTCATGCCACGGCCCAGGCAGCCAAGCTAAAGCCAGCAGCATGCCATGCCAAGGCCAAGGCCAGCAGCATGCCATGCCACGGCCAAGGCAGCCCAACCAAAGCCAGCAGCAGGCCACGCCAAGGCCAAGGCTAGCAGCAAGCCATGCCACGGCTGAGGCAGCCATGCCCAAGCCAGCAGCATGCCATCCCAAGGCCAAGGCCAGCAGCATGCCATGCCACGGCCCAGGCAGCCAAGCTAAAGCTAGTAGCATGCCATGCGGGGCCAAGGCCAGCAACATGCCATGCCAAGGCCAAGGCCAGCAGCATGCCATGCCAAGGCCAAGGCCAGCAACATGCCATGCCAAGGCCAAGGCCAGCAGCATGCCATGCCACGGCCAAGGCAGCCAAGCCCAAGCCAGCAGTATGGCATGCCAAGGCCAAGCCCGGTAGCATGGCATGCCACGGCCAAGGCAGCCAAGCCCAAGCCAGCAGCATGCCAGGCCAATGCCAAGGCCAGCAGCATGCCATGCCACTACCAAGGCAGCCATGCCAAAGCCAGCAGCATGCGACACCAAGGCCAAGGCCAGTTGCATGCCGTGCCACGGCGAAGGCAGCCAAGCCAAAGCCAGCATCATGCCATGCCAAGGGCAAGGCCAGCAGCATGCCATGCCATAGCCAAGGCATCCAAGCCAAAGCCAACAGCATGCCATCCCAAGGCCATGGCCAGCAGCATGCCGTGCCACGGCCAAGGCAGCCAAGCCCAAGCCTGCAGCAAGCCAGGCAAAGGCCAAGGCCAAGCCCAGCAGCATGCCATGCCAAGGCCAAGGCCAGCAGCATGCCATGCCACGGCCAAGGTAGCCAAGCCCAAGCCAGCAGCTTGCCATGCTAAGGCCAAGCCAAGCAGCATGCCATGCCACGGCCAAGGCAGCCCAGCCAAAGCCAGCAGCCTGCCATGCCAAGGCCAAGGCCAGCAGCATACCATCCCACGGCCAAGGCAGCCAAGCCAATGCCAACAGCATTCCATGCCATGGCCAAGGCAGCCATGACAAAGCCAACAACATGCCACGACGTGGCCAAGGCCAGTAACATTCGATGTCATGGCCAAGGCCAGCAGCATGCCATGCCACGGCCAAGGCAGCCAAGCCCAAGCCAGCAGCATGCCATGCCAAGGCCAAGGCTATAGCCAATAGCATGCCAAGCCACGGCAAAGGCAGCCAAGCCAAAGGGAGCAGCATGCCATGCCATGGCCAAGGCAGCCAAGCCAAAGTTAGTAGCATGCCATGCCAAGGCCAACGGCAGCAGCATGCCATGCCACGGCCAAGGCAGCTAGGCCCAAGCCAGCAGCATGCCATGCCAAGGCCAAGGCTAGCAGCATGCCATGCCACGTACAAGGCAGCCCAGCCAAAGCTTGCAGCATGCCATGCCAAATCCAAGGCCAACAGCATGCCATGCCACGGCCAAGGTAGCCAAGGCAAAGCCGGCAGCATACCATGCCAAGGCCAAGGCCAAGGCCAGCAGCATGCCATGCCACGGCCAAGGCAGCCAAGCCAAAGCCAGCAGCATGCCATGCCACGACCGAGGCACCCAAGCTAAAGCCAGCAGCATGCCTTGCCAAGGCCAAGGCCAGCAGCATGCCATGCCAAGGCCCAGGCCGGCAGCATGCCATGCCTAGTGTCACGGCCTTAGACTTCGCAAGCCTACCGTGCGGCCTTAGATGCCTTTCAACCCTCTTGGTTGCACCTAAGTCAGCCTTACCCACTCAACCACACTAACACACATAGTTTAGGTGGAAGAATGCCTTCACTATACAAGTTAACTTTACAAGTATAGTCGTGTACAAAGCTTTACAAGGCTCTCACACTCACACTCACAAGTGCTTCACTCTTAGAGCTCTCTTGGATCTCCTGGACTAGATGCCTAGCAAATGAGACCCCTCACCCTTATATAGCCATCCTCCTCCCTAATGGACGGCTCAGATCACTTTGATCCAAGGGCTACAAACTCACATCTAGAAAATTCCATAGAACTATCTAGGACAACTACCCTATCTACTACATTCTAGATCTCTCCACACTAGTGTAGTAACATGGTAGGCTTCTCCTAGCATAATTAGGTTGTTCCAGACCCATCCAGACTCCTCTGGACACTCCAAGGTTCTTCCACGGTCTAGAATCTTCAGGCACTCTAGACCTTCTACCAGCTTCTAGAGTCTTCCAGCATACTCTAGATTGGTCTCCCGCATTCTGGAACCTTCCAGCGCTTCAGCCTACTGCCCACGCTGCTCCTTGTGTCACATATATTGTTGGGGCGTGACACTCTCCCCCACCTAATCCCGTGACGCCCTCGTCACACAGAAGCATACCGAGCCACCACGTCTCGATATGATCTGTGTTCGCTGCTGCTGCTGGAGCTTGCCTCTTCGCTCTTGCCATGCGGCCCACTCTGCTGCATCCCTGCAAGTCCTTTCTCCTTGTCCTTGCCATGCAGCCCACTCTGCCGCATCCTTGCAAGTGCCTCCCTCTTCGGGCAGTCCCTCACCATGTGCAGTCCGTCGCACAGGAAACACTCGAGCCGCCCTTTCCTCTTCAAGCCCAGCCTCTTAGCCTCGTCGGTGCACTCAAACCTTAGAGTGACACCTCTCTTCTCCTGCGCATGTGAAGCTTTCCCCTTGGCCTTCACCTCCGCGCACCGCTCATCCATCTTTTGGATGTGCACCTCCCCACTCTTCTGGGATATCGACCCAAGAAGTTGGATGCTCCCCAGCTGTGCCTCCTTCTCTGAAGGGCCTTCACTCTCGGAGTCCCTCGCCTCCTTCTTTCCTTTCTTCTCCGTGGCGCTCAGCTGTTTCTTCTTCTTCGGGCAGTTTCTCACCATGTGCGGTCCGTTGCACAGGTAACACTCAAGCTGCCCTCCCTTCCTCGGAGATCCGGTGCGTTGCCCCTTCCCTCGGCGTTCCCGTCTCTTTTGGGCCTCGCCATCACTGTGCTCATCCTTGGTGGTTTGAGGAGACTGCCTCCCACCTTTGGCATGGCTCTCTTGGGCACCCCTCGCACCCTCATAGCTCTTAGGTTTCGTCGCACGAACCCTCCTCCTAACTGGAGCAACATTCCCTCCATGGCCAGCCACGATGGCCTTCTTGCACAACTCCAACTCTAACTCCAAGCTAGCTACTCTTGCTTCCAGGGCCTTCTGTTGGGAGTCCACTTTCTCCTCCAGCTCTTCCACCCTATCAACCAAACTAGCAAAATAGGAGAAAGAGTCACTGATATGAGATGTGGGGTTACCAGGGCCAACTAGCGCATCCTCAAGCCTAGTGAGCCTCTCCACCACATTCTCCATCATCCCCTCGAGTCGTGCCACCGCCTCCAACGTTGCCATTGAGTCACTTGCTGAGAGCCTCTTCCCAGACGTTGCCATGTACACCTTTCTCGGTTACTGTCTCACGTAACCTTGCTCTGATACCAACTGTCACGGCCTTAGACTTCGCAAGCCTACCGTGCGGCCTTAGATGCCTTTCAACCCTCTTGGTTGCACCTAAGTCAGCCTTACCCACTCAACCACACTAACACACACAGTTTAGGTGGAAGAATGCCTTCACTATACAAGTTAACTTTACAAGTATAGTCGTGTACAAAGCTTTACAAGGCTCTCACACTCACACTCACAAGTGCTTCACTCTTAGAGCTCTCTTGGATCTCCTGGACTAGATGCCTAGCAAATGAGACCCCTCACCCTTATATAGCCATCCTCCTCCCTAATGGACGGCTCAGATCACTTTGATCCAAGGGCTACAAACTCACATCTAGAACATTCCATAGAACTATCTAGGACAACTACCCTATCTACTACATTCTAGATCTCTCCACACTAGTGTAGTACATGGTAGGCTTCTCCTAGCATAATCTAGGTTGTTCCAGACCCATCCAGACTCCTCTGGACACTCCAAGGTTCTTCCACGGTCCAGAATCTTCCAGGCCACTCTAGACCCTTCTACCAGCTTCTAGAGTCTTCCAGCATACTCTAGATTGGTCTCCCGCATTCTGGAACCTTCCAGCGCCTTCAGCCTACTGCCCACGCTGCTCCTTGTGTCACATATATTGTTGGGGCGTGACACTAGGCCAAGGCCAGGGCCAGCAGCAAGCCATGCCATGCCATGCCAAGGCCGACAGCATGCCATGGCATGGCCTTGGCAAGAACATCGCATGCCACTGCCTTGGCAAGCATTCCATGTCCCTCGTGTAATTGCCATTAAGTTTGGCTTTGACTTACGTATAGGTTGCCTTGCGAAATGAATGTCCCTCGGGTAATAGCCATTTGGTTGGCTTTGACATGCGAACGAGTTGGCAGTGCTTTCCTAGTAGAAGCTTGTTGCAAAAAGTTTGTCGCTCGGAAGTTGCCTCGGAAGTATGCTTGCTCGGCTTCTCTAAGTGTTTTTGCACGTTCATCAGGCTTCTTAGTCCTTTGGGTTGTGATTCGCATTTTTTAATTATTTATTTACTTAAGAAAAATAAAGTAAATTAAATAAAAACTAAAAATATAATTAAAAAAATTACCATGCCATGCCAACGCATTGGCCAGCAGCATGCCATGCCACAGCCTTCGCCAGCAGCATGCCATGCCAGGTCCTTGGCCAGCAGCATGCCAAGCCAGGTCCTTGGCCAGTGGCACGCCATGCTAAAGCCTTGGCTCGCAGGCCATGCCACAGCCTTGGCCAGCAGCATGTCACAACAAGGCCTTGGCCACTGGCATGTCATGCCACGGCCTCGGCTAGCGGCATGCCATGCCACGGCCTCGGCCAGCAACATGGCATGCCACTGCCTTGGCCAGCAGCATGCCATGCCATGGCCTTGGCCAGCATCATGCCATGCCACGGCCTTGGCCAGTAGCATGCCATGCCTCGGCCTTAGCCAGCAACATTCCATGCCAACGCTGTGGCCAGCGGCATGCCATGCCACAGCCTTGGCCAGCAGCATGCCATGCCAAAGCCTTGGCCAGCAGCATGCCATGCCACAGCCTTGGCCAGCAACGTGGCATGGCAAAGCCTTGGCCAACAGCCTCCCATGCCACGGCCTTGGCCAGCAGCATTCCATGCCACTGCCTTGGCCAGCAGCATGCCATGCCACGGCCTTGGCCAGCAGCGTGCCATGCCAACGCCTTGGCTAGTAGCGTGCCATGCCACTGCCTTGTACAGCAGCATGCCATGCAAAATCCTTGGCCAGTAGCATGCCGTGCCACAGCCTTGGCCAGCAACGTGGCGTGGCAAAGCCTTGGCCAGCAGCATGCCGTGCCACGGTCTTGGCCAGCAGCATGCCTTGCCAACACCTTGGCCAGCAGCCTGCCATGCCATGCCAAAGCCTTGGCCAGCAGATTGGCTTGCCACGACCTTGTCCAGCAGCATGGCATGCCATGCCATGCCACAGCCTTGGGCAGCAACATTCCATGCCTAGGTCCTTGCCTAGCAGCATGCCATGCCAAAGCCTTGACCAGCAGCATGCCATGCCAACGCCTTGGCCAGCAGCATGCCATGCCAACACCTCGGCCTTGTCCAGCCGCGTGCCATGCCAACGCCTCGGCCAGCAGCCTGCCTTGCCACGGCCTTGTCCAGCAGAATGGCATGCCATGCCACGGCCTTGGCCAGCAACATGGCATACCTTGCCAAGGCCTTGGCCAGCAGCATGCCTACGCCTCGGCCTTGGCCAGCAGCCTGCCTTGCCATGGCCTTGTCCGGCAGCATGGCAAGCCCTGGCCTTGGCCAACAGCATATCATGCCACGGCCTCGGCAAGCATGCCATGTCCCTCGGATAGTTGCCATTAGGTTTGGCTTTGACTTACGTACAAGTTGCCTTGCGAAATGCATGTCCCTGGGTTAAATTTCCATTTGGTTGGCTTTGACGTGCGAACGAGTCATCTCTGCTTTCCTAGCAAAAGCTTGTTACGAAAAGTTTGTCCCTCGAAAGTTTCCTGTTGCGTTTGTTATTCGCATTCACGCTAACCGATGCTTGCTTGGCTTCTCTAAATGTTTTCGCACATTCGTCGGGCTTCTTTGTTCTTCGGCGGGCGATTCGTTTTGGGGGGCTGGTGCGTAGTGTACGTCGTGGCGCGTGAGTGGTGTTTGGTTTGTGTGAGTTGGACGGATCCCTGCCTGTGCAGTGAACTCCACTGGTGCATACCTCTATGTCCCTCGGGTAAGTGCCTTTAGGTTGTCTTCGACTCGCCTACGAGTTGCCTGCACTTCCCTAGCGGAAGGTGCCTTGTGAAAAGCATGTCCCTCGGGTAATTGCCATGTGGTTGGCTTTGACTTACGAACGAGCAGCCTGCGCTTTCCTAGTGGAAGGTTGTTGCGAAAGTTATGTCCCTCGAAAGTTGGCTGTTGCGCTTGTTATTTGCATTCGCGCTAACCGGTGCTTGCTCGGCTTCTCTAAACATTTTTGCACGTTCGTCAGGCTTCTTAGTCCTTCGGGGGGCAATTCATTTGGGGGGTTGGTGCATAGTGTACCTCGTGGCGCGTGAGTGGTGTTTGGTTTGTGCAAGTTGGAGGGATCCCTGCCTGGGCAGCGAACTCCATTGGTGCATACCCCTATGTCCCTCAGGTAAGTGCCTTTAGGTTGTCTTTGACTCGCCTAGGAGTTGCCTGCGCTTCCCTAGCGGAAGGTGTCTTGCAAAAAGCATGTGCCTCAGTTAATTGCCATTTGGTTGGCTTTGACTTACGAACGAGCTGCCTGTGCTTTCCCA